>CAVLGL010000048.1:0-20000 GCA_963668995.1 Parnassius mnemosyne | reverse complement strand
CTATAGAAGTTTGCATAAAAGAGAAGAGCATCCCAGCCAATAAAGTAGAATATCAGTTAATTGCATGCGCTGAAAGAGGCAATCCAGGCCTGAGAATTCGAGGAGTAGCTCTCTTCATGGATAACAACACAGAGCGTTTCGGGATAAGCTTTTGCTCAACAGTGGGCCGAAACTATGTCAAAATCTCTCCTGGTCTCGCAAGCTTACTAAACGGCAGTACCTTCAAAACGAGCATGAAGCGCAAAACATACGATGCGCTAATTGAGATAGAAGTCGCCAACCAACGATGTCGAATAGTAAGGTCGAAAAACAAAACGATCTTGCTGTTCACATGGAGCGAACAGAAAACTCCATTCGCCCAGGCATGCTCACTGCTAACGAGACTCGGTGAGGTAGAGACAGTGGACATACCTCGCATCATAAGTGTGGACGCCATGGTGGTCTTGTATGAGAAAGGTGAAGTCGTGGACCACATTGGTTGCATAAAAGCCTCAAATAAACATGAAATAGTCGTGTATGAGGATAGGGGCGAAAACCTGAGCTTCCTCAAACATCACGACTCGACTATGGCAACTCAACACCAAACAGCAAATCCAGAAACACTTAGTGGCTCAGAACGCCTGCAACTGAAAACGGCCCAAGAAAAGGCCGCAGCCAGAGAAAAAATTACCAAAAGTTCTGAGTCTCAAAGCGGGGTAAGTGCATTAATTAATACCATTAGTGCATCGGCCCAAAGCATTCCAGGAAGAGCAATCCGAAAGTTAAGAAAGATAAGGCAAGCCGAAAACTTAATAAGAGAGCCTCCGAGAGTTCTCAAGAAATCCCAACCCACCTACACTAGACCCTGTTCGGGACGAGTCAGCCCGCCAAAGCTTCTACCGGCGATTGGGCCTAAGGACCACATAATCAACGCGTTCCTAGAGTTCAAAGCCCTCACAAAAGCAACTCTTGAGGTGAACGAAACGACTTGTAGGAACATCTTACAAAGTTTTCACCTCGGTAGTCAAGAGTTTCTTGAGGTGCAACTCGAGGAGGCAGAGGCCGCAATTTATGACAACAAAACATCCACAGTCATAAGAGGTAAAATGGGTCATCACATGGCGGCTTATAGCGGGTCAGCGGGCTTTGTATCCTTGGAAGAGGAGGAGACGAAACGACAGGGTAGATTAGTATTCAAAACCCCCCCCAACGACCCTATTGTGGTCACCGCCCGTTGTACCAGGGTGATGCTAGAAGACAGGATCCTGAACATGGCGGAAGCCATCTCGAGAACCTGTGAAACGGGAGATCCTTGGGAAAGCTGGACAGTGCCGACAATAAATTGGGTCAATGGGGTCCCGGGGTGTGGAAAAACAACTTGGGTTATAAAGCAATTCGATGCGGAGAATGACTTGATTGTCACTACAACAACAGAAGCAGCTAAAGACCTCAGGGAAAAATTAAGCAACCGCATTGGCACCGACGCAAAAACAAAAGTGCGCACTATGGCCTCAATTCTAGTAAATGGCATGAGAAGGCAAAACAGAAGATGCACTCGACTTTTAGTCGACGAAGCTCTCATGAACCATTTCGGGGCCATAGTAATGGCAATGCGACTGAGTGGAGCGGAAAAAATACTGCTCATCGGTGACATCAATCAACTTCCGTATATCGACAGGGAAAACCTCTTTGCGATGCAATATACTCGCCCAAGCCTCGTGACCACAATCAGCCAAGAACTCCTGTGCACGCACCGGAATCCGATGGATGTGGCATATGCCCTGAGTGAAATCTACAATGGCATATATTCATCCAGATCTCAGGTGCATTCACTGGAAAGGAAAAGGTACACGGGAGTCGTCATTCCAGGTACCCTGCCAAATACATTATATCTTGTATACACGCAAGCAGAAAAGGAGTCCCTTACTAGGCAGGGATATGGTTCGGGTCCTGGGTCGCGAATTTTAACCGTACATGAGGCCCAAGGCCTCACATACGGGACAGTGGTCATAATGAGGACAACAACAGAGAAGCACAAAATTTATGACAGCGTCCAACACGCAGTAGTGGCAGTGTCCAGGCACACAGTCTCCTGTGTATATTACACGGACGATTGCGACGATGCGACTGGACGGCTGATTGAAAGCGCGATGGCTGCGACAACAAACAGAATTAAAGAATACAACCTAAAAATGGCACTAAGAAGCAGAGATGCAGCTGTCGTAGAGGCCTTGACAACGGCGAATTGATATAGCTGAAGACGGAGCGGTCTCCACGACGACCGAATAATAATAATTAAAAAAAAAAAAAAAATCTATATATTATAAAGTTAGGAACTAGATTATAAGTCAAAAGAAAAAAAAAAAAATGACAAAAAAAAAATAACCAACGTATTTGTAATAATACTTATATATAATTAAAATAAGGTATAATAAAATTTGTATGTAGAGTTAAATAAAGCATGGTAGGAATTAGAACTCAAAACAAAAAAAAAAAAAAAAAAATGTAAAAGGAAAAAAAAAAAAAAAAAAAACGCATGATATATAAAAAAAAAAAAAAATAATCTATATATATATATATATAAAAAAAAAAAAAAACCAAAGAAAAAAAAAATATAATAATAAAAAAAAAAAAAAGTAAAAGGAAAAAAAAAAAAAAAAGGCATGATATATATAAAAAAAAAATCTATATATATATATAAAAAAAAAAAATATAATAATAATTTAAAAAAAAAAAAAAAAAAAAAAACCGTGAACTCACTGCTTAGGCTTAAGTAAATTTACTATACTAGTAGTGTAAGGAGTACAATGTAAATTAAAAAAGTTAATAAAGAAATATAAAGCGAAAAAAGGTACGGACCTCGAGTCTGTAGTGTAAACTTATTTATAATATAAAAAAAAAAAAAAAAAAAAAAAAAAACCTAACCTAACCTAACCTAACCTAACCAACTACAACTTTTTTAATAACTTTGCTGAATATCGGTCTTTTTTGTTGAAATTTTCTTTAAATAGTGTAATTAACTGCCCCCCATATTTCCCTATAATTTTCTTAGTAAATTTTCATCGTTATATAAACAATTTTCACATTTTTCCTTCTTTTATTGTCTTAAATTCATAAATAAAACATAAATTCATCTATAACTTTACTGAAAATTGGTCTTTTCCGTTCAAATTTTCTTTTTAAATAGTGTATCTAATTGCTCCTCGTAATTTCCTATAGTTTTCTTAGTAAATTTTCACAGTTTAATAAGAAATTTTCATAAAATTCGTTCTCTTAGAGTCGTAAATACATAAAATTTTTAAAATTTTACAAATCTTCATTTATTTCGCTCTTTTTGCTTCAGTTAGGTCCGTCCAGTTTAGAAACTGCCTTCTGCACTCTAATCTGCAAAAAATAATACACGGAATTAGAGAAAATCGCTACTTACCTAAACCGAGGTATAGTGGTCGATCGTTAAAAATATATAAATTTAACTACAACTTTTTTAATAACTTTGCTGAATATCGGTCTTTTTTGTTGAAATTTTCTTTAAATAGTGTAATTAACTGCCCCCCATATTTCCCTATAATTTTCTTAGTAAATTTTCATCGTTATATAAACAATTTTCACATTTTTCCTTCTTTTATTGTCTTAAATTCATAAATAAAACATAAATTCATCTATAACTTTACTGAAAATTGGTCTTTTCCGTTCAAATTTTCTTTTTAAATAGTGTATCTAATTGCTCCTCGTAATTTCCTATAGTTTTCTTAGTAAATTTTCACAGTTTAATAAGAAATTTTCATAAAATTCGTTCTCTTAGAGTCGTAAGTACATAAAATTTTTAAAATTTTACAAATCTTCATTTATTTCGCTCTTTTTGCTTCAGTTAGGTCCGTCCAGTTTAGAAACTGCCTTCTGCACTCTAATCTGTAAAAAATAATACACGGAATTAGAGAAAATCGCTACTTACCTAAACCGAGGTATAGTGGTCGATCGTTAAAAATATATAAATTTAACTACAACTTTTTTAATAACTTTGCTGAATATCGGTCTTTTTTGTTGAAATTTTCTTTAAATAGTGTAATTAACTGCCCCCCATATTTCCCTATAATTTTCTTAGTAAATTTTCATCGTTATATAAACAATTTTCACATTTTTCCTTCTTTTATTGTCTTAAATTCATAAATAAAACATAAATTCATCTATAACTTTACTGAAAATTGGTCTTTTCCGTTCAAATTTTCTTTTTAAATAGTGTATCTAATTGCTCCTCGTAATTTCCTATAGTTTTCTTAGTAAATTTTCACAGTTTAATAAGAAATTTTCATAAAATTCGTTCTCTTAGAGTCGTAAATACATAAAATTTTTAAAATTTTACAAATCTTCATTTATTTCGCTCTTTTTGCTTCAGTTAGGTCCGTCCAGTTTAGAAACTGCCTTCTGCACTCTAATCTGCAAAAAATAATACACGGAATTAGAGAAAATCGCTACTTACCTAAACCGAGGTATAGTGGTCGATCGTTAAAAATATATAAATTTAACTACAACTTTTTTAATAACTTTGCTGAATATCGGTCTTTTTTGTTGAAATTTTCTTTAAATAGTGTAATTAACTGCCCCCCATATTTCCCTATAATTTTCTTAGTAAATTTTCATCGTTATATAAACAATTTTCACATTTTTCCTTCTTTTATTGTCTTAAATTCATAAATAAAACATAAATTCATCTATAACTTTACTGAAAATTGGTCTTTTCCGTTCAAATTTTCTTTTTAAATAGTGTATCTAATTGCTCCTCGTAATTTCCTATAGTTTTCTTAGTAAATTTTCACAGTTTAATAAGAAATTTTCATAAAATTCGTTCTCTTAGAGTCGTAAATACATAAAATTTTTAAAATTTTACAAATCTTCATTTATTTCGCTCTTTTTGCTTCAGTTAGGTCCGTCCAGTTTAGAAACTGCCTTCTGCACTCTAATCTGCAAAAAATAATACACGGAATTAGAGAAAATCGCTACTTACCTAAACCGAGGTATAGTGGTCGATCGTTAAAAATATATAAATTTAACTACAACTTTTTTAATAACTTTGCTGAATATCGGTCTTTTTTGTTGAAATTTTCTTTAAATAGTGTAATTAACTGCCCCCCATATTTCCCTATAATTTTCTTAGTAAATTTTCATCGTTATATAAACAATTTTCACATTTTTCCTTCTTTTATTGTCTTAAATTCATAAATAAAACATAAATTCATCTATAACTTTACTGAAAATTGGTCTTTTCCGTTCAAATTTTCTTTTTAAATAGTGTATCTAATTGCTCCTCGTAATTTCCTATAGTTTTCTTAGTAAATTTTCACAGTTTAATAAGAAATTTTCATAAAATTCGTTCTCTTAGAGTCGTAAATACATAAAATTTTTAAAATTTTACAAATCTTCATTTATTTCGCTCTTTTTGCTTCAGTTAGGTCCGTCCAGTTTAGAAACTGCCTTCTGCACTCTAATCTGCAAAAAATAATACACGGAATTAGAGAAAATCGCTACTTACCTAAACCGAGGTATAGTGGTCGATCGTTAAAAATATATAAATTTAACTACAACTTTTTTAATAACTTTGCTGAATATCGGTCTTTTTTGTTGAAATTTTCTTTAAATAGTGTAATTAACTGCCCCCCATATTTCCCTATAATTTTCTTAGTAAATTTTCATCGTTATATAAACAATTTTCACATTTTTCCTTCTTTTATTGTCTTAAATTCATAAATAAAACATAAATTCATCTATAACTTTACTGAAAATTGGTCTTTTCCGTTCAAATTTTCTTTTTAAATAGTGTATCTAATTGCTCCTCGTAATTTCCTATAGTTTTCTTAGTAAATTTTCACAGTTTAATAAGAAATTTTCATAAAATTCGTTCTCTTAGAGTCGTAAATACATAAAATTTTTAAAATTTTACAAATCTTCATTTATTTCGCTCTTTTTGCTTCAGTTAGGTCCGTCCAGTTTAGAAACTGCCTTCTGCACTCTAATCTGCAAAAAATAATACACGGAATTAGAGAAAATCGCTACTTACCTAAACCGAGGTATAGTGGTCGATCGTTAAAAATATATAAATTTAACTACAACTTTTTTAATAACTTTGCTGAATATCGGTCTTTTTTGTTGAAATTTTCTTTAAATAGTGTAATTAACTGCCCCCCATATTTCCCTATAATTTTCTTAGTAAATTTTCATCGTTATATAAACAATTTTCACATTTTTCCTTCTTTTATTGTCTTAAATTCATAAATAAAACATAAATTCATCTATAACTTTACTGAAAATTGGTCTTTTCCGTTCAAATTTTCTTTTTAAATAGTGTATCTAATTGCTCCTCGTAATTTCCTATAGTTTTCTTAGTAAATTTTCACAGTTTAATAAGAAATTTTCATAAAATTCGTTCTCTTAGAGTCGTAAATACATAAAATTTTTAAAATTTTACAAATCTTCATTTATTTCGCTCTTTTTGCTTCAGTTAGGTCCGTCCAGTTTAGAAACTGCCTTCTGCACTCTAATCTGCAAAAAATAATACACGGAATTAGAGAAAATCGCTACTTACCTAAACCGAGGTATAGTGGTCGATCGTTAAAAATATATAAATTTAACTACAACTTTTTTAATAACTTTGCTGAATATCGGTCTTTTTTGTTGAAATTTTCTTTAAATAGTGTAATTAACTGCCCCCCATATTTCCCTATAATTTTCTTAGTAAATTTTCATCGTTATATAAACAATTTTCACATTTTTCCTTCTTTTATTGTCTTAAATTCATAAATAAAACATAAATTCATCTATAACTTTACTGAAAATTGGTCTTTTCCGTTCAAATTTTCTTTTTAAATAGTGTATCTAATTGCTCCTCGTAATTTCCTATAGTTTTCTTAGTAAATTTTCACAGTTTAATAAGAAATTTTCATAAAATTCGTTCTCTTAGAGTCGTAAATACATAAAATTTTTAAAATTTTACAAATCTTCATTTATTTCGCTCTTTTTGCTTCAGTTAGGTCCGTCCAGTTTAGAAACTGCCTTCTGCACTCTAATCTGCAAAAAATAATACACGGAATTAGAGAAAATCGCTACTTACCTAAACCGAGGTATAGTGGTCGATCGTTAAAAATATATAAATTTAACTACAACTTTTTTAATAACTTTGCTGAATATCGGTCTTTTTTGTTGAAATTTTCTTTAAATAGTGTAATTAACTGCCCCCCATATTTCCCTATAATTTTCTTAGTAAATTTTCATCGTTATATAAACAATTTTCACATTTTTCCTTCTTTTATTGTCTTAAATTCATAAATAAAACATAAATTCATCTATAACTTTACTGAAAATTGGTCTTTTCCGTTCAAATTTTCTTTTTAAATAGTGTATCTAATTGCTCCTCGTAATTTCCTATAGTTTTCTTAGTAAATTTTCACAGTTTAATAAGAAATTTTCATAAAATTCGTTCTCTTAGAGTCGTAAATACATAAAATTTTTAAAATTTTACAAATCTTCATTTATTTCGCTCTTTTTGCTTCAGTTAGGTCCGTCCAGTTTAGAAACTGCCTTCTGCACTCTAATCTGCAAAAAATAATACACGGAATTAGAGAAAATCGCTACTTACCTAAACCGAGGTATAGTGGTCGATCGTTAAAAATATATAAATTTAACTACAACTTTTTTAATAACTTTGCTGAATATCGGTCTTTTTTGTTGAAATTTTCTTTAAATAGTGTAATTAACTGCCCCCCATATTTCCCTATAATTTTCTTAGTAAATTTTCATCGTTATATAAACAATTTTCACATTTTTCCTTCTTTTATTGTCTTAAATTCATAAATAAAACATAAATTCATCTATAACTTTACTGAAAATTGGTCTTTTCCGTTCAAATTTTCTTTTTAAATAGTGTATCTAATTGCTCCTCGTAATTTCCTATAGTTTTCTTAGTAAATTTTCACAGTTTAATAAGAAATTTTCATAAAATTCGTTCTCTTAGAGTCGTAAATACATAAAATTTTTAAAATTTTACAAATCTTCATTTATTTCGCTCTTTTTGCTTCAGTTAGGTCCGTCCAGTTTAGAAACTGCCTTCTGCACTCTAATCTGCAAAAAATAATACACGGAATTAGAGAAAATCGCTACTTACCTAAACCGAGGTATAGTGGTCGATCGTTAAAAATATATAAATTTAACTACAACTTTTTTAATAACTTTGCTGAATATCGGTCTTTTTTGTTGAAATTTTCTTTAAATAGTGTAATTAACTGCCCCCCATATTTCCCTATAATTTTCTTAGTAAATTTTCATCGTTATATAAACAATTTTCACATTTTTCCTTCTTTTATTGTCTTAAATTCATAAATAAAACATAAATTCATCTATAACTTTACTGAAAATTGGTCTTTTCCGTTCAAATTTTCTTTTTAAATAGTGTATCTAATTGCTCCTCGTAATTTCCTATAGTTTTCTTAGTAAATTTTCACAGTTTAATAAGAAATTTTCATAAAATTCGTTCTCTTAGAGTCGTAAATACATAAAATTTTTAAAATTTTACAAATCTTCATTTATTTCGCTCTTTTTGCTTCAGTTAGGTCCGTCCAGTTTAGAAACTGCCTTCTGCACTCTAATCTGCAAAAAATAATACACGGAATTAGAGAAAATCGCTACTTACCTAAACCGAGGTATAGTGGTCGATCGTTAAAAATATATAAATTTAACTACAACTTTTTTAATAACTTTGCTGAATATCGGTCTTTTTTGTTGAAATTTTCTTTAAATAGTGTAATTAACTGCCCCCCATATTTCCCTATAATTTTCTTAGTAAATTTTCATCGTTATATAAACAATTTTCACATTTTTCCTTCTTTTATTGTCTTAAATTCATAAATAAAACATAAATTCATCTATAACTTTACTGAAAATTGGTCTTTTCCGTTCAAATTTTCTTTTTAAATAGTGTATCTAATTGCTCCTCGTAATTTCCTATAGTTTTCTTAGTAAATTTTCACAGTTTAATAAGAAATTTTCATAAAATTCGTTCTCTTAGAGTCGTAAATACATAAAATTTTTAAAATTTTACAAATCTTCATTTATTTCGCTCTTTTTGCTTCAGTTAGGTCCGTCCAGTTTAGAAACTGCCTTCTGCACTCTAATCTGCAAAAAATAATACACGGAATTAGAGAAAATCGCTACTTACCTAAACCGAGGTATAGTGGTCGATCGTTAAAAATATATAAATTTAACTACAACTTTTTTAATAACTTTGCTGAATATCGGTCTTTTTTGTTGAAATTTTCTTTAAATAGTGTAATTAACTGCCCCCCATATTTCCCTATAATTTTCTTAGTAAATTTTCATCGTTATATAAACAATTTTCACATTTTTCCTTCTTTTATTGTCTTAAATTCATAAATAAAACATAAATTCATCTATAACTTTACTGAAAATTGGTCTTTTCCGTTCAAATTTTCTTTTTAAATAGTGTATCTAATTGCTCCTCGTAATTTCCTATAGTTTTCTTAGTAAATTTTCACAGTTTAATAAGAAATTTTCATAAAATTCGTTCTCTTAGAGTCGTAAATACATAAAATTTTTAAAATTTTACAAATCTTCATTTATTTCGCTCTTTTTGCTTCAGTTAGGTCCGTCCAGTTTAGAAACTGCCTTCTGCACTCTAATCTGCAAAAAATAATACACGGAATTAGAGAAAATCGCTACTTACCTAAACCGAGGTATAGTGGTCGATCGTTAAAAATATATAAATTTAACTACAACTTTTTTAATAACTTTGCTGAATATCGGTCTTTTTTGTTGAAATTTTCTTTAAATAGTGTAATTAACTGCCCCCCATATTTCCCTATAATTTTCTTAGTAAATTTTCATCGTTATATAAACAATTTTCACATTTTTCCTTCTTTTATTGTCTTAAATTCATAAATAAAACATAAATTCATCTATAACTTTACTGAAAATTGGTCTTTTCCGTTCAAATTTTCTTTTTAAATAGTGTATCTAATTGCTCCTCGTAATTTCCTATAGTTTTCTTAGTAAATTTTCACAGTTTAATAAGAAATTTTCATAAAATTCGTTCTCTTAGAGTCGTAAATACATAAAATTTTTAAAATTTTACAAATCTTCATTTATTTCGCTCTTTTTGCTTCAGTTAGGTCCGTCCAGTTTAGAAACTGCCTTCTGCACTCTAATCTGCAAAAAATAATACACGGAATTAGAGAAAATCGCTACTTACCTAAACCGAGGTATAGTGGTCGATCGTTAAAAATATATAAATTTAACTACAACTTTTTTAATAACTTTGCTGAATATCGGTCTTTTTTGTTGAAATTTTCTTTAAATAGTGTAATTAACTGCCCCCCATATTTCCCTATAATTTTCTTAGTAAATTTTCATCGTTATATAAACAATTTTCACATTTTTCCTTCTTTTATTGTCTTAAATTCATAAATAAAACATAAATTCATCTATAACTTTACTGAAAATTGGTCTTTTCCGTTCAAATTTTCTTTTTAAATAGTGTATCTAATTGCTCCTCGTAATTTCCTATAGTTTTCTTAGTAAATTTTCACAGTTTAATAAGAAATTTTCATAAAATTCGTTCTCTTAGAGTCGTAAATACATAAAATTTTTAAAATTTTACAAATCTTCATTTATTTCGCTCTTTTTGCTTCAGTTAGGTCCGTCCAGTTTAGAAACTGCCTTCTGCACTCTAATCTGCAAAAAATAATACACGGAATTAGAGAAAATCGCTACTTACCTAAACCGAGGTATAGTGGTCGATCGTTAAAAATATATAAATTTAACTACAACTTTTTTAATAACTTTGCTGAATATCGGTCTTTTTTGTTGAAATTTTCTTTAAATAGTGTAATTAACTGCCCCCCATATTTCCCTATAATTTTCTTAGTAAATTTTCATCGTTATATAAACAATTTTCACATTTTTCCTTCTTTTATTGTCTTAAATTCATAAATAAAACATAAATTCATCTATAACTTTACTGAAAATTGGTCTTTTCCGTTCAAATTTTCTTTTTAAATAGTGTATCTAATTGCTCCTCGTAATTTCCTATAGTTTTCTTAGTAAATTTTCACAGTTTAATAAGAAATTTTCATAAAATTCGTTCTCTTAGAGTCGTAAATACATAAAATTTTTAAAATTTTACAAATCTTCATTTATTTCGCTCTTTTTGCTTCAGTTAGGTCCGTCCAGTTTAGAAACTGCCTTCTGCACTCTAATCTGCAAAAAATAATACACGGAATTAGAGAAAATCGCTACTTACCTAAACCGAGGTATAGTGGTCGATCGTTAAAAATATATAAATTTAACTACAACTTTTTTAATAACTTTGCTGAATATCGGTCTTTTTTGTTGAAATTTTCTTTAAATAGTGTAATTAACTGCCCCCCATATTTCCCTATAATTTTCTTAGTAAATTTTCATCGTTATATAAACAATTTTCACATTTTTCCTTCTTTTATTGTCTTAAATTCATAAATAAAACATAAATTCATCTATAACTTTACTGAAAATTGGTCTTTTCCGTTCAAATTTTCTTTTTAAATAGTGTATCTAATTGCTCCTCGTAATTTCCTATAGTTTTCTTAGTAAATTTTCACAGTTTAATAAGAAATTTTCATAAAATTCGTTCTCTTAGAGTCGTAAATACATAAAATTTTTAAAATTTTACAAATCTTCATTTATTTCGCTCTTTTTGCTTCAGTTAGGTCCGTCCAGTTTAGAAACTGCCTTCTGCACTCTAATCTGCAAAAAATAATACACGGAATTAGAGAAAATCGCTACTTACCTAAACCGAGGTATAGTGGTCGATCGTTAAAAATATATAAATTTAACTACAACTTTTTTAATAACTTTGCTGAATATCGGTCTTTTTTGTTGAAATTTTCTTTAAATAGTGTAATTAACTGCCCCCCATATTTCCCTATAATTTTCTTAGTAAATTTTCATCGTTATATAAACAATTTTCACATTTTTCCTTCTTTTATTGTCTTAAATTCATAAATAAAACATAAATTCATCTATAACTTTACTGAAAATTGGTCTTTTCCGTTCAAATTTTCTTTTTAAATAGTGTATCTAATTGCTCCTCGTAATTTCCTATAGTTTTCTTAGTAAATTTTCACAGTTTAATAAGAAATTTTCATAAAATTCGTTCTCTTAGAGTCGTAAATACATAAAATTTTTAAAATTTTACAAATCTTCATTTATTTCGCTCTTTTTGCTTCAGTTAGGTCCGTCCAGTTTAGAAACTGCCTTCTGCACTCTAATCTGCAAAAAATAATACACGGAATTAGAGAAAATCGCTACTTACCTAAACCGAGGTATAGTGGTCGATCGTTAAAAATATATAAATTTAACTACAACTTTTTTAATAACTTTGCTGAATATCGGTCTTTTTTGTTGAAATTTTCTTTAAATAGTGTAATTAACTGCCCCCCATATTTCCCTATAATTTTCTTAGTAAATTTTCATCGTTATATAAACAATTTTCACATTTTTCCTTCTTTTATTGTCTTAAATTCATAAATAAAACATAAATTCATCTATAACTTTACTGAAAATTGGTCTTTTCCGTTCAAATTTTCTTTTTAAATAGTGTATCTAATTGCTCCTCGTAATTTCCTATAGTTTTCTTAGTAAATTTTCACAGTTTAATAAGAAATTTTCATAAAATTCGTTCTCTTAGAGTCGTAAATACATAAAATTTTTAAAATTTTACAAATCTTCATTTATTTCGCTCTTTTTGCTTCAGTTAGGTCCGTCCAGTTTAGAAACTGCCTTCTGCACTCTAATCTGCAAAAAATAATACACGGAATTAGAGAAAATCGCTACTTACCTAAACCGAGGTATAGTGGTCGATCGTTAAAAATATATAAATTTAACTACAACTTTTTTAATAACTTTGCTGAATATCGGTCTTTTTTGTTGAAATTTTCTTTAAATAGTGTAATTAACTGCCCCCCATATTTCCCTATAATTTTCTTAGTAAATTTTCATCGTTATATAAACAATTTTCACATTTTTCCTTCTTTTATTGTCTTAAATTCATAAATAAAACATAAATTCATCTATAACTTTACTGAAAATTGGTCTTTTCCGTTCAAATTTTCTTTTTAAATAGTGTATCTAATTGCTCCTCGTAATTTCCTATAGTTTTCTTAGTAAATTTTCACAGTTTAATAAGAAATTTTCATAAAATTCGTTCTCTTAGAGTCGTAAATACATAAAATTTTTAAAATTTTACAAATCTTCATTTATTTCGCTCTTTTTGCTTCAGTTAGGTCCGTCCAGTTTAGAAACTGCCTTCTGCACTCTAATCTGCAAAAAATAATACACGGAATTAGAGAAAATCGCTACTTACCTAAACCGAGGTATAGTGGTCGATCGTTAAAAATATATAAATTTAACTACAACTTTTTTAATAACTTTGCTGAATATCGGTCTTTTTTGTTGAAATTTTCTTTAAATAGTGTAATTAACTGCCCCCCATATTTCCCTATAATTTTCTTAGTAAATTTTCATCGTTATATAAACAATTTTCACATTTTTCCTTCTTTTATTGTCTTAAATTCATAAATAAAACATAAATTCATCTATAACTTTACTGAAAATTGGTCTTTTCCGTTCAAATTTTCTTTTTAAATAGTGTATCTAATTGCTCCTCGTAATTTCCTATAGTTTTCTTAGTAAATTTTCACAGTTTAATAAGAAATTTTCATAAAATTCGTTCTCTTAGAGTCGTAAATACATAAAATTTTTAAAATTTTACAAATCTTCATTTATTTCGCTCTTTTTGCTTCAGTTAGGTCCGTCCAGTTTAGAAACTGCCTTCTGCACTCTAATCTGCAAAAAATAATACACGGAATTAGAGAAAATCGCTACTTACCTAAACCGAGGTATAGTGGTCGATCGTTAAAAATATATAAATTTAACTACAACTTTTTTAATAACTTTGCTGAATATCGGTCTTTTTTGTTGAAATTTTCTTTAAATAGTGTAATTAACTGCCCCCCATATTTCCCTATAATTTTCTTAGTAAATTTTCATCGTTATATAAACAATTTTCACATTTTTCCTTCTTTTATTGTCTTAAATTCATAAATAAAACATAAATTCATCTATAACTTTACTGAAAATTGGTCTTTTCCGTTCAAATTTTCTTTTTAAATAGTGTATCTAATTGCTCCTCGTAATTTCCTATAGTTTTCTTAGTAAATTTTCACAGTTTAATAAGAAATTTTCATAAAATTCGTTCTCTTAGAGTCGTAAATACATAAAATTTTTAAAATTTTACAAATCTTCATTTATTTCGCTCTTTTTGCTTCAGTTAGGTCCGTCCAGTTTAGAAACTGCCTTCTGCACTCTAATCTGCAAAAAATAATACACGGAATTAGAGAAAATCGCTACTTACCTAAACCGAGGTATAGTGGTCGATCGTTAAAAATATATAAATTTAACTACAACTTTTTTAATAACTTTGCTGAATATCGGTCTTTTTTGTTGAAATTTTCTTTAAATAGTGTAATTAACTGCCCCCCATATTTCCCTATAATTTTCTTAGTAAATTTTCATCGTTATATAAACAATTTTCACATTTTTCCTTCTTTTATTGTCTTAAATTCATAAATAAAACATAAATTCATCTATAACTTTACTGAAAATTGGTCTTTTCCGTTCAAATTTTCTTTTTAAATAGTGTATCTAATTGCTCCTCGTAATTTCCTATAGTTTTCTTAGTAAATTTTCACAGTTTAATAAGAAATTTTCATAAAATTCGTTCTCTTAGAGTCGTAAATACATAAAATTTTTAAAATTTTACAAATCTTCATTTATTTCGCTCTTTTTGCTTCAGTTAGGTCCGTCCAGTTTAGAAACTGCCTTCTGCACTCTAATCTGCAAAAAATAATACACGGAATTAGAGAAAATCGCTACTTACCTAAACCGAGGTATAGTGGTCGATCGTTAAAAATATATAAATTTAACTACAACTTTTTTAATAACTTTGCTGAATATCGGTCTTTTTTGTTGAAATTTTCTTTAAATAGTGTAATTAACTGCCCCCCATATTTCCCTATAATTTTCTTAGTAAATTTTCATCGTTATATAAACAATTTTCACATTTTTCCTTCTTTTATTGTCTTAAATTCATAAATAAAACATAAATTCATCTATAACTTTACTGAAAATTGGTCTTTTCCGTTCAAATTTTCTTTTTAAATAGTGTATCTAATTGCTCCTCGTAATTTCCTATAGTTTTCTTAGTAAATTTTCACAGTTTAATAAGAAATTTTCATAAAATTCGTTCTCTTAGAGTCGTAAATACATAAAATTTTTAAAATTTTACAAATCTTCATTTATTTCGCTCTTTTTGCTTCAGTTAGGTCCGTCCAGTTTAGAAACTGCCTTCTGCACTCTAATCTGCAAAAAATAATACACGGAATTAGAGAAAATCGCTACTTACCTAAACCGAGGTATAGTGGTCGATCGTTAAAAATATATAAATTTAACTACAACTTTTTTAATAACTTTGCTGAATATCGGTCTTTTTTGTTGAAATTTTCTTTAAATAGTGTAATTAACTGCCCCCCATATTTCCCTATAATTTTCTTAGTAAATTTTCATCGTTATATAAACAATTTTCACATTTTTCCTTCTTTTATTGTCTTAAATTCATAAATAAAACATAAATTCATCTATAACTTTACTGAAAATTGGTCTTTTCCGTTCAAATTTTCTTTTTAAATAGTGTATCTAATTGCTCCTCGTAATTTCCTATAGTTTTCTTAGTAAATTTTCACAGTTTAATAAGAAATTTTCATAAAATTCGTTCTCTTAGAGTCGTAAATACATAAAATTTTTAAAATTTTACAAATCTTCATTTATTTCGCTCTTTTTGCTTCAGTTAGGTCCGTCCAGTTTAGAAACTGCCTTCTGCACTCTAATCTGCAAAAAATAATACACGGAATTAGAGAAAATCGCTACTTACCTAAACCGAGGTATAGTGGTCGATCGTTAAAAATATATAAATTTAACTACAACTTTTTTAATAACTTTGCTGAATATCGGTCTTTTTTGTTGAAATTTTCTTTAAATAGTGTAATTAACTGCCCCCCATATTTCCCTATAATTTTCTTAGTAAATTTTCATCGTTATATAAACAATTTTCACATTTTTCCTTCTTTTATTGTCTTAAATTCATAAATAAAACATAAATTCATCTATAACTTTACTGAAAATTGGTCTTTTCCGTTCAAATTTTCTTTTTAAATAGTGTATCTAATTGCTCCTCGTAATTTCCTATAGTTTTCTTAGTAAATTTTCACAGTTTAATAAGAAATTTTCATAAAATTCGTTCTCTTAGAGTCGTAAATACATAAAATTTTTAAAATTTTACAAATCTTCATTTATTTCGCTCTTTTTGCTTCAGTTAGGTCCGTCCAGTTTAGAAACTGCCTTCTGCACTCTAATCTGCAAAAAATAATACACGGAATTAGAGAAAATCGCTACTTACCTAAACCGAGGTATAGTGGTCGATCGTTAAAAATATATAAATTTAACTACAACTTTTTTAATAACTTTGCTGAATATCGGTCTTTTTTGTTGAAATTTTCTTTAAATAGTGTAATTAACTGCCCCCCATATTTCCCTATAATTTTCTTAGTAAATTTTCATCGTTATATAAACAATTTTCACATTTTTCCTTCTTTTATTGTCTTAAATTCATAAATAAAACATAAATTCATCTATAACTTTACTGAAAATTGGTCTTTTCCGTTCAAATTTTCTTTTTAAATAGTGTATCTAATTGCTCCTCGTAATTTCCTATAGTTTTCTTAGTAAATTTTCACAGTTTAATAAGAAATTTTCATAAAATTCGTTCTCTTAGAGTCGTAAATACATAAAATTTTTAAAATTTTACAAATCTTCATTTATTTCGCTCTTTTTGCTTCAGTTAGGTCCGTCCAGTTTAGAAACTGCCTTCTGCACTCTAATCTGCAAAAAATAATACACGGAATTAGAGAAAATCGCTACTTACCTAAACCGAGGTATAGTGGTCGATCGTTAAAAATATATAAATTTAACTACAACTTTTTTAATAACTTTGCTGAATATCGGTCTTTTTTGTTGAAATTTTCTTTAAATAGTGTAATTAACTGCCCCCCATATTTCCCTATAATTTTCTTAGTAAATTTTCATCGTTATATAAACAATTTTCACATTTTTCCTTCTTTTATTGTCTTAAATTCATAAATAAAACATAAATTCATCTATAACTTTACTGAAAATTGGTCTTTTCCGTTCAAATTTTCTTTTTAAATAGTGTATCTAATTGCTCCTCGTAATTTCCTATAGTTTTCTTAGTAAATTTTCACAGTTTAATAAGAAATTTTCATAAAATTCGTTCTCTTAGAGTCGTAAATACATAAAATTTTTAAAATTTTACAAATCTTCATTTATTTCGCTCTTTTTGCTTCAGTTAGGTCCGTCCAGTTTAGAAACTGCCTTCTGCACTCTAATCTGCAAAAAATAATACACGGAATTAGAGAAAATCGCTACTTACCTAAACCGAGGTATAGTGGTCGATCGTTAAAAATATATAAATTTAACTACAACTTTTTTAATAACTTTGCTGAATATCGGTCTTTTTTGTTGAAATTTTCTTTAAATAGTGTAATTAACTGCCCCCCATATTTCCCTATAATTTTCTTAGTAAATTTTCATCGTTATATAAACAATTTTCACATTTTTCCTTCTTTTATTGTCTTAAATTCATAAATAAAACATAAATTCATCTATAACTTTACTGAAAATTGGTCTTTTCCGTTCAAATTTTCTTTTTAAATAGTGTATCTAATTGCTCCTCGTAATTTCCTATAGTTTTCTTAGTAAATTTTCACAGTTTAATAAGAAATTTTCATAAAATTCGTTCTCTTAGAGTCGTAAATACATAAAATTTTTAAAATTTTACAAATCTTCATTTATTTCGCTCTTTTTGCTTCAGTTAGGTCCGTCCAGTTTAGAAACTGCCTTCTGCACTCTAATCTGCAAAAAATAATACACGGAATTAGAGAAAATCGCTACTTACCTAAACCGAGGTATAGTGGTCGATCGTTAAAAATATATAAATTTAACTACAACTTTTTTAATAACTTTGCTGAATATCGGTCTTTTTTGTTGAAATTTTCTTTAAATAGTGTAATTAACTGCCCCCCATATTTCCCTATAATTTTCTTAGTAAATTTTCATCGTTATATAAACAATTTTCACATTTTTCCTTCTTTTATTGTCTTAAATTCATAAATAAAACATAAATTCATCTATAACTTTACTGAAAATTGGTCTTTTCCGTTCAAATTTTCTTTTTAAATAGTGTATCTAATTGCTCCTCGTAATTTCCTATAGTTTTCTTAGTAAATTTTCACAGTTTAATAAGAAATTTTCATAAAATTCGTTCTCTTAGAGTCGTAAATACATAAAATTTTAAAATTTTACAAATCTTCATTTATTTCGCTCTTTTTGCTTCAGTTAGGTCCGTCCAGTTTAGAAACTGCCTTCTGCACTCTAATCTGCAAAAAATAATACACGGAATTAGAGAAAATCGCTACTTACCTAAACCGAGGTATAGTGGTCGATCGTTAAAAATATATAAATTTAACTACAACTTTTTTAATAACTTTGCTGAATATCGGTCTTTTTTGTTGAAATTTTCTTTAAATAGTGTAATTAACTGCCCCCCATATTTCCCTATAATTTTCTTAGTAAATTTTCATCGTTATATAAACAATTTTCACATTTTTCCTTCTTTTATTGTCTTAAATTCATAAATAAAACATAAATTCATCTATAACTTTACTGAAAATTGGTCTTTTCCGTTCAAATTTTCTTTTTAAATAGTGTATCTAATTGCTCCTCGTAATTTCCTATAGTTTTCTTAGTAAATTTTCACAGTTTAATAAGAAATTTTCATAAAATTCGTTCTCTTAGAGTCGTAAATACATAAAATTTTTAAAATTTTACAAATCTTCATTTATTTCGCTCTTTTTGCTTCAGTTAGGTCCGTCCAGTTTAGAAACTGCCTTCTGCACTCTAATCTGCAAAAAATAATACACGGAATTAGAGAAAATCGCTACTTACCTAAACCGAGGTATAGTGGTCGATCGTTAAAAATATATAAATTTAACTACAACTTTTTTAATAACTTTGCTGAATATCGGTCTTTTTTGTTGAAATTTTCTTTAAATAGTGTAATTAACTGCCCCCCATATTTCCCTATAATTTTCTTAGTAAATTTTCATCGTTATATAAACAATTTTCACATTTTTCCTTCTTTTATTGTCTTAAATTCATAAATAAAACATAAATTCATCTATAACTTTACTGAAAATTGGTCTTTTCCGTTCAAATTTTCTTTTTAAATAGTGTATCTAATTGCTCCTCGTAATTTCCTATAGTTTTCTTAGTAAATTTTCACAGTTTAATAAGAAATTTTCATAAAATTCGTTCTCTTAGAGTCGTAAATACATAAAATTTTTAAAATTTTACAAATCTTCATTTATTTCGCTCTTTTTGCTTCAGTTAGGTCCGTCCAGTTTAGAAACTGCCTTCTGCACTCTAATCTGCAAAAAATAATACACGGAATTAGAGAAAATCGCTACTTACCTAAACCGAGGTATAGTGGTCGATCGTTAAAAATATATAAATTTAACTACAACTTTTTTAATAACTTTGCTGAATATCGGTCTTTTTTGTTGAAATTTTCTTTAAATAGTGTAATTAACTGCCCCCCATATTTCCCTATAATTTTCTTAGTAAATTTTCATCGTTATATAAACAATTTTCACATTTTTCCTTCTTTTATTGTCTTAAATTCATAAATAAAACATAAATTCATCTATAACTTTACTGAAAATTGGTCTTTTCCGTTCAAATTTTCTTTTTAAATAGTGTATCTAATTGCTCCTCGTAATTTCCTATAGTTT
>CAVLGL010000047.1:42500-45400 GCA_963668995.1 Parnassius mnemosyne | reverse complement strand
TTAGGTTAGGTTAGGTTAGGTTAGGTTAGGTTAGGTTAGGTTAGGTTAGGTTAGGTTAGGTTAGGTTAGGTTAGGTTAGGTTAGGTTAGGTTAGGTTAGGTTAGGTTAGGTTAGGTTAGGTTAGGTTAGGTTAGGTTAGGTTAGGTTAGGTTAGGTTAGGTTAGGTTAGGTTAGGTTAGGTTAGGTTAGGTTAGGTTAGGTTAGGTTAGGTTAGGTTAGGTTAGGTTAGGTTAGGTTAGGTTAGGTTAGGTTAGGTTAGGTTAGGTTAGGTTAGGTTAGGTTAGGTTAGGTTAGGTTAGGTTAGGTTAGGTTAGGTTAGGTTAGGTTAGGTTAGGTTAGGTTAGGTTAGGTTAGGTTAGGTTAGGTTAGGTTAGGTTAGGTTAGGTTAGGTTAGGTTAGGTTAGGTTAGGTTAGGTTAGGTTAGGTTAGGTTAGGTTAGGTTAGGTTAGGTTAGGTTAGGTTAGGTTAGGTTAGGTTAGGTTAGGTTAGGTTAGGTTAGGTTAGGTTAGGTTAGGTTAGGTTAGGTTAGGTTAGGTTAGGTTAGGTTAGGTTAGGTTAGGTTAGGTTAGGTTAGGTTAGGTTAGGTTAGGTTAGGTTAGGTTAGGTTAGGTTAGGTTAGGTTAGGTTAGGTTAGGTTAGGTTAGGTTAGGTTAGGTTAGGTTAGGTTAGGTTAGGTTAGGTTAGGTTAGGTTAGGTTAGGTTAGGTTAGGTTAGGTTAGGTTAGGTTAGGTTAGGTTAGGTTAGGTTAGGTTAGGTTAGGTTAGGTTAGGTTAGGTTAGGTTAGGTTAGGTTAGGTTAGGTTAGGTTAGGTTAGGTTAGGTTAGGTTAGGTTAGGTTAGGTTAGGTTAGGTTAGGTTAGGTTAGGTTAGGTTAGGTTAGGTTAGGTTAGGTTAGGTTAGGTTAGGTTAGGTTAGGTTAGGTTAGGTTAGGTTAGGTTAGGTTAGGTTAGGTTAGGTTAGGTTAGGTTAGGTTAGGTTAGGTTAGGTTAGGTTAGGTTAGGTTAGGTTAGGTTAGGTTAGGTTAGGTTAGGTTAGGTTAGGTTAGGTTAGGTTAGGTTAGGTTAGGTTAGGTTAGGTTAGGTTAGGTTAGGTTAGGTTAGGTTAGGTTAGGTTAGGTTAGGTTAGGTTAGGTTAGGTTAGGTTAGGTTAGGTTAGGTTAGGTTAGGTTAGGTTAGGTTAGGTTAGGTTAGGTTAGGTTAGGTTAGGTTAGGTTAGGTTAGGTTAGGTTAGGTTAGGTTAGGTTAGGTTAGGTTAGGTTAGGTTAGGTTAGGTTAGGTTAGGTTAGGTTAGGTTAGGTTAGGTTAGGTTAGGTTAGGTTAGGTTAGGTTAGGTTAGGTTAGGTTAGGTTAGGTTAGGTTAGGTTAGGTTAGGTTAGGTTAGGTTAGGTTAGGTTAGGTTAGGTTAGGTTAGGTTAGGTTAGGTTAGGTTAGGTTAGGTTAGGTTAGGTTAGGTTAGGTTAGGTTAGGTTAGGTTAGGTTAGGTTAGGTTAGGTTAGGTTAGGTTAGGTTAGGTTAGGTTAGGTTAGGTTAGGTTAGGTTAGGTTAGGTTAGGTTAGGTTAGGTTAGGTTAGGTTAGGTTAGGTTAGGTTAGGTTAGGTTAGGTTAGGTTAGGTTAGGTTAGGTTAGGTTAGGTTAGGTTAGGTTAGGTTAGGTTAGGTTAGGTTAGGTTAGGTTAGGTTAGGTTAGGTTAGGTTAGGTTAGGTTAGGTTAGGTTAGGTTAGGTTAGGTTAGGTTAGGTTAGGTTAGGTTAGGTTAGGTTAGGTTAGGTTAGGTTAGGTTAGGTTAGGTTAGGTTAGGTTAGGTTAGGTTAGGTTAGGTTAGGTTAGGTTAGGTTAGGTTAGGTTAGGTTAGGTTAGGTTAGGTTAGGTTAGGTTAGGTTAGGTTAGGTTAGGTTAGGTTAGGTTAGGTTAGGTTAGGTTAGGTTAGGTTAGGTTAGGTTAGGTTAGGTTAGGTTAGGTTAGGTTAGGTTAGGTTAGGTTAGGTTAGGTTAGGTTAGGTTAGGTTAGGTTAGGTTAGGTTAGGTTAGGTTAGGTTAGGTTAGGTTAGGTTAGGTTAGGTTAGGTTAGGTTAGGTTAGGTTAGGTTAGGTTAGGTTAGGTTAGGTTAGGTTAGGTTAGGTTAGGTTAGGTTAGGTTAGGTTAGGTTAGGTTAGGTTAGGTTAGGTTAGGTTAGGTTAGGTTAGGTTAGGTTAGGTTAGGTTAGGTTAGGTTAGGTTAGGTTAGGTTAGGTTAGGTTAGGTTAGGTTAGGTTAGGTTAGGTTAGGTTAGGTTAGGTTAGGTTAGGTTAGGTTAGGTTAGGTTAGGTTAGGTTAGGTTAGGTTAGGTTAGGTTAGGTTAGGTTAGGTTAGGTTAGGTTAGGTTAGGTTAGGTTAGGTTAGGTTAGGTTAGGTTAGGTTAGGTTAGGTTAGGTTAGGTTAGGTTAGGTTAGGTTAGGTTAGGTTAGGTTAGGTTAGGTTAGGTTAGGTTAGGTTAGGTTAGGTTAGGTTAGGTTAGGTTAGGTTAGGTTAGGTTAGGTTAGGTTAGGTTAGGTTAGGTTAGGTTAGGTTAGGTTAGGTTAGGTTAGGTTAGGTTAGGTTAGGTTAGGTTAGGTTAGGTTAGGTTAGGTTAGGTTAGGTTAGGTTAGGTTAGGTTAGGTTAGGTTAGGTTAGGTTAGGTTAGGTTAGGTTAGGTTAGGTTAGGTTAGGTTAGGTTAGGTTAGGTTAGGTTAGGTTAGGTTAGGTTAGGTTAGGTTAGGTTAGGTTAGGTTAGGTTAGGTTAGGTTAGGTTAGGTTAGGTTAGGTTAGGTTAGGTTAGGTTAGGTTAGGTTAGGTTAGGTTAGGTTAGGTTAGGTTAGGTTAGGTTAGGTTAGGTTAGGTTAGGTTAGGTTAGGTTAGGTTAGGTTAGGTTAGGTTAGGTTAGGTTAGG
>CAVLGL010000047.1:27500-37500 GCA_963668995.1 Parnassius mnemosyne | reverse complement strand
TATGCTGTATCATATCATAGAGGGAGTCCTCGGTGCTGCGCTGTGGCATAAATCCATACTGTTTTTTGCTAAGTTTTGGTACGATGTGCCACTTGATTCGCCGTACCATCATTTTCTCTAGGACTTTCCCTAGAACAGGCAATAGACCGATCGGCCTGTAAGATTTTGGGTGCGTGTAGTTCTCTTTACCAGGCTTTCGCAGTACCACTACAGTCGCCTCCTTCCATTTACAAGGGAAATATGCTAGCTGCAAACATTTGTTAGCTAGAGCCAAGAACAGTTGCGGGTCCAGGGCAATGGCCGCAACGCAGATATCGGCTGTGAGACCATCATTTCCTGGAGCCTTTTTTGGATTAAAGCTGGACGCGGCCCACATAAGCTCCTCTACCGTAAAAGGTGGATCACTTGAATCATCAAGTGACCCTACGTTTACTGTTTCCGCAACTTTCCTTATAAGCTTGTGGTCCGCGTCATCCTCCTGGGTGTTGTCGTCCGGATAGAAGGTCTCCGCCAAAAATTTTGCTGATTCTGCGTTCTCTAAGATCTTCCCATCCCTTACAAGAGGGATATCTTCCTGTCTTTGGGTTGTGCGGCCTATTACCCTATAGATCCCGTCCCACATGGATTCACGGTCCTGTTTACTACAGAAACTCTTCCAGCTGGCGGTCTGTGTGTTCTTAACTAGTTGGTGATATTCCTCTTTTGTTTTGATATACTGCCCGACGACCCATTCTCGGCGTACAGGTGCTGCACACGATATTCTACGCTTCATCCTGGAGACTTCCTTTTTCCTCTGAGTCAACTCTTCAGTCCACCAAGGCAATCCTATTCGTTTTATGTTTTTGGTTTTGGGTATACTACTTTCACAAACTTCTACTATTGTTTCTATGTATTCTGTTACTTTCATTTCAAGTTTTTCTCTGTTTTCAATTTTATCTATCTGTATTTTATTAATTTGTTTTGTTTGCCAAATCTGGGTGAGTTTCTCACGAAACTCACTCCAGTTTGTCTTTTTTGTATTGAATTTTCTGGTGGTTCTCTTTATATCTGTACTAATTGATTTTTCTAAATTTATTTCGAACAGGATTGCCCTGTGATCCGAACTAGTTACTTCTTCTGAAAGTCTCCAGTTATCAATCCTCCCGAGTAGGTTCGTCGAGCAGGTTGTCACATCCACACAGCTGGAGAATCTCTTACCGCCTCTAATCGTATCGAATGTGGGCTCTGTACCCACATTCAATATGTGGAGCTCTAATTGGTCTAGCTTGGCAGCTACTTCAATCCCCCGCTTATCTGTCTCCCGGCTGCCCCACCAAGTACTCCAAGCGTTTATGTCTCCACCGAGTATCACGTTCCCAGTTCCTAAACCGGCTACGGCTTTCTCCATCGTGTCCAGGTAAGGATCGACTACTTTGTCTCCCTCCAGGTAGACGGACACCACTCCCACTTCCCAGGCCCCTGTCCTCAATTTAGCAACTGCTATATTTTCTGTTGTAAGGTCGGGGCACTGGGTTATGCCAATGGTGTCGTCGAATAGCACAATGGCTGCCTTTATCACTTTGTCCGAGTTTAGGCTTCTGCTACATTGTACTACTCTTGTCCCTGGATAGTTCTTCATTTCGCCGATCCTTCCGATGTATGGTTCCTGGATTAGGGCAAACGATGTCTTATTTTTGGCTGCCTCTACAATTAATTCAGCCGTAGCTAATTCACTCCTTTGTAGGTTTGCCTGGATCACGTGATATCGGTGGTTACTTGGGTTTGAGTTCCTGTTCGGTCTGGAGCCCACCTCAGCAATACGCCACAGTGGACCTTGCCAATGTCTCCCATTTTCTTCTTATGGGGCAGTCTACACTGAACGCATTGTGATCTTTCCTCTCCATTTTTGCCTTAAGACAGTTTCTACATGACGGCATTTCTCCCGAAAGCCAGTCTGCACATTCTGCCTTAAGGTGTGGGCCCCCACAGTGACTACAAACATCCGTTGTGTCACTGCACAAACGCTTGGTATGCCCGTACCCCAGGCACCGCGAGCACTGTATCAGAGGGGACTGATCCTCCACTCTTACTCTCTGGAGGTCAATATGGATTAACCCGACCTCTATTAGGTTGTTCCATAACTGAGGTGACACTCTCATCACAATATGCGTTGTGTGCGGGTTCCTAGATTTTCTCCTATACTTGACCTCCATTCTGTTCTCATTTCCCTCTATGTTTTTGAACAGCTGTTTGTTCTGTACCTTTATGGCTTTTATAATTTCCTCATCTGTGTTATACTGAAGCACATCCTTCAGTATAACCAGTGGATCCTTGTTCTTTATTTCGTCGACATTTAGGCTCTTACTGACGTTCTTTATCCTCTCCTTTACCCTATTTAATTCCTCCTGGGTGCAACATCCCACTATCACCTTCCTATCTCTTGCTTTTCTAATCCTGTCTATTTTTATCCCTTCTTCCTTGGCATTTATTACTGTTCTGATCCGATCCATCACTTGCTCACCCGTTTCCTTCTCATCCGTCGATGTTATCGCTACCGAGTGCATGGTTGTTTTGTGCGGTAGCTGTCTCCTCGGTGGTCCTGCCAGTATACTTGCGTACGTACCTTTCTCTTCCTTACTTTCATGCTTTTGTAATTCCTCTCTAAGTTTTTCCATTTCATTCTTGTTTTCTTCCAAAAGTTTGCCGTGTTCTTCCAGCTTCTTTATTAATTTATTATGTTCTTCTGGCTCTCTATTTTCATGGTTGTCCACCGGTTTGTCGTCTTTCTTCTCTTGTTCCTTTGTTTTCTTTTCTTTCCCTGTATTTTTACCTGCCTCTGCTTCCTTTACCAACTGGTAGAGTCTATCAATCGCCTGGGTAACCTCAGTTTTTATGTCTGTCCTGAGGTTACGCGAGTTGTTCAGATGCAATTTTGCCTTGTTCAGGCAAGCCCTTGCTTCCGTCAGGCGATCTATGTATTTTGTTGTTTCCGTTTTTGGTGATTGTTCGATAGACTCTACCAGGACTCTACGTGTTGTCCCTCTTGCTTCTTGTGGTTGTGATGTTGCAATTTTATGTTTCTGGCGCGTCACCAGGACTGCCTTTTTGGGTGAGGTTTGTTTTCCACTTTCCACGTCTGCTTTTGTTGCCTCCCACTCTCCTATGCTTCTCCTAACACTACTTACTGTTACCGTTTCATTTAGTTTGGGGGATGTTTCAGTCCCCTCTGTCCCTTTTGGAGAGCCTTGCATACTGTCCTCTGTCTTTTTGGAAGGAGTGCGGAAGCCAAACATTGTCAGGGGAACGCGTCCTCGTTACGTAATATAATTTATAAATTTCCACAAAATAAAATTTTGTAAAGTTATAAAATTAAAAAGTTTGTATAAGTTATATAAATTTTTTAGTTCGATACGGCTATAGTGAGTTCGTACAGTGGTATCTAAAATATCCGACTACTGCGATAGATTTTTAATCATTTAATGTAGAGTCTCTATGTAGAGTTGCTCTACTATCTCCAAATCTATTTAAATATTTATTAATATCACACTCTATTTCAAATAATTCCTTCCAGCAGAAAAAGTAAGTTGTATAAATTAAATTTTTAAGAGAAATAAAGAGAAAATAAAATTGAATTAATATGCAGTTCGACAAACCACCACGAACCTTAGTCAGGCCTCATAGAACACAGATAAAATAAACAATGTAACACAATAATATAAAAATAAAACTAAAAATAAATTAAAATAAAAATGTAAATTTCTTTTTGTAGAGTCCCGACTCTACGTCGTTGTATATAAACTCCACTCTACAGGGTGGCTCTACGTCTATATTTAAATTAATTTCTAAACCTATCCAAAATTGTAGATATCCGTATGGCTCTATGTAGAGTCTGTTGGGTATTAAGGTCAGTATATTAAGGAAATTATAATACTATACAAATAAAGTAAGAATAAATTTAATTTAATACAAAAAATAAAAAATTTTTTGCTCGACAGACTGTTGGCTCTACCAAGAGTCTGGTCTTATTTTCTACTTCTACTTATCTCTATTTCAATATTAAAAAATTTTTCAAAATTATTTTTCCCTAAAATTTTTCCTGCTCTACGTAGAGTCGTCTCTATCTCTATCTTATTCTATGAACTACACACTTAACAGATACGGTTCTTAATTCTAAATGATCAATAAAATAAAATATAAAAATAAACAAAGACACAAAAATATTTTAAATGCTCTATGTAGAGTCCGTCCCCCTCTAATTTGTTAGGTCTTTAATTATATTATTTTATACAAAAAACCCCGTCCGGATCGGATCACTGGTTAATTTATTATAACAATTTTAAGTTTTTCATCCCCCAGAGACTAAGTCAATATGTCAACTTTGGGGTAGGGGGATGAAACTTTGTCAAAATGATCCGGGAGGGTCCGAAGACTATCCCTTTAGTGGATAGTGTGGGGGGGGGTTAGGGGGGGGGGGCCCCCGAAAAAATTGTCAGAATTGAGCTAGGAGGCTCCGTTCTCCTGAAAACTGAAAAACAAGTTTTCGTGCGGTTTGCAGGACCTCCCAGCTCACACAAATAAATTTATAACTTAGAAACTACTTATCCGAAAATTCTGAAAAAATTATGGTAGATAATGTATTAGTTGGTGTATTATAATTTATAATTACTAAATTTTGATTCCTGAAAAAATTTTGAGTTTTAGAATTTTGAAAATTTTGTAACGAAAACCAACAACCGCAAAAAGGCTCTAAATCTTGTAAATATGTCGGGACAATTTTGAAAAAATTTTGGAATATAGTGTGTATGATAACAAAATTTCTGACAATATTTTCAGGAATGTCCCGAGGGTCCTTCAGCCACCACGTGTTTGGACCTAAATTTTAAAAAATTTCTTAATATTACTAAATTCACTCCAATTTTAAAAATTTTTACACAATAAGTTAAAACTAAAGTTCCTCTTTTAATTAGAGTCTATAAATATATATGCCGTCACTGAAAAACCAGAGTTATTCACCTTTGAAAGTCCCTCCTGAAAATCGGTATCTTCAAGGCGTGATATCTCCGGTGTTTCTGGTCCGATTTAGATGAACGAGGTGTCGGATGCTTTGCCTCGATGTCCTCTTTAATTCTGCGATGTCAAAATCAGCCGCACGGCCTCCTATCAAAAAACACGTGTCCACGTGGTTTTTGTTTACCGAAAATATTTCGGCGCGCTGATGTCGAAAAATTCCGATGAATGGCTTAAATTGTTAAGCTCGTCGGGGCACTTATTTTTACACTTTAAAAACTATATGTCTTCGATCTAGATCGAGCAGCGTTTCACTTTAAAGTTTTTAAAGGTTAGAAAAATCTGTTTTTTGTCGATAACTTTTAAACTATACAACTTTTATTACTTTTTTATTATATAACTTTGTTCGTCTCGACGAGACGCGTCTAATGACGTATCACACTTTAAAATTGGTGCACTTTGACCCGACACTTTGGATTTTCGAGCGCGGAGCGATATAAAAATGCTGCGTACGGCACGGCGTTTGGAGTGCAACTGGTTAGGTTAGGTTAGGTTAGGTTAGGTTAGGTTAGGTTAGGTTAGGTTAGGTTAGGTTAGGTTAGGTTAGGTTAGGTTAGGTTAGGTTAGGTTAGGTTAGGTTAGGTTAGGTTAGGTTAGGTTAGGTTAGGTTAGGTTAGGTTAGGTTAGGTTAGGTTAGGTTAGGTTAGGTTAGGTTAGGTTAGGTTAGGTTAGGTTAGGTTAGGTTAGGTTAGGTTAGGTTAGGTTAGGTTAGGTTAGGTTAGGTTAGGTTAGGTTAGGTTAGGTTAGGTTAGGTTAGGTTAGGTTAGGTTAGGTTAGGTTAGGTTAGGTTAGGTTAGGTTAGGTTAGGTTAGGTTAGGTTAGGTTAGGTTAGGTTAGGTTAGGTTAGGTTAGGTTAGGTTAGGTTAGGTTAGGTTAGGTTAGGTTAGGTTAGGTTAGGTTAGGTTAGGTTAGGTTAGGTTAGGTTAGGTTAGGTTAGGTTAGGTTAGGTTAGGTTAGGTTAGGTTAGGTTAGGTTAGGTTAGGTTAGGTTAGGTTAGGTTAGGTTAGGTTAGGTTAGGTTAGGTTAGGTTAGGTTAGGTTAGGTTAGGTTAGGTTAGGTTAGGTTAGGTTAGGTTAGGTTAGGTTAGGTTAGGTTAGGTTAGGTTAGGTTAGGTTAGGTTAGGTTAGGTTAGGTTAGGTTAGGTTAGGTTAGGTTAGGTTAGGTTAGGTTAGGTTAGGTTAGGTTAGGTTAGGTTAGGTTAGGTTAGGTTAGGTTAGGTTAGGTTAGGTTAGGTTAGGTTAGGTTAGGTTAGGTTAGGTTAGGTTAGGTTAGGTTAGGTTAGGTTAGGTTAGGTTAGGTTAGGTTAGGTTAGGTTAGGTTAGGTTAGGTTAGGTTAGGTTAGGTTAGGTTAGGTTAGGTTAGGTTAGGTTAGGTTAGGTTAGGTTAGGTTAGGTTAGGTTAGGTTAGGTTAGGTTAGGTTAGGTTAGGTTAGGTTAGGTTAGGTTAGGTTAGGTTAGGTTAGGTTAGGTTAGGTTAGGTTAGGTTAGGTTAGGTTAGGTTAGGTTAGGTTAGGTTAGGTTAGGTTAGGTTAGGTTAGGTTAGGTTAGGTTAGGTTAGGTTAGGTTAGGTTAGGTTAGGTTAGGTTAGGTTAGGTTAGGTTAGGTTAGGTTAGGTTAGGTTAGGTTAGGTTAGGTTAGGTTAGGTTAGGTTAGGTTAGGTTAGGTTAGGTTAGGTTAGGTTAGGTTAGGTTAGGTTAGGTTAGGTTAGGTTAGGTTAGGTTAGGTTAGGTTAGGTTAGGTTAGGTTAGGTTAGGTTAGGTTAGGTTAGGTTAGGTTAGGTTAGGTTAGGTTAGGTTAGGTTAGGTTAGGTTAGGTTAGGTTAGGTTAGGTTAGGTTAGGTTAGGTTAGGTTAGGTTAGGTTAGGTTAGGTTAGGTTAGGTTAGGTTAGGTTAGGTTAGGTTAGGTTAGGTTAGGTTAGGTTAGGTTAGGTTAGGTTAGGTTAGGTTAGGTTAGGTTAGGTTAGGTTAGGTTAGGTTAGGTTAGGTTAGGTTAGGTTAGGTTAGGTTAGGTTAGGTTAGGTTAGGTTAGGTTAGGTTAGGTTAGGTTAGGTTAGGTTAGGTTAGGTTAGGTTAGGTTAGGTTAGGTTAGGTTAGGTTAGGTTAGGTTAGGTTAGGTTAGGTTAGGTTAGGTTAGGTTAGGTTAGGTTAGGTTAGGTTAGGTTAGGTTAGGTTAGGTTAGGTTAGGTTAGGTTAGGTTAGGTTAGGTTAGGTTAGGTTAGGTTAGGTTAGGTTAGGTTAGGTTAGGTTAGGTTAGGTTAGGTTAGGTTAGGTTAGGTTAGGTTAGGTTAGGTTAGGTTAGGTTAGGTTAGGTTAGGTTAGGTTAGGTTAGGTTAGGTTAGGTTAGGTTAGGTTAGGTTAGGTTAGGTTAGGTTAGGTTAGGTTAGGTTAGGTTAGGTTAGGTTAGGTTAGGTTAGGTTAGGTTAGGTTAGGTTAGGTTAGGTTAGGTTAGGTTAGGTTAGGTTAGGTTAGGTTAGGTTAGGTTAGGTTAGGTTAGGTTAGGTTAGGTTAGGTTAGGTTAGGTTAGGTTAGGTTAGGTTAGGTTAGGTTAGGTTAGGTTAGGTTAGGTTAGGTTAGGTTAGGTTAGGTTAGGTTAGGTTAGGTTAGGTTAGGTTAGGTTAGGTTAGGTTAGGTTAGGTTAGGTTAGGTTAGGTTAGGTTAGGTTAGGTTAGGTTAGGTTAGGTTAGGTTAGGTTAGGTTAGGTTAGGTTAGGTTAGGTTAGGTTAGGTTAGGTTAGGTTAGGTTAGGTTAGGTTAGGTTAGGTTAGGTTAGGTTAGGTTAGGTTAGGTTAGGTTAGGTTAGGTTAGGTTAGGTTAGGTTAGGTTAGGTTAGGTTAGGTTAGGTTAGGTTAGGTTAGGTTAGGTTAGGTTAGGTTAGGTTAGGTTAGGTTAGGTTAGGTTAGGTTAGGTTAGGTTAGGTTAGGTTAGGTTAGGTTAGGTTAGGTTAGGTTAGGTTAGGTTAGGTTAGGTTAGGTTAGGTTAGGTTAGGTTAGGTTAGGTTAGGTTAGGTTAGGTTAGGTTAGGTTAGGTTAGGTTAGGTTAGGTTAGGTTAGGTTAGGTTAGGTTAGGTTAGGTTAGGTTAGGTTAGGTTAGGTTAGGTTAGGTTAGGTTAGGTTAGGTTAGGTTAGGTTAGGTTAGGTTAGGTTAGGTTAGGTTAGGTTAGGTTAGGTTAGGTTAGGTTAGGTTAGGTTAGGTTAGGTTAGGTTAGGTTAGGTTAGGTTAGGTTAGGTTAGGTTAGGTTAGGTTAGGTTAGGTTAGGTTAGGTTAGGTTAGGTTAGGTTAGGTTAGGTTAGGTTAGGTTAGGTTAGGTTAGGTTAGGTTAGGTTAGGTTAGGTTAGGTTAGGTTAGGTTAGGTTAGGTTAGGTTAGGTTAGGTTAGGTTAGGTTAGGTTAGGTTAGGTTAGGTTAGGTTAGGTTAGGTTAGGTTAGGTTAGGTTAGGTTAGGTTAGGTTAGGTTAGGTTAGGTTAGGTTAGGTTAGGTTAGGTTAGGTTAGGTTAGGTTAGGTTAGGTTAGGTTAGGTTAGGTTAGGTTAGGTTAGGTTAGGTTAGGTTAGGTTAGGTTAGGTTAGGTTAGGTTAGGTTAGGTTAGGTTAGGTTAGGTTAGGTTAGGTTAGGTTAGGTTAGGTTAGGTTAGGTTAGGTTAGGTTAGGTTAGGTTAGGTTAGGTTAGGTTAGGTTAGGTTAGGTTAGGTTAGGTTAGGTTAGGTTAGGTTAGGTTAGGTTAGGTTAGGTTAGGTTAGGTTAGGTTAGGTTAGGTTAGGTTAGGTTAGGTTAGGTTAGGTTAGGTTAGGTTAGGTTAGGTTAGGTTAGGTTAGGTTAGGTTAGGTTAGGTTAGGTTAGGTTAGGTTAGGTTAGGTTAGGTTAGGTTAGGTTAGGTTAGGTTAGGTTAGGTTAGGTTAGGTTAGGTTAGGTTAGGTTAGGTTAGGTTAGGTTAGGTTAGGTTAGGTTAGGTTAGGTTAGGTTAGGTTAGGTTAGGTTAGGTTAGGTTAGGTTAGGTTAGGTTAGGTTAGGTTAGGTTAGGTTAGGTTAGGTTAGGTTAGGTTAGGTTAGGTTAGGTTAGGTTAGGTTAGGTTAGGTTAGGTTAGGTTAGGTTAGGTTAGGTTAGGTTAGGTTAGGTTAGGTTAGGTTAGGTTAGGTTAGGTTAGGTTAGGTTAGGTTAGGTTAGGTTAGGTTAGGTTAGGTTAGGTTAGGTTAGGTTAGGTTAGGTTAGGTTAGGTTAGGTTAGGTTAGGTTAGGTTAGGTTAGGTTAGGTTAGGTTAGGTTAGGTTAGGTTAGGTTAGGTTAGGTTAGGTTAGGTTAGGTTAGGTTAGGTTAGGTTAGGTTAGGTTAGGTTAGGTTAGGTTAGGTTAGGTTAGGTTAGGTTAGGTTAGGTTAGGTTAGGTTAGGTTAGGTTAGGTTAGGTTAGGTTAGGTTAGGTTAGGTTAGGTTAGGTTAGGTTAGGTTAGGTTAGGTTAGGTTAGGTTAGGTTAGGTTAGGTTAGGTTAGGTTAGGTTAGGTTAGGTTAGGTTAGGTTAGGTTAGGTTAGGTTAGGTTAGGTTAGGTTAGGTTAGGTTAGGTTAGGTTAGGTTAGGTTAGGTTAGGTTAGGTTAGGTTAGGTTAGGTTAGGTTAGGTTAGGTTAGGTTAGGTTAGGTTAGGTTAGGTTAGGTTAGGTTAGGTTAGGTTAGGTTAGGTTAGGTTAGGTTAGGTTAGGTTAGGTTAGGTTAGGTTAGGTTAGGTTAGGTTAGGTTAGGTTAGGTTAGGTTAGGTTAGGTTAGGTTAGGTTAGGTTAGGTTAGGTTAGGTTAGGTTAGGTTAGGTTAGGTTAGGTTAGGTTAGGTTAGGTTAGGTTAGGTTAGGTTAGGTTAGGTTAGGTTAGGTTAGGTTAGGTTAGGTTAGGTTAGGTTAGGTTAGGTTAGGTTAGGTTAGGTTAGGTTAGGTTAGGTTAGGTTAGGTTAGGTTAGGTTAGGTTAGGTTAGGTTAGGT
>CAVLGL010000047.1:20000-22500 GCA_963668995.1 Parnassius mnemosyne | reverse complement strand
TAGGTTAGGTTAGGTTAGGTTAGGTTAGGTTAGGTTAGGTTAGGTTAGGTTAGGTTAGGTTAGGTTAGGTTAGGTTAGGTTAGGTTAGGTTAGGTTAGGTTAGGTTAGGTTAGGTTAGGTTAGGTTAGGTTAGGTTAGGTTAGGTTAGGTTAGGTTAGGTTAGGTTAGGTTAGGTTAGGTTAGGTTAGGTTAGGTTAGGTTAGGTTAGGTTAGGTTAGGTTAGGTTAGGTTAGGTTAGGTTAGGTTAGGTTAGGTTAGGTTAGGTTAGGTTAGGTTAGGTTAGGTTAGGTTAGGTTAGGTTAGGTTAGGTTAGGTTAGGTTAGGTTAGGTTAGGTTAGGTTAGGTTAGGTTAGGTTAGGTTAGGTTAGGTTAGGTTAGGTTAGGTTAGGTTAGGTTAGGTTAGGTTAGGTTAGGTTAGGTTAGGTTAGGTTAGGTTAGGTTAGGTTAGGTTAGGTTAGGTTAGGTTAGGTTAGGTTAGGTTAGGTTAGGTTAGGTTAGGTTAGGTTAGGTTAGGTTAGGTTAGGTTAGGTTAGGTTAGGTTAGGTTAGGTTAGGTTAGGTTAGGTTAGGTTAGGTTAGGTTAGGTTAGGTTAGGTTAGGTTAGGTTAGGTTAGGTTAGGTTAGGTTAGGTTAGGTTAGGTTAGGTTAGGTTAGGTTAGGTTAGGTTAGGTTAGGTTAGGTTAGGTTAGGTAGGTTAGGTTAGGTTAGGTTAGGTTAGGTTAGGTTAGGTTAGGTTAGGTTAGGTTAGGTTAGGTTAGGTTAGGTTAGGTTAGGTTAGGTTAGGTTAGGTTAGGTTAGGTTAGGTTAGGTTAGGTTAGGTTAGGTTAGGTTAGGTTAGGTTAGGTTAGGTTAGGTTAGGTTAGGTTAGGTTAGGTTAGGTTAGGTTAGGTTAGGTTAGGTTAGGTTAGGTTAGGTTAGGTTAGGTTAGGTTAGGTTAGGTTAGGTTAGGTTAGGTTAGGTTAGGTTAGGTTAGGTTAGGTTAGGTTAGGTTAGGTTAGGTTAGGTTAGGTTAGGTTAGGTTAGGTTAGGTTAGGTTAGGTTAGGTTAGGTTAGGTTAGGTTAGGTTAGGTTAGGTTAGGTTAGGTTAGGTTAGGTTAGGTTAGGTTAGGTTAGGTTAGGTTAGGTTAGGTTAGGTTAGGTTAGGTTAGGTTAGGTTAGGTTAGGTTAGGTTAGGTTAGGTTAGGTTAGGTTAGGTTAGGTTAGGTTAGGTTAGGTTAGGTTAGGTTAGGTTAGGTTAGGTTAGGTTAGGTTAGGTTAGGTTAGGTTAGGTTAGGTTAGGTTAGGTTAGGTTAGGTTAGGTTAGGTTAGGTTAGGTTAGGTTAGGTTAGGTTAGGTTAGGTTAGGTTAGGTTAGGTTAGGTTAGGTTAGGTTAGGTTAGGTTAGGTTAGGTTAGGTTAGGTTAGGTTAGGTTAGGTTAGGTTAGGTTAGGTTAGGTTAGGTTAGGTTAGGTTAGGTTAGGTTAGGTTAGGTTAGGTTAGGTTAGGTTAGGTTAGGTTAGGTTAGGTTAGGTTAGGTTAGGTTAGGTTAGGTTAGGTTAGGTTAGGTTAGGTTAGGTTAGGTTAGGTTAGGTTAGGTTAGGTTAGGTTAGGTTAGGTTAGGTTAGGTTAGGTTAGGTTAGGTTAGGTTAGGTTAGGTTAGGTTAGGTTAGGTTAGGTTAGGTTAGGTTAGGTTAGGTTAGGTTAGGTTAGGTTAGGTTAGGTTAGGTTAGGTTAGGTTAGGTTAGGTTAGGTTAGGTTAGGTTAGGTTAGGTTAGGTTAGGTTAGGTTAGGTTAGGTTAGGTTAGGTTAGGTTAGGTTAGGTTAGGTTAGGTTAGGTTAGGTTAGGTTAGGTTAGGTTAGGTTAGGTTAGGTTAGGTTAGGTTAGGTTAGGTTAGGTTAGGTTAGGTTAGGTTAGGTTAGGTTAGGTTAGGTTAGGTTAGGTTAGGTTAGGTTAGGTTAGGTTAGGTTAGGTTAGGTTAGGTTAGGTTAGGTTAGGTTAGGTTAGGTTAGGTTAGGTTAGGTTAGGTTAGGTTAGGTTAGGTTAGGTTAGGTTAGGTTAGGTTAGGTTAGGTTAGGTTAGGTTAGGTTAGGTTAGGTTAGGTTAGGTTAGGTTAGGTTAGGTTAGGTTAGGTTAGGTTAGGTTAGGTTAGGTTAGGTTAGGTTAGGTTAGGTTAGGTTAGGTTAGGTTAGGTTAGGTTAGGTTAGGTTAGGTTAGGTTAGGTTAGGTTAGGTTAGGTTAGGTTAGGTTAGGTTAGGTTAGGTTAGGTTAGGTTAGGTTAGGTTAGGTTAGGTTAGGTTAGGTTAGGTTAGGTTAGGTTAGGTTAGGTTAGGTTAGGTTAGGTTAGGTTAGGTTAGGTTAGGTTAGGTTAGGTTAGGTTAGGTTAGGTTAGGTTAGGTTAGGTTAGGTTAGGTTAGGTTAGGTTAGGTTAGGTTAGGTTAGGTTAGGTTAGGTTAGGTTAGGTTAGGTTAGGTTAGGTTAGGTTAGGTTAGGTTAGGTTAGGTTAGGTTAGGTTAGGTTAGGTT
>CAVLGL010000047.1:12500-15000 GCA_963668995.1 Parnassius mnemosyne | reverse complement strand
TTAGGTTAGGTTAGGTTAGGTTAGGTTAGGTTAGGTTAGGTTAGGTTAGGTTAGGTTAGGTTAGGTTAGGTTAGGTTAGGTTAGGTTAGGTTAGGTTAGGTTAGGTTAGGTTAGGTTAGGTTAGGTTAGGTTAGGTTAGGTTAGGTTAGGTTAGGTTAGGTTAGGTTAGGTTAGGTTAGGTTAGGTTAGGTTAGGTTAGGTTAGGTTAGGTTAGGTTAGGTTAGGTTAGGTTAGGTTAGGTTAGGTTAGGTTAGGTTAGGTTAGGTTAGGTTAGGTTAGGTTAGGTTAGGTTAGGTTAGGTTAGGTTAGGTTAGGTTAGGTTAGGTTAGGTTAGGTTAGGTTAGGTTAGGTTAGGTTAGGTTAGGTTAGGTTAGGTTAGGTTAGGTTAGGTTAGGTTAGGTTAGGTTAGGTTAGGTTAGGTTAGGTTAGGTTAGGTTAGGTTAGGTTAGGTTAGGTTAGGTTAGGTTAGGTTAGGTTAGGTTAGGTTAGGTTAGGTTAGGTTAGGTTAGGTTAGGTTAGGTTAGGTTAGGTTAGGTTAGGTTAGGTTAGGTTAGGTTAGGTTAGGTTAGGTTAGGTTAGGTTAGGTTAGGTTAGGTTAGGTTAGGTTAGGTTAGGTTAGGTTAGGTTAGGTTAGGTTAGGTTAGGTTAGGTTAGGTTAGGTTAGGTTAGGTTAGGTTAGGTTAGGTTAGGTTAGGTTAGGTTAGGTTAGGTTAGGTTAGGTTAGGTTAGGTTAGGTTAGGTTAGGTTAGGTTAGGTTAGGTTAGGTTAGGTTAGGTTAGGTTAGGTTAGGTTAGGTTAGGTTAGGTTAGGTTAGGTTAGGTTAGGTTAGGTTAGGTTAGGTTAGGTTAGGTTAGGTTAGGTTAGGTTAGGTTAGGTTAGGTTAGGTTAGGTTAGGTTAGGTTAGGTTAGGTTAGGTTAGGTTAGGTTAGGTTAGGTTAGGTTAGGTTAGGTTAGGTTAGGTTAGGTTAGGTTAGGTTAGGTTAGGTTAGGTTAGGTTAGGTTAGGTTAGGTTAGGTTAGGTTAGGTTAGGTTAGGTTAGGTTAGGTTAGGTTAGGTTAGGTTAGGTTAGGTTAGGTTAGGTTAGGTTAGGTTAGGTTAGGTTAGGTTAGGTTAGGTTAGGTTAGGTTAGGTTAGGTTAGGTTAGGTTAGGTTAGGTTAGGTTAGGTTAGGTTAGGTTAGGTTAGGTTAGGTTAGGTTAGGTTAGGTTAGGTTAGGTTAGGTTAGGTTAGGTTAGGTTAGGTTAGGTTAGGTTAGGTTAGGTTAGGTTAGGTTAGGTTAGGTTAGGTTAGGTTAGGTTAGGTTAGGTTAGGTTAGGTTAGGTTAGGTTAGGTTAGGTTAGGTTAGGTTAGGTTAGGTTAGGTTAGGTTAGGTTAGGTTAGGTTAGGTTAGGTTAGGTTAGGTTAGGTTAGGTTAGGTTAGGTTAGGTTAGGTTAGGTTAGGTTAGGTTAGGTTAGGTTAGGTTAGGTTAGGTTAGGTTAGGTTAGGTTAGGTTAGGTTAGGTTAGGTTAGGTTAGGTTAGGTTAGGTTAGGTTAGGTTAGGTTAGGTTAGGTTAGGTTAGGTTAGGTTAGGTTAGGTTAGGTTAGGTTAGGTTAGGTTAGGTTAGGTTAGGTTAGGTTAGGTTAGGTTAGGTTAGGTTAGGTTAGGTTAGGTTAGGTTAGGTTAGGTTAGGTTAGGTTAGGTTAGGTTAGGTTAGGTTAGGTTAGGTTAGGTTAGGTTAGGTTAGGTTAGGTTAGGTTAGGTTAGGTTAGGTTAGGTTAGGTTAGGTTAGGTTAGGTTAGGTTAGGTTAGGTTAGGTTAGGTTAGGTTAGGTTAGGTTAGGTTAGGTTAGGTTAGGTTAGGTTAGGTTAGGTTAGGTTAGGTTAGGTTAGGTTAGGTTAGGTTAGGTTAGGTTAGGTTAGGTTAGGTTAGGTTAGGTTAGGTTAGGTTAGGTTAGGTTAGGTTAGGTTAGGTTAGGTTAGGTTAGGTTAGGTTAGGTTAGGTTAGGTTAGGTTAGGTTAGGTTAGGTTAGGTTAGGTTAGGTTAGGTTAGGTTAGGTTAGGTTAGGTTAGGTTAGGTTAGGTTAGGTTAGGTTAGGTTAGGTTAGGTTAGGTTAGGTTAGGTTAGGTTAGGTTAGGTTAGGTTAGGTTAGGTTAGGTTAGGTTAGGTTAGGTTAGGTTAGGTTAGGTTAGGTTAGGTTAGGTTAGGTTAGGTTAGGTTAGGTTAGGTTAGGTTAGGTTAGGTTAGGTTAGGTTAGGTTAGGTTAGGTTAGGTTAGGTTAGGTTAGGTTAGGTTAGGTTAGGTTAGGTTAGGTTAGGTTAGGTTAGGTTAGGTTAGGTTAGGTTAGGTTAGGTTAGGTTAGGTTAGGTTAGGTTAGGTTAGGTTAGGTTAGGTTAGGTTAGGTTAGGTTAGGTTAGGTTAGGTTAGGTTAGGTTAGGTTAGGTTAGGTTAGGTTAGGTTAGGTTAGGTTAGGTTAGGTTAGGTTAGGTTAGGTTAGGTTAGGTTAGGTTAGGTTAGGTTAGG
>CAVLGL010000047.1:0-10000 GCA_963668995.1 Parnassius mnemosyne | reverse complement strand
TATTATTTTTTGTATTATTTTTTATGCTTTTTTATTCATTTTTTCTGGCTTATTTATTTCTTTTTTATGTTTTTTCCTTTTTTCTTATCTTATTACTTATAAGTACATTTATTACTTACTACTGCTTATTACTAACTAACTATTCTTATTTCTATTTATTGTGGGTTGTTACATTATATATTTTTATATATATTTTGTACAATTTCCCTTATTACTACTCTTATTTATTTTTATTTACAACTTTATTTGCTATTTTCTTACAATAACTTATAAACCTATTTCTTACATGCTTATTACTTATAATTTTATATACATTTTCTTTACTTATCTTACTTTCTATCTCTAATTCTATATCTATTCGCTCCTTACCATAAATGGGGCACTCCGTTATAAGGTGAATAATTGATTCCTCCTTCTCTGGATCGCAGATACACGACGAGCTCTCTTTACATTTGAACCTATACAGATATTCAGAGAACCCGCCGTGTCCTGTCATCACTTGTACAGTGATTGGATCAATTTCTATTTTCCGTACGATATGGTATGCACTCAAGGCATCCGGGAAGAATACCTTGGTGGTGGAAGCCGTTCTTCCTTCTATATATGTACGATTCCATTCGTCAAGCGATTCCAGACGTATCTGTCGCTTGACGAATGATACCGGACATTTACCGTAGTGGGGCCTACATTTACTTTTAATTGCGGCTTCTTTAGCTAATAGATCTGCTCTCTCGTTTCCCTCCAACCCTGCGTGTGCTTTGACCCAGTAAAGTTTAAGGGATTTCCCTTGTTTGTCTAATTTGCTGATATTTTGTCTTATTTCTACCGCAATAGGATGGAGGGAAACGTTTTGGACGACTGTCTGAAGAGCAGATCTAGAGTCGCTATATACATTACAGCTCTCTGCCGGGTCCTTGAGAGCATGCCTGCTTGCTTCCAATATGGCCAGCAACTCAGCCTGGAAGACGGTGCAAAAATTTTCCAACTTTAGTTTCCGGTAACTTGTCTCCGCCGCGTTATTCCATATGGATAACGCAGCGCCGACTTTACCGTCAATCCTACTGCCATCAGTATAAATTTTTAGGGCTTTGTTGTCGTGATGGTCCATTTGTGCACCGTCCTCCAGACATGTGAATTGGAGGCCATGCAGGTCCGCGGGGTGTGACGTCTTGTCAAACTCCACTTTTCTTTCTATTTCTCTATCCCCCACCACTCGCCGGGAGTAACCTTTCTTTATCTCATAAAGCAAGGCTGCTTCCCGGACTCTCAGGTCCAAAGGAAGCAGCCCGGCGAGTAGTAGGGCCGAGTGCAAAGACACAGTTTTGTATGACTTGACGATTTTCTGTACGAACCCGCGTTGTACCGCATCGAACTGTTTTTTAATTAATTGCTTATTTGTTGCCTGTGACCAGGCACTTGCCGCGTACATGATGATTGGCTCCACCACCGCGATGTAGATGGTCCTAATAATCTCGGAGTTCAGGCCCCAATGTACCTTTGCGGCTCTACACAGCTGACTATATATGTTTTGTGCTTTACAGCACACACTTGTTACATGCGTATTAAAAGTTAATTTATTGTCCACTGTGAGGCCGAGTATTTTAATTGATTTTGACATTCCAATGTTTTCCCCACCCATCCTCAGAAGTGGTGAGTCGTATTTGATCTTTTTAGTAATAACCATTGCTTTGGTTTTTTGAGGTGCAAATTTTAATTTGTTCCTGACTCCCCACTTCCGAACATGTGCGAGGGCTGCATTGGCTCTCTCCTGTACTTCCAATACCTCATCTCCGGAGAATATTAGGACCACGTCGTCTGCAAAAGCCTGGCAGTACTCCCCACTATCTGTCAGCTCATTCAGGAGTGGGTCCAACAGAAGATTCCAGAACAGTGGACCGCCTATTGAGCCCTGCACGCACCCCTTCGTGGTCTTCTTGACCCATTCTGCCCCTGAGTATCTAATACATACCGATCTGTCCTCAAGGTAATTGTCGACTAGTCGTCTCATGTTTATGGGGCATCCGGTTCTTGCAAGGGCACATCGTATAGCTGGCCACCAGGCGTTATCGAAGGCTCCCTCTATGTCAAGTGATACTACTATAGTTAGTTTCTTATCTTTGATGTTAGTTTTAATATGCTGTATCATATCATAGAGGGAGTCCTCGGTGCTGCGCTGTGGCATAAATCCATACTGTTTTTTGCTAAGTTTTGGTACGATGTGCCACTTGATTCGCCGTACCATCATTTTCTCTAGGACTTTCCCTAGAACAGGCAATAGACCGATCGGCCTGTAAGATTTTGGGTGCGTGTAGTTCTCTTTACCAGGCTTTCGCAGTACCACTACAGTCGCCTCCTTCCATTTACAAGGGAAATATGCTAGCTGCAAACATTTGTTAGCTAGAGCCAAGAACAGTTGCGGGTCCAGGGCAATGGCCGCAACGCAGATATCGGCTGTGAGACCATCATTTCCTGGAGCCTTTTTTGGATTAAAGCTGGACGCGGCCCACATAAGCTCCTCTACCGTAAAAGGTGGATCACTTGAATCATCAAGTGACCCTACGTTTACTGTTTCCGCAACTTTCCTTATAAGCTTGTGGTCCGCGTCATCCTCCTGGGTGTTGTCGTCCGGATAGAAGGTCTCCGCCAAAAATTTTGCTGATTCTGCGTTCTCTAAGATCTTCCCATCCCTTACAAGAGGGATATCTTCCTGTCTTTGGGTTGTGCGGCCTATTACCCTATAGATCCCGTCCCACATGGATTCACGGTCCTGTTTACTACAGAAACTCTTCCAGCTGGCGGTCTGTGTGTTCTTAACTAGTTGGTGATATTCCTCTTTTGTTTTGATATACTGCCCGACGACCCATTCTCGGCGTACAGGTGCTGCACACGATATTCTACGCTTCATCCTGGAGACTTCCTTTTTCCTCTGAGTCAACTCTTCAGTCCACCAAGGCAATCCTATTCGTTTTATGTTTTTGGTTTTGGGTATACTACTTTCACAAACTTCTACTATTGTTTCTATGTATTCTGTTACTTTCATTTCAAGTTTTTCTCTGTTTTCAATTTTATCTATCTGTATTTTATTAATTTGTTTTGTTTGCCAAATCTGGGTGAGTTTCTCACGAAACTCACTCCAGTTTGTCTTTTTTGTATTGAATTTTCTGGTGGTTCTCTTTATATCTGTACTAATTGATTTTTCTAAATTTATTTCGAACAGGATTGCCCTGTGATCCGAACTAGTTACTTCTTCTGAAAGTCTCCAGTTATCAATCCTCCCGAGTAGGTTCGTCGAGCAGGTTGTCACATCCACACAGCTGGAGAATCTCTTACCGCCTCTAATCGTATCGAATGTGGGCTCTGTACCCACATTCAATATGTGGAGCTCTAATTGGTCTAGCTTGGCAGCTACTTCAATCCCCCGCTTATCTGTCTCCCGGCTGCCCCACCAAGTACTCCAAGCGTTTATGTCTCCACCGAGTATCACGTTCCCAGTTCCTAAACCGGCTACGGCTTTCTCCATCGTGTCCAGGTAAGGATCGACTACTTTGTCTCCCTCCAGGTAGACGGACACCACTCCCACTTCCCAGGCCCCTGTCCTCAATTTAGCAACTGCTATATTTTCTGTTGTAAGGTCGGGGCACTGGGTTATGCCAATGGTGTCGTCGAATAGCACAATGGCTGCCTTTATCACTTTGTCCGAGTTTAGGCTTCTGCTACATTGTACTACTCTTGTCCCTGGATAGTTCTTCATTTCGCCGATCCTTCCGATGTATGGTTCCTGGATTAGGGCAAACGATGTCTTATTTTTGGCTGCCTCTACAATTAATTCAGCCGTAGCTAATTCACTCCTTTGTAGGTTTGCCTGGATCACGTGATATCGGTGGTTACTTGGGTTTGAGTTCCTGTTCGGTCTGGAGCCCACCTCAGCAATACGCCACAGTGGACCTTGCCAATGTCTCCCATTTTCTTCTTATGGGGCAGTCTACACTGAACGCATTGTGATCTTTCCTCTCCATTTTTGCCTTAAGACAGTTTCTACATGACGGCATTTCTCCCGAAAGCCAGTCTGCACATTCTGCCTTAAGGTGTGGGCCCCCACAGTGACTACAAACATCCGTTGTGTCACTGCACAAACGCTTGGTATGCCCGTACCCCAGGCACCGCGAGCACTGTATCAGAGGGGACTGATCCTCCACTCTTACTCTCTGGAGGTCAATATGGATTAACCCGACCTCTATTAGGTTGTTCCATAACTGAGGTGACACTCTCATCACAATATGCGTTGTGTGCGGGTTCCTAGATTTTCTCCTATACTTGACCTCCATTCTGTTCTCATTTCCCTCTATGTTTTTGAACAGCTGTTTGTTCTGTACCTTTATGGCTTTTATAATTTCCTCATCTGTGTTATACTGAAGCACATCCTTCAGTATAACCAGTGGATCCTTGTTCTTTATTTCGTCGACATTTAGGCTCTTACTGACGTTCTTTATCCTCTCCTTTACCCTATTTAATTCCTCCTGGGTGCAACATCCCACTATCACCTTCCTATCTCTTGCTTTTCTAATCCTGTCTATTTTTATCCCTTCTTCCTTGGCATTTATTACTGTTCTGATCCGATCCATCACTTGCTCACCCGTTTCCTTCTCATCCGTCGATGTTATCGCTACCGAGTGCATGGTTGTTTTGTGCGGTAGCTGTCTCCTCGGTGGTCCTGCCAGTATACTTGCGTACGTACCTTTCTCTTCCTTACTTTCATGCTTTTGTAATTCCTCTCTAAGTTTTTCCATTTCATTCTTGTTTTCTTCCAAAAGTTTGCCGTGTTCTTCCAGCTTCTTTATTAATTTATTATGTTCTTCTGGCTCTCTATTTTCATGGTTGTCCACCGGTTTGTCGTCTTTCTTCTCTTGTTCCTTTGTTTTCTTTTCTTTCCCTGTATTTTTACCTGCCTCTGCTTCCTTTACCAACTGGTAGAGTCTATCAATCGCCTGGGTAACCTCAGTTTTTATGTCTGTCCTGAGGTTACGCGAGTTGTTCAGATGCAATTTTGCCTTGTTCAGGCAAGCCCTTGCTTCCGTCAGGCGATCTATGTATTTTGTTGTTTCCGTTTTTGGTGATTGTTCGATAGACTCTACCAGGACTCTACGTGTTGTCCCTCTTGCTTCTTGTGGTTGTGATGTTGCAATTTTATGTTTCTGGCGCGTCACCAGGACTGCCTTTTTGGGTGAGGTTTGTTTTCCACTTTCCACGTCTGCTTTTGTTGCCTCCCACTCTCCTATGCTTCTCCTAACACTACTTACTGTTACCGTTTCATTTAGTTTGGGGGATGTTTCAGTCCCCTCTGTCCCTTTTGGAGAGCCTTGCATACTGTCCTCTGTCTTTTTGGAAGGAGTGCGGAAGCCAAACATTGTCAGGGGAACGCGTCCTCGTTACGTAATATAATTTATAAATTTCCACAAAATAAAATTTTGTAAAGTTATAAAATTAAAAAGTTTGTATAAGTTATATAAATTTTTTAGTTCGATACGGCTATAGTGAGTTCGTACAGTGGTATCTAAAATATCCGACTACTGCGATAGATTTTTAATCATTTAATGTAGAGTCTCTATGTAGAGTTGCTCTACTATCTCCAAATCTATTTAAATATTTATTAATATCACACTCTATTTCAAATAATTCCTTCCAGCAGAAAAAGTAAGTTGTATAAATTAAATTTTTAAGAGAAATAAAGAGAAAATAAAATTGAATTAATATGCAGTTCGACAAACCACCACGAACCTTAGTCAGGCCTCATAGAACACAGATAAAATAAACAATGTAACACAATAATATAAAAATAAAACTAAAAATAAATTAAAATAAAAATGTAAATTTCTTTTTGTAGAGTCCCGACTCTACGTCGTTGTATATAAACTCCACTCTACAGGGTGGCTCTACGTCTATATTTAAATTAATTTCTAAACCTATCCAAAATTGTAGATATCCGTATGGCTCTATGTAGAGTCTGTTGGGTATTAAGGTCAGTATATTAAGGAAATTATAATACTATACAAATAAAGTAAGAATAAATTTAATTTAATACAAAAAATAAAAAATTTTTTGCTCGACAGACTGTTGGCTCTACCAAGAGTCTGGTCTTATTTTCTACTTCTACTTATCTCTATTTCAATATTAAAAAATTTTTCAAAATTATTTTTCCCTAAAATTTTTCCTGCTCTACGTAGAGTCGTCTCTATCTCTATCTTATTCTATGAACTACACACTTAACAGATACGGTTCTTAATTCTAAATGATCAATAAAATAAAATATAAAAATAAACAAAGACACAAAAATATTTTAAATGCTCTATGTAGAGTCCGTCCCCCTCTAATTTGTTAGGTCTTTAATTATATTATTTTATACAAAAAACCCCGTCCGGATCGGATCACTGGTTAATTTATTATAACAATTTTAAGTTTTTCATCCCCCAGAGACTAAGTCAATATGTCAACTTTGGGGTAGGGGGATGAAACTTTGTCAAAATGATCCGGGAGGGTCCGAAGACTATCCCTTTAGTGGATAGTGTGGGGGGGGGTTAGGGGGGGGGGGCCCCCGAAAAAATTGTCAGAATTGAGCTAGGAGGCTCCGTTCTCCTGAAAACTGAAAAACAAGTTTTCGTGCGGTTTGCAGGACCTCCCAGCTCACACAAATAAATTTATAACTTAGAAACTACTTATCCGAAAATTCTGAAAAAATTATGGTAGATAATGTATTAGTTGGTGTATTATAATTTATAATTACTAAATTTTGATTCCTGAAAAAATTTTGAGTTTTAGAATTTTGAAAATTTTGTAACGAAAACCAACAACCGCAAAAAGGCTCTAAATCTTGTAAATATGTCGGGACAATTTTGAAAAAATTTTGGAATATAGTGTGTATGATAACAAAATTTCTGACAATATTTTCAGGAATGTCCCGAGGGTCCTTCAGCCACCACGTGTTTGGACCTAAATTTTAAAAAATTTCTTAATATTACTAAATTCACTCCAATTTTAAAAATTTTTACACAATAAGTTAAAACTAAAGTTCCTCTTTTAATTAGAGTCTATAAATATATATGCCGTCACTGAAAAACCAGAGTTATTCACCTTTGAAAGTCCCTCCTGAAAATCGGTATCTTCAAGGCGTGATATCTCCGGTGTTTCTGGTCCGATTTAGATGAACGAGGTGTCGGATGCTTTGCCTCGATGTCCTCTTTAATTCTGCGATGTCAAAATCAGCCGCACGGCCTCCTATCAAAAAACACGTGTCCACGTGGTTTTTGTTTACCGAAAATATTTCGGCGCGCTGATGTCGAAAAATTCCGATGAATGGCTTAAATTGTTAAGCTCGTCGGGGCACTTATTTTTACACTTTAAAAACTATATGTCTTCGATCTAGATCGAGCAGCGTTTCACTTTAAAGTTTTTAAAGGTTAGAAAAATCTGTTTTTTGTCGATAACTTTTAAACTATACAACTTTTATTACTTTTTTATTATATAACTTTGTTCGTCTCGACGAGACGCGTCTAATGACGTATCACACTTTAAAATTGGTGCACTTTGACCCGACACTTTGGATTTTCGAGCGCGGAGCGATATAAAAATGCTGCGTACGGCACGGCGTTTGGAGTGCAACTGGTTAGGTTAGGTTAGGTTAGGTTAGGTTAGGTTAGGTTAGGTTAGGTTAGGTTAGGTTAGGTTAGGTTAGGTTAGGTTAGGTTAGGTTAGGTTAGGTTAGGTTAGGTTAGGTTAGGTTAGGTTAGGTTAGGTTAGGTTAGGTTAGGTTAGGTTAGGTTAGGTTAGGTTAGGTTAGGTTAGGTTAGGTTAGGTTAGGTTAGGTTAGGTTAGGTTAGGTTAGGTTAGGTTAGGTTAGGTTAGGTTAGGTTAGGTTAGGTTAGGTTAGGTTAGGTTAGGTTAGGTTAGGTTAGGTTAGGTTAGGTTAGGTTAGGTTAGGTTAGGTTAGGTTAGGTTAGGTTAGGTTAGGTTAGGTTAGGTTAGGTTAGGTTAGGTTAGGTTAGGTTAGGTTAGGTTAGGTTAGGTTAGGTTAGGTTAGGTTAGGTTAGGTTAGGTTAGGTTAGGTTAGGTTAGGTTAGGTTAGGTTAGGTTAGGTTAGGTTAGGTTAGGTTAGGTTAGGTTAGGTTAGGTTAGGTTAGGTTAGGTTAGGTTAGGTTAGGTTAGGTTAGGTTAGGTTAGGTTAGGTTAGGTTAGGTTAGGTTAGGTTAGGTTAGGTTAGGTTAGGTTAGGTTAGGTTAGGTTAGGTTAGGTTAGGTTAGGTTAGGTTAGGTTAGGTTAGGTTAGGTTAGGTTAGGTTAGGTTAGGTTAGGTTAGGTTAGGTTAGGTTAGGTTAGGTTAGGTTAGGTTAGGTTAGGTTAGGTTAGGTTAGGTTAGGTTAGGTTAGGTTAGGTTAGGTTAGGTTAGGTTAGGTTAGGTTAGGTTAGGTTAGGTTAGGTTAGGTTAGGTTAGGTTAGGTTAGGTTAGGTTAGGTTAGGTTAGGTTAGGTTAGGTTAGGTTAGGTTAGGTTAGGTTAGGTTAGGTTAGGTTAGGTTAGGTTAGGTTAGGTTAGGTTAGGTTAGGTTAGGTTAGGTTAGGTTAGGTTAGGTTAGGTTAGGTTAGGTTAGGTTAGGTTAGGTTAGGTTAGGTTAGGTTAGGTTAGGTTAGGTTAGGTTAGGTTAGGTTAGGTTAGGTTAGGTTAGGTTAGGTTAGGTTAGGTTAGGTTAGGTTAGGTTAGGTTAGGTTAGGTTAGGTTAGGTTAGGTTAGGTTAGGTTAGGTTAGGTTAGGTTAGGTTAGGTTAGGTTAGGTTAGGTTAGGTTAGGTTAGGTTAGGTTAGGTTAGGTTAGGTTAGGTTAGGTTAGGTTAGGTTAGGTTAGGTTAGGTTAGGTTAGGTTAGGTTAGGTTAGGTTAGGTTAGGTTAGGTTAGGTTAGGTTAGGTTAGGTTAGGTTAGGTTAGGTTAGGTTAGGTTAGGTTAGGTTAGGTTAGGTTAGGTTAGGTTAGGTTAGGTTAGGTTAGGTTAGGTTAGGTTAGGTTAGGTTAGGTTAGGTTAGGTTAGGTTAGGTTAGGTTAGGTTAGGTTAGGTTAGGTTAGGTTAGGTTAGGTTAGGTTAGGTTAGGTTAGGTTAGGTTAGGTTAGGTTAGGTTAGGTTAGGTTAGGTTAGGTTAGGTTAGGTTAGGTTAGGTTAGGTTAGGTTAGGTTAGGTTAGGTTAGGTTAGGTTAGGTTAGGTTAGGTTAGGTTAGGTTAGGTTAGGTTAGGTTAGGTTAGGTTAGGTTAGGTTAGGTTAGGTTAGGTTAGGTTAGGTTAGGTTAGGTTAGGTTAGGTTAGGTTAGGTTAGGTTAGGTTAGGTTAGGTTAGGTTAGGTTAGGTTAGGTTAGGTTAGGTTAGGTTAGGTTAGGTTAGGTTAGGTTAGGTTAGGTTAGGTTAGGTTAGGTTAGGTTAGGTTAGGTTAGGTTAGGTTAGGTTAGGTTAGGTTAGGTTAGGTTAGGTTAGGTTAGGTTAGGTTAGGTTAGGTTAGGTTAGGTTAGGTTAGGTTAGGTTAGGTTAGGTTAGGTTAGGTTAGGTTAGGTTAGGTTAGGTTAGGTTAGGTTAGGTTAGGTTAGGTTAGGTTAGGTTAGGTTAGGTTAGGTTAGGTTAGGTTAGGTTAGGTTAGGTTAGGTTAGGTTAGGTTAGGTTAGGTTAGGTTAGGTTAGGTTAGGTTAGGTTAGGTTAGGTTAGGTTAGGTTAGGTTAGGTTAGGTTAGGTTAGGTTAGGTTAGGTTAGGTTAGGTTAGGTTAGGTTAGGTTAGGTTAGGTTAGGTTAGGTTAGGTTAGGTTAGGTTAGGTTAGGTTAGGTTAGGTTAGGTTAGGTTAGGTTAGGTTAGGTTAGGTTAGGTTAGGTTAGGTTAGGTTAGGTTAGGTTAGGTTAGGTTAGGTTAGGTTAGGTTAGGTTAGGTTAGGTTAGGTTAGGTTAGGTTAGGTTAGGTTAGGTTAGGTTAGGTTAGGTTAGGTTA
>CAVLGL010000046.1:48414774-48419287 GCA_963668995.1 Parnassius mnemosyne | reverse complement strand
CCTAACCTAACCTAACCTAACCTAACCTAACCTAACCTAACCTAACCTAACCTAACCTAACCTAACCTAACCTAACCTAACCTAACCTAACCTAACCTAACCTAACCTAACCTAACCTAACCTAACCTAACCTAACCTAACCTAACCTAACCTAACCTAACCTAACCTAACCTAACCTAACCTAACCTAACCTAACCTAACCTAACCTAACCTAACCTAACCTAACCTAACCTAACCTAACCTAACCTAACCTAACCTAACCTAACCTAACCTAACCTAACCTAACCTAACCTAACCTAACCTAACCTAACCTAACCTAACCTAACCTAACCTAACCTAACCTAACCTAACCTAACCTAACCTAACCTAACCTAACCTAACCTAACCTAACCTAACCTAACCTAACCTAACCTAACCTAACCTAACCTAACCTAACCTAACCTAACCTAACCTAACCTAACCTAACCTAACCTAACCTAACCTAACCTAACCTAACCTAACCTAACCTAACCTAACCTAACCTAACCTAACCTAACCTAACCTAACCTAACCTAACCTAACCTAACCTAACCTAACCTAACCTAACCTAACCTAACCTAACCTAACCTAACCTAACCTAACCTAACCTAACCTAACCTAACCTAACCTAACCTAACCTAACCTAACCTAACCTAACCTAACCTAACCTAACCTAACCTAACCTAACCTAACCTAACCTAACCTAACCTAACCTAACCTAACCTAACCTAACCTAACCTAACCTAACCTAACCTAACCTAACCTAACCTAACCTAACCTAACCTAACCTAACCTAACCTAACCTAACCTAACCTAACCTAACCTAACCTAACCTAACCTAACCTAACCTAACCTAACCTAACCTAACCTAACCTAACCTAACCTAACCTAACCTAACCTAACCTAACCTAACCTAACCTAACCTAACCTAACCTAACCTAACCTAACCTATCCTAACCTAACCTAACCTAACCTAACCTAACCTAACCTAACCTAACCTAACCTAACCTAACCTAACCTAACCTAACCTAACCTAACCTAACCTAACCTAACCTAACCTAACCTAACCTAACCTAACCTAACCTAACCTAACCTAACCTAACCTAACCTAACCTAACCTAACCTAACCTAACCTAACCTAACCTAACCTAACCTAACCTAACCTAACCTAACCTAACCTAACCTAACCTAACCTAACCTAACCTAACCTAACCTAACCTAACCTAACCTAACCTAACCTAACCTAACCTAACCTAACCTAACCTAACCTAACCTAACCTAACCTAACCTAACCTAACCTAACCTAACCTAACCTAACCTAACCTAACCTAACCTAACCTAACCTAACCTAACCTAACCTAACCTAACCTAACCTAACCTAACCTAACCTAACCTAACCTAACCTAACCTAACCTAACCTAACCTAACCTAACCTAACCTAACCTAACCTAACCTAACCTAACCTAACCTAACCTAACCTAACCTAACCTAACCTAACCTAACCTAACCTAACCTAACCTAACCTAACCTAACCTAACCTAACCTAACCTAACCTAACCTAACCTAACCTAACCTAACCTAACCTAACCTAACCTAACCTAACCTAACCTAACCTAACCTAACCTAACCTAACCTAACCTAACCTAACCTAACCTAACCTAACCTAACCTAACCTAACCTAACCTAACCTAACCTAACCTAACCTAACCTAACCTAACCTAACCTAACCTAACCTAACCTAACCTAACCTAACCTAACCTAACCTAACCTAACCTAACCTAACCTAACCTAACCTAACCTAACCTAACCTAACCTAACCTAACCTAACCTAACCTAACCTAACCTAACCTAACCTAACCTAACCTAACCTAACCTAACCTAACCTAACCTAACCTAACCTAACCTAACCTAACCTAACCTAACCTAACCTAACCTAACCTAACCTAACCTAACCTAACCTAACCTAACCTAACCTAACCTAACCTAACCTAACCTAACCTAACCTAACCTAACCTAACCTAACCTAACCTAACCTAACCTAACCTAACCTAACCTAACCTAACCTAACCTAACCTAACCTAACCTAACCTAACCTAACCTAACCTAACCTAACCTAACCTAACCTAACCTAACCTAACCTAACCTAACCTAACCTAACCTAACCTAACCTAACCTAACCTAACCTAACCTAACCTAACCTAACCTAACCTAACCTAACCTAACCTAACCTAACCTAACCTAACCTAACCTAACCTAACCTAACCTAACCTAACCTAACCTAACCTAACCTAACCTAACCTAACCTAACCTAACCTAACCTAACCTAACCTAACCTAACCTAACCTAACCTAACCTAACCTAACCTAACCTAACCTAACCTAACCTAACCTAACCTAACCTAACCTAACCTAACCTAACCTAACCTAACCTAACCTAACCTAACCTAACCTAACCTAACCTAACCTAACCTAACCTAACCTAACCTAACCTAACCTAACCTAACCTAACCTAACCTAACCTAACCTAACCTAACCTAACCTAACCTAACCTAACCTAACCTAACCTAACCTAACCTAACCTAACCTAACCTAACCTAACCTAACCTAACCTAACCTAACCTAACCTAACCTAACCTAACCTAACCTAACCTAACCTAACCTAACCTAACCTAACCTAACCTAACCTAACCTAACCTAACCTAACCTAACCTAACCTAACCTAACCTAACCTAACCTAACCTAACCTAACCTAACCTAACCTAACCTAACCTAACCTAACCTAACCTAACCTAACCTAACCTAACCTAACCTAACCTAACCTAACCTAACCTAACCTAACCTAACCTAACCTAACCTAACCTAACCTAACCTAACCTAACCTAACCTAACCTAACCTAACCTAACCTAACCTAACCTAACCTAACCTAACCTAACCTAACCTAACCTAACCTAACCTAACCTAACCTAACCTAACCTAACCTAACCTAACCTAACCTAACCTAACCTAACCTAACCTAACCTAACCTAACCTAACCTAACCTAACCTAACCTAACCTAACCTAACCTAACCTAACCTAACCTAACCTAACCTAACCTAACCTAACCTAACCTAACCTAACCTAACCTAACCTAACCTAACCTAACCTAACCTAACCTAACCTAACCTAACCTAACCTAACCTAACCTAACCTAACCTAACCTAACCTAACCTAACCTAACCTAACCTAACCTAACCTAACCTAACCTAACCTAACCTAACCTAACCTAACCTAACCTAACCTAACCTAACCTAACCTAACCTAACCTAACCTAACCTAACCTAACCTAACCTAACCTAACCTAACCTAACCTAACCTAACCTAACCTAACCTAACCTAACCTAACCTAACCTAACCTAACCTAACCTAACCTAACCTAACCTAACCTAACCTAACCTAACCTAACCTAACCTAACCTAACCTAACCTAACCTAACCTAACCTAACCTAACCTAACCTAACCTAACCTAACCTAACCTAACCTAACCTAACCTAACCTAACCTAACCTAACCTAACCTAACCTAACCTAACCTAACCTAACCTAACCTAACCTAACCTAACCTAACCTAACCTAACCTAACCTAACCTAACCTAACCTAACCTAACCTAACCTAACCTAACCTAACCTAACCTAACCTAACCTAACCTAACCTAACCTAACCTAACCTAACCTAACCTAACCTAACCTAACCTAACCTAACCTAACCTAACCTAACCTAACCTAACCTAACCTAACCTAACCTAACCTAACCTAACCTAACCTAACCTAACCTAACCTAACCTAACCTAACCTAACCTAACCTAACCTAACCTAACCTAACCTAACCTAACCTAACCTAACCTAACCTAACCTAACCTAACCTAACCTAACCTAACCTAACCTAACCTAACCTAACCTAACCTAACCTAACCTAACCTAACCTAACCTAACCTAACCTAACCTAACCTAACCTAACCTAACCTAACCTAACCTAACCTAACCTAACCTAACCTAACCTAACCTAACCTAACCTAACCTAACCTAACCTAACCTAACCTAACCTAACCTAACCTAACCTAACCTAACCTAACCTAACCTAACCTAACCTAACCTAACCTAACCTAACCTAACCTAACCTAACCTAACCTAACCTAACCTAACCTAACCTAACCTAACCTAACCTAACCTAACCTAACCTAACCTAACCTAACCTAACCTAACCTAACCTAACCTAACCTAACCTAACCTAACCTAACCTAACCTAACCTAACCTAACCTAACCTAACCTAACCTAACCTAACCTAACCTAACCTAACCTAACCTAACCTAACCTAACCTAACCTAACCTAACCTAACCTAACCTAACCTAACCTAACCTAACCTAACCTAACCTAACCTAACCTAACCTAACCTAACCTAACCTAACCTAACCTAACCTAACCTAACCTAACCTAACCTAACCTAACCTAACCTAACCT
>CAVLGL010000046.1:48394774-48402274 GCA_963668995.1 Parnassius mnemosyne | reverse complement strand
AACCTAACCTAACCTAACCTAACCTAACCTAACCTAACCTAACCTAACCTAACCTAACCTAACCTAACCTAACCTAACCTAACCAGTCCGGTGTCAACTGCCGTCCCGAACGCCACGTTTCTGTGTTGCTCCGTGCTCTAAAAATCGCAAAAATAGGTTTTTCGCAACCGATTTTGGTTAATGAGGTACCAAAAGTTGCGCCTTGACTCGCGGCGTAATTTAGTGAAGTTTTCAGGAAAATCGGAGTTTCCGTGAAAAAGTTACAGTGAAAATAGTGATTTTTAAAAATTTTCAAATTTTCAAAGTGAAACGCTGCGTGATTTAGATCTATAACCTATACTTTTTAAAGTGCGGCCTTCGAGCCACTCGCGGCCCCCACTTGTGTGCAAAAACTGGGATTTCTCGGAGCCATAGTCTCCGAGAAAAAGCCAAAAAAACAAGTGCCACGTGGGCACGTGTTTTGAGAAGGAGAGGCGTGCGGCTGTTTTTGGAGGCGGATTCTGGTAGCCGGCGTGGAGTGGAGCCGGGAGCAAGTTTCAGAACAAGTCTAAGTTAAGTGGCTGACGAGATACAAAACTTTTAAATTTTGACGAAAATTGAAATTTCAATTACTTAAAAACTAAATCTAAGACCCCTAGTTATTTTAGTAAATTAGTGTTAAGAAGTATATAAGGAACGTTTGTACAAAATTTTAGAATTTTTTAGTAAGTAGTTTTAAAGTTAAGATTTTTTAAATAATTCTAGTTAACACGTGTCATCCCTAGATTAGGTGTTAGTAAGACATAAAATACAAATTTAAGGAAGGAGTACCTATAACAACGTACTCAAATTTTTGTAGATTTTTAAAAGCCAAATTTAGCCGTAAAAAATTAAAATTTCACAAAAAATTTAACATATTTTTAAAAAATTTGATTAAAGGGGGCATAAAATACCAAAATATTTATATATTTGTTATCTCGACACCGAGACCTTTTAAATAAGCCCAAACACGGGCCAAATCCGTTAAGGAACGGCTAAAATAACATCTCGTTGTCTATTCCGGCGGCCATTTTTAAATTATAAAAACTTCAATAGCTCTGGTTCTAGGGGTCGTAGCGGGTTGCGGTTTTTGGCTATACTGCTTTTGGATCGAGTTCTGTCCACCTATAGAGACTCAGGCTTATTTGAGCCCAAGTTTTTCAGGGTCCTAAAAGCGATCCAAGTGGCAGGACTAGGTGAAGTATAGTAGTATAGTCGAAGCGCGGGTCTCCTGCGACTTCTGGAAGCAGAGTTATCGGCAGTCAAACACCAGCTTTGACAGTTCAGCGGCCATCTTGAAAAACTTCAAAGTCTTATAACTGCTGAACTAGGCGTCGTAGAAGACTGGGGTTTTCAACCCAGACATAAGCAAGGAGTACCGGAATAGACAACTGAGTTTTCAGGAAATTTCAGAGCCCAAAAAATTTAAGTCCTGAAAACTACACCACGTAATAGGCTCGATCGGGCCCATCAAAACGAGCCCAAGCGCGGAGCTGTAAGCCCATTGGTTCGGGAGTTACAGCGCTTTAACCATAATTTTGGCCGCCATCTTGTTTGTAACCAAAATTTTAAAGCGCGATAACTTGGGAACCTATTGGGCTAGGTATACCGAGTTTGGGTTCGTTGAATAGGGCTCGAGGAGAGCTTTCATTTGGTCCATAAAAATAGACTCTAGGTAGAGTCAGAACTTTGTTAGACTGTAACTTTCTTTTATGTAACATTTTTTAAAAAATTTTTCAATAGTATAAGACATATACCTTTTAGGAATTTTAATATCATTAGACATTTATTTTCTATGTATATTTTGTAGAATAAGATAGAAGTAACAGAATTGATTAGTTAGAAATATTGGAATTGTAATAGGTTTATAGACTGACTATAGATAGAGTCAATTATAGTTTTAAAAATATAGACAATACGACTAACTCTAGGTAGAGTTAAATACAGACAAAATAAAAAATATCCCTTTAAAAAACTGACATATTACTCTGCAAAAAGCAGTATAGGAACTGAACGAAGGTAGAGTATAACTCTACGTAGAGGAAAACTTTGAACGACCTGTGACGTGGTTGCTGTGGTCCTCGTCGATTGAAAATACTTTAATCCTACCGCAGTATTGTCGAACTTAAATAATTTATATTATTATTATTATTATTTATAACTTATACAAACTTTTATACAATTCTTAAATTTGACTAAATATTTACACTTTACATTTTATTTTACTTTTATTTTTACTTACTTGTGTTGGTTGCTGAGACCAAAGGACGCGTTCCCTTGACATAATGTTCGGCTTCCGTACTCCCTCAAAAAAGACGGAGGATAGCGCCAGAGACTTGAGTCCTCAGGGTTCTCCAAACAAGACGGATAAGACAGAGAAGGCTGGTCCTTCCTCTAAAAAAGACTGCACGATGCAAGTCCCAAGCGTGCGGAAAAGTATTGGAGAATGGGAGACTGGAAAAATAGAAACGGAACCTACAACACAGACCTCTCCAAAAAAGGTAGCCCTGGTGACCCGGCAAAAGCAAAAGATAATACCATCACAAGAAACAAGAGGAGCAGTACGCTTACGTACTACCACCGCTACTCTGGTAACAGCTGAGAACTTAGAAAGCTCGCCGAAAATGGAAAGTACGAAATACGCGGATCGTTTGACGGAGGCTCGAGCCTGTCTTCAAAAAGCTAAACAACACCTTAGCAACTCTCGAAACCTGAGGACCGACATAAAAATGGAAGTCACTCAGGCTATAGAGAGACTCTACTACCTAGTGAAAGAGGCAGAGACAGGTAAGAGCAAAGGGAAAGAGGAAAAATTGAAAGAACAGGAAAAGAAAGATGAGAGACAGGAAGATGACAATAGGAAAAGAAAGGAAGAAGAGCAAAATCTAATGACAAAACTGGAGGAACATGGAAAACTCCTAGAGGACAGTAGAAAAGAGATGGAAAAACTAAGAGAAGAAATGAAAAAGCAAGAAATCAAAGTAGACAGAGGAACATATGCGAGTGTAGTGGCTGGGCCACCAAGGAGTTCACCTTTAAAGGATATGGCATTACATTCAGTAATGATCACATCCAATGACGAAAAAGAGACAGGAGATCAGGTGATGGAGAAAATAAGAAAGGTAATCAATGCTAAGGAAGAAGGACTACAAATTGACAGAATCAGAAAGGCAAGGGACAGAAAGATAATAGTGGGATGTCGAACGGAGAAGGAGATAAGTAGGGTTAAAGAGAGATTAAAAAACGCAGATAAAGACCTTAAAGTGGACGATATTAAAAACAAGGACCCTCTAATTATCTTAAAAGACGTGTTGCAGTATAACACGGATGACGAAATACAAAAAGCAATTGTGGTACAGAACAAACACCTCTTCAAAGATCTTTCAGACAGAGAGATTAGAATGGAGGTTAAATATAAGAAAAGGACCCGGAACCCGCACACATCCCACATTGTCATGAGAGTTTCGCCACAAGTATGGAATCGTTTAACTGAAGCAGGAATGATCCATGTTGATTTGCAAAGAGTGAGAGTGATGGATCAGTCCCCCTTGGTACAATGTTCGCGTTGTCTAGGTTATGGGCACAGTAAGCGCATGTGCACCGAGACGACAGATGTATGCAGCCACTGCGGGGGCTCACATCTAAAATCCGAATGTGCTGAATGGTTATCTGGAGCACTGCCTGAATGCAGAAATTGCAGTAAGACAAAACAAGGCAACAAAGAGCACAACGCGTTTAGCCCTGACTGTCCAATAAGGAAGAAATGGGAGGTCCTCGCCAGGTCTACCATAGCATATTGCTAAGGTTGTCCCCAAGTCCAACACGGAACCAAACATCAGTGACCACCGATATCACGCTATCCAGGCGAATTTACAAAGATGTGAGCTAGCCACGGCCGAGCTAATCATTGAGGCGGCCAAGAGGAAAACCTCCTTTGCACTGGTACAAGAGCCCTACATTGGTAGAATTGGACAGATGAAAAACTACCCAGGCACGCGAATAGCACAAAGTGACAGAAGCCAGAGCACTGATAAAGTGATCAAGGCTGCTATTGTGCTGTTCGACGATACGATAGACATGACACAATGCCCCAGTCTAACAACGGAGAATGTAGCAGTTGCTAAATTGAGGACTGGGGCATGGGAACTAGGCGTAGTGTCCGTCTACCTTGAGGGCGATAAACCAATTGAACCGTACCTTGAAGTGATTGGGGCGGCCGTGGTGGGCTTACGGACCAGGAACGTGATACTCGGTGGGGACGTAAATGCATGGAATACCTGGTGGGGAAGCCGAAAGACAGACAGCAGGGGAATTGAAGTAGCAGCAAAGCTGGATGAACTGGAGCTACACATTCAGAACAGGGGGACTGAGCCCACATTCGACGTATACAGACTTGGGAAGAGATTCTCCAGCTGTGTAGATCTGACTACCTGCTCGACCAGCCTACTCGGGAGAATCGAAAACTGGAGACTTTCCGAAGAAATAACCAGTTCGGACCACAGGGCACTCCTATTTGACATAAATCTAGAAAAATCAATTGGCACCGATATAAAAAGAACCACCAGAGTATATAACACCAAAAAAGCAAATTGGGGCGAGTTTCGTGAGAAACTCGTCAAAATTTGGAATAATAAAAGACTAAACAAGGCAGAGATAGATAAAGTAACAACCACAGATGGATTAGAAATAAAAATAGAAGAATACACAAACTCAATTACCGAAGCATGCGAAAACAGTATTTCAAAATTAAACAATAAAAAACAAATGGGATTGCCCTGGTGGACCTACGAGCTGACACAACGAAAAAAGGAGGTCTCCAGGCTGAGACGCCGAATCTCTTACTCAGCACCTGTTCGTCGCGGGTGGGTTGTCGAGCAGTACAAACGAGCGAAAGAGGAATACCTGCAAGAAATAAAAAGAGCTCAGACTACCAGCTGGAAGGAGTTCTGTGGCAAGCAGGAGCGAGAGACAATGTGGGATGGGATATACAGGGTTATAAATCGCACAAGGATACGACAGGAAGACACTCCACTTGTTCGAGATGGGAGGCCGTTAGAAAGCAAGGAATCGGCTAGTCTCCTGGCGGAAACTTTTTATCCGGAGGATAGAATTGAAGATGATGACACGGAACACAAGCAAATTAGAGAAACAGCGAAAACTGTAAACGAAGGGTCACATGATAGTCCATGTGACCCACCTTTTACAACGGAAGAGCTGATGTGGGCCGTGTCAAGCTTCAATCCGAAAAAAGCGCCAGGAAGCGATGGGTTTACAGCGGATATATGTGGAGTGGTCATCGCCCTGGATTCAGCATTGTTTCTGGCGATAGTAAATAAATGTCTTTGTCTCGCCTACTTTCCCGCTATATGGAAAAAGGCAATAATAGTAGCGTTGCGGAAGCCTGGTAAGGAAAATTACACACACCCTAAATCCTACAGGCCGATTGGGCTATTGCCTGTACTGGGTAAGGTCTTTGAAAAGATGATGATTCGAAGGGTCAAGTGGCACATCGTACCGACGATAAGCCGGGAACAATACGGGTTCATGCCGCAGCGCAGTACCGAGGACTCCCTCTATGATATGATGCAGCTGATAAAAACTAGGCTCAAAGATAAAAAGCTCATTCTGCTTATATCATTAGACATAGAGGGAGCCTTCGATAACGCCTGGTGGCCGGCGATACGATGTGCGCTTGCGGAGACGGGATGCCCAGTGAACATAAGATGCCTCATAGACAGCTATCTCAGTGACAGATCAGTGTGCTTGAGATATGCTGGGGCAGAATGTATCAGAAAGACAACAAAAGGGTGTGTGCAAGGCTCTATAGGGGGTCCAATATTTTGGAACTTGCTGCTAGACCCACTTTTGAAGCAACTGAGTAAAGATAGGGTCCATTGCCAGGCTTTCGCGGACGATGTGGTCCTAATTTTCTCTGGGGATACGGCTAAACAGGTGCAGGAGCAGGCAAATGCGACCCTCGCACATGTCCAGAAGTGGGGAGTCAAAAACAAGCTAAAGTTTGCACCACATAAAACCAAAGCGATGGTTATAACAAATAAGTTAAAGTATGACTCACCACTTCTGGAGATGGGTGGGGAAAGCATCAACCTCTCCAAACAAATCAAGATACTCGGCCTTACAGTCGATGACAGACTTGCCTTCGACACACATATAAAGAATGTGTGCCGCAAGGTACAGAATTTGTATCGACAGTTGTCGAGAGCAGCAAAAATCCACTGGGGCCTGAACCCAGAGATTATTAGGACCATATACGTAGCGGTTGTGGAACCGATCGTAGTGTACGCGGCTAGTGCTTGGGTACCAGCAACCAATAAGCAAAAAATTAAAAGACAGCTCGACATGACACAACGCGGATTTATACAAAAGATAATAAAATCATATCGAACGGTATCTCTGCACTCGGCCCTACTACTCGCCGGGCTGCTTCCCTTGGATATAAGGATCCGGGAAGCAGCCTTACTCTATGAAATAAAGAAAGGCTTCTCCCGGCGAATAGTGGGTGATCGAGACGTAGAAACTAAAATAGAATATACAAAAACCACACATCCCGCGGAACAGGTCGGGCTGAAGTTCACATGCCTGGAAGACGGTGCACAAATTGACCAAAATAACATCAATGGCCTAAAAATTTTTACCGATGGCAGTAAAATAGAGGGGAAAGTTGGCGCGGCGCTATCCATTTGGAATGGCGCCACGGAAATTAATACCCGAAAATTAAAGTTGGAAAATTATTGCACCGTCTACCAGGCAGAGTTGCTGGCCATACTTGAAGCAACGAGATATGCTTATAAAAACCCAGCACAAAACTGCAACATTTACAGTGACTCGAGGTCTGCTCTCGAAACAATTGTTCAAGACGTCTCCCTCCATCCCCTAGCGGTGGAAGCTAGAAACAACATTTTAAAAATAAATAAACATGGCAAAACCTTAAATATGTTTTGGGTTAAAGCTCACGCAGGATTGGAGGGAAACGAGAGAGCAGACCAGTTAGCTAAAGAAGCAGCCACAAAAAGTAAAAAGAAACCGAATTATGACAAATGTCCGGTTTCATACGTCAAGCGACAGATCCGATTGGAGTCGCTTGACGAATGGAACCGGCGCTATAAGGAAGGGGAAACAGCGAGTACAACAAAAGTGTTCTTCCCAGATGCTATACAGGCATATAGCATAATTAGGAAAATAGACATGGATCCTATGACGGTCCAAGTCATGACAGGCCATGGGGGCTTCTCTGACTATCTGTATAAATTTAAGTGTAAGGAGAGCCCAGCATGTGCCTGTGATGCAACAAAAAATGAGGATATAATACACATCATAACGGAATGTCCCATATTCAGTAGACAAAGAAGCGATATAGAAATAGAGTTAGATATAAAAGTAAGCAAAGAAAATGTAAATGAGATAATTAAAAATAAGCACAGTAGATATAAGTTCTTAAGATATTGTAAACAAATAGCTAAT
>CAVLGL010000046.1:46632274-47087274 GCA_963668995.1 Parnassius mnemosyne | reverse complement strand
CAATCTTGATTATTAATTATGAACAAAGCGGTTCTTTATTTGCGGTACACGAGCAACTCTATGGGAATTGGACTTTTAGTCGCAATGGTAAAAAAATATTCCTAGTTTGGTCTTCGATTAAGAAATATTACATCACTTGCTTGCAACAAATATACTGTTCAATGTATCGTGAGAAACATTTCCATGCTAAATTACAATACTACGTTACTTTTATATCACAAAACATTTCCAAAAGCAAGGGTTCTTGCAAAAATAGCCATTATTTCTATTCTAATTAGATGCACTTTGTAATACACTTTGCTTGCTTACTTTGCTCAGGGGTACGCCCGCCGTTAATTTTATGGTACGCAAGGAACCTTTTTACGTAGTAGAGCCATGCTGGAACTGTATTACTAGTAGGTATAGTTGTAGCACGAATGGGTCGACTCGACCGGAGAAGGACTACGCTCTCACAGAATACCAGCGTAAAATAGCAGCTTAACACTGCTGTGTTTCATATGGTGAGTGTAGAGAACCGGAGACCCTTTTTACTGGAAACGAGCCATTCTATTTAGTCCTAGAGGATATATGTAGTTGTCTATGGGCCACAGCAACCACTTACCATCAGGTGGACTGCGTGGTCGTTTGTTACTCTTATCGTATAAAAAAAACCTGGGTTCGATCCTCGCTATCACCGATAAAGTTGTTAATGCAATAAATATATATATATATAAATAAAATATATCTATACATCTATACAAATAAATAAAATTGAAGTGTCTGTTTGTAATGTCAAAATTACAGTTTTTTTACTAAATGCATATGAAAGTAAATACGGTACTAACAACTAAAATACAATTTTTTAAATTTTTGTCTGTCTGTCTGTCTGTCTGTTTGTTCCGGGTAATCTCCGAAACGGCTGGACCGATTTTGACGGGACTTTCACTGGCAGATAGCTGTTTTTACAAGAAGTAACTTAGGCTACTTTTATTTTAGAACAAGAATTAGGGTTCCGCGCAAAAACTTAAAAAGCCTAACACGCTACCGAAGTCGCGGGGAACAGCTAGTATAATATAAATAATGAGTTTTAACTTATGAAGATATAATAAGAAGTCTGCCAAGACGCGCTTGAGTAGTACGGCTGATAAATCACCGCATCTTCCTCTCACAAATCAGAGAAGGCTTTCGCACAGTAATAGAACTTTTTTTATATAAAACAAAAAATTCAAAATAAATATAGTTTTGCAAAGTACTCAAGTTTAAAAAAGTTGGTACATACTGAGTAAAATGAAAAGGAAGTAATCTGCGAAAGATACCAAAGTGGGGATCGAATTCTGTTTGCTTTCATGCTAGCGCCTTATCCACTGAGCTACGACGGCTCAAATACATCAGTAAATCTATATCTATACAAATAAATAAAATTGAAGTGTCTGTTTGTAATGTCAAAATTACAGTTTTTTACTAAATGCATATGAAAGTAAATACGGTACTAACAACTAAAATACAATTTTTAAAATTTTTGTCTGTCTGTCTGTCTGTCTGTCTGTTTGTTCCAGCTAATCTCCGAAACGGCTGAACCGATTTTGACGGGACTTTCACTGGTAGATAGCTGATTTCATAAGGAGTAACTTAAGCTACTTTTATTTAAAAAAAAGAATTAGGGTTCCGCGCAAAAACTTAAAAACCCTAACACGCGGGCGAAGTCGCGGGGAACAGCTAGTTAAAACTAAGGTTGCGGCCTATTTACGTCCCACTGCTAGGCACATGCCTTCTCACTTTTATTAAAGAGAGTATTTGGAATAGTATAGAATAGAATTATTTCTATTCAATATTAGCTGGTACCGCGGTGTATTGGTGCCGCAAAAGAAATAATTGTTGAAATATCGTTTTAAATTTTGAAAAGTTATATTGTTTAATTAGGAATGCGCGCCACCTACTGTAAGTTAATTGTACTACGCCTATAACCTTCGCGCGAGTGCAAGCAATAAGCTGACAAAGTTTTACCGCAATCCGATGAACGGTATGATACGGTACAATACGAACAAACAAATACAAATTTTTATATATTAGATAGTTTACAAGACTGCTTCGGAACAAACCTCTGTCCTAGAAGAACCACCAAGAAACCCAGCGGGACTTTTTTTAAATAAAATCTATATAAGTACAATATCTTATTTTATACAATTGGTATAAAGACTTTAGAAACAGCATAGTAGCGATCACCTCATTCCCAGGGGTTATTATCAATCGTGTGCTCTTTAGTAGTATAGTTAATAAACCTTACTAGACAAATTTTGCTTAGTAAATATTTTAAGCTTTCTGATAAATAAGGCCTATATACTTATTATAAGCCAAAGCTTCTTAGCTATCTTATTTCTACACCAACAAAAGGACTTTTTTTCTATATGTATAAATAAAATTGAAGTGTTTGTTTGTAATATTGAAATAACTGGCTTCTATTAAGCTTAGGGGTTATTTTAATGTTTAATAACATTAAAATAACCCCTAAGCTTAATAGAAGATATAAAATAGATAAAGATAGATATAAAAAATCACTTTAAACAACCAACCAAAAATGTGTTGTCTGTGTGTCTCTGTCTGTCCGAGCTAATCTTCGGAATGGCTAAATCAATTGTGCCAGGAGGGATCTAGGCTATATTTTATCCCAAGACGTTGAAGATTTTTTTTGATAATATATTTATTTGATAATATATTTTTATGATAATATATTTTTGATAACATATTTTTTTGTAATATATTTTTTGATATATTTTTTGATAATATATTTTTCTTGATTATCTATACTATATAATATAATAAAGCGGAAGAGTTTTTTTTTTTGTTTTTTTGTTTGTTTAAACGCGCTAATCTCAGGAACTACCAGTCCGATTTGAAAAATTCTTTTTTTATATTATAGCCAGATTCATGTAGAATAGTATAGGCTATCTAGAATTAAGCTATATTACTCAGCTAGCCTTAAATATGGATATTTGTTAAGCAAGTCAGAAGAAAAAGCACTCCCGAAATGATTTATCCGCGTACGCTGGTGTTATCGTTATGTATACGTAAATACAATGTTCTAGAAAAATATAGACCTTTACTCCGTTTAAAAAAAAGTCCGCGATACCATATGTCTATTTCTTATACATAAGCCATAATTTGGTATTTTGTGACAAAAAAAATATTGAAAATTTAAAAGTGATTTATGAGCGTTATTATTAGGCATGGCCTATTTATCCTTACGGACGAAAGTTACTTCATCATTAAGACAATTTTATGAAGATAAACTTTGTTCTTTATACCATGTTATTTGGACGCATAGTTTAAGAGATAATGTAAAATTAAAATAATTCAATACTTGGCTGGGCGCGCGAACGACGCTTAAACCCTAGCCGTTATAAAATGCTTGAACTAGGTCATGTCGCGCACCTCGGACACGTGATGACGCGGGGAAACCGCGGGGCACAGCTAATTATTTATAGATCCTGTCCAGACGAAGTCAGGGAGGTCGCTGGTAAAATAATAAAGGGAAATCCAACACCTATACACTGTTCACCTTACAATCCCAGCCAATTTAAAAACCAATACCGTTACAACCTTATTAAAGTCCACTGCTGAACATAGGCCTCCCCCATAGATTGCCTCATATGTTATGCCATAGAAGTCACGCTTGGCAACCGCAGTTTTTTTTTTTACGACGCCCACGGGATGATATGGGGAAGTGGATATTGTTACACCGCCGGTACACGGTAATATTAAATACATAATATAATAAATAACTAAGAAAACCGATAATATTAAGCTATTATAATAATCACTACTCCATATCCTTTCCCTTTGAAATGTTGAGAAACCGAAAACCAAAATGATATTCAGATTATCGTGATTATCTCAATATACCGGTTCCTAACGTAAGGATATTTCCACTGTTGCAATTTAATTTATATCCGCTCAAGTAGATACTTACACGCAAAAAGTTGCACGTATACGTATGTACAAAGTAACGTGGGTTTCAGCCATATTAGAAAAAAATTGACATCGATGGTCTCAGATTAACAAATCGATGTCTCAAAATATCTATTCTTCGTGCTGAAATCGACAATCTTTAAAATTTTATATTAAGTAATTCATTGATTTACTGTATTAAAAATCCATAATAAACATTTGCCGTAGTTTCCATGTTTGGCAGATGGATTGGCAACCGTTCTTTTTTATTATTTTGATTTGATATCCGGAAAATATTGCTGTTTAAGTAAGTAGATATAATAGTTAATTATAATTTAGATAGGAAAAAGGTTTTGAGTTTAGTTTTAACGTTTTGTTGTGATATTTTTTCGCGTACATCGAAAGGTATGTAAGTTATTTATTAAATGCGATGCCCGATAAGCGGCCGTCCGCTGCCCGTACACATTATTAGCAGTGATGAGCCGTAGCCGGTTTTGTGTCATAGCGCGCGTACGTACAGGTTGTTCTATGTATGTATGTATAATATAAAGTATACTAGCTGACCAGGCAGACGTTGTTCTACCCTTTTCGACGACCCTTCATATAAAAAATCCTTAAATTCGTAATAAAAAAAATATTGAGTGTCACTTATCAGGATAAAAACTATCCTATCCCTCAAGTTGGACCAAACTGCACACATTGTGAAACATTTCATTGCAATCAGTTCAGTAGGTTAGGAGTTCATCGCGGACAAACAACGTGACACGTAATTTATATATATAAAGATTATCGCAAAAGAAATATTGTTTTAATAACATGAATTTATGACCAACATAAAGTGGTAAGATTTTACAATGTTTAAAAATCGCATTTTCACATTTAGGACACGCATATCTGGGGATACAATATTTTCAAGAATTCTAAATTGAAGATCATAGATCTGTTTTAAATATGATTTGTACATCCGACCATAGCTTGACAAGCCATACTGAATATAAAATTCAGTCAGAGAGTTAGTAAAGCATAAGTGTCACTTTGAAGGGTATGCGATTTTTTAAGATTTTTATATTGACTACAAACTGACGAAACTTATTACACACAAACATGTTCTATGTGGTAGCTCCAGTTAAACTTTGAGTCAACTCAATTATAAGACCGAGGTATTTTTGTGTGGCCACAACTTCGATTGTAGGAGATTGGCAAGTTCTTAGATAATAGAGATAGAGTTTTGGAGTAGGTAGTGTACTACTTTGCAATAGAAATACATAAGAGTGTATGTGTACTCAATACATATTCCAAGGAAAAAATATAGCTTTAATATTTGGTTCTGTAATAAATTTTGCCTTTTCTAAAAAAAATAGCAATTATTTTAAGGTGTAAATTACAGATAGGTTATCAGTCTGCTAACAGACCACAGCTGATTTTTTAAAATGAAAACTTCTATAGAATTGTTGTTATTTGAAACTCAATAAAACGAAACAGCGACACTAAAAATAGACAAACATATACCATCATGAGATAGAATACAGTGTACAGGGTTTCCTGTTATCTCGGATTCCTTGGGTGCTTTTATATAAATTATATTTTTAACTGTTAAAATAAACAGTTCAAAAATTAATAAATTTATTAAATAAATTAATTTAACCATATTGAATAAAATTAGCATATTCAATCCATTTAAAACAATCCACGTTTTCATAATTTACCGGTTTATATTAAATTCGTATCAATTTCTGGAAGTTTAGTTTTCTGAAGGTTTCACTTTTACCGCGTGTCAACTTTTTTTTTTTTGCTTTAAGTCCTTTTACGAGCAAGGTACAAAACAGGTCTGCGAACAGCAACCTGAGAATTGTGGCCAAACGATTCCCATTAACCTTTATGGAAGAGGACTGTGCGAACTGAATACGCTAGATAGCTGGTGAGATTAAGTAACATGTTTTTATTTGTTTTTATTATTTGTACCAAGATATTTTATAATATTGTTAACTTGTGCTAATTTTGTATGGATTAGACTAGATCTAAAAATAAACAATTTTTATTATTCACTGAGTTACCCACTCCCCTTCGCTATTCGAGTTATTTTTAAAATGCAATAAAATCCTTCAGATATTTTTCTCGAATGAAATCTTCCAGAGTTTCCTTAGTTCGCTCTGAAAACACGTACAGGATGAAATGTTATGTTAATCTCTTACGCAGTAAACAGCAAAATTGTAATAAACAGTTTGCTATTATTAAACGGGCAGGCGCTATAATTAATTACGAAGAACCGTTTTAATTTTTAAGGTTCCGTACTTCAAAAGGAAAAACTTAACCCTTATTGGATCACTTTCTTGTCTGTCTATCTGTCTGTTTTTTTTTATATAGGAGAGAGGGCAAGCGAGCATGCGGCTCACCTGATGGTGACTACCGCCGCCCATGAACAGCTGCAACACCAGGGAGGGAATCGCAGATGCGTTGCCGGCCTTTTAAAAAGGAGTACGCTCTTTTCTTGGAGGTCCCTAAGTCGTATCGGTCTGGAAAAATCGCTGATGGTAATCGATTCCTCAAGGAAGTCGTGCGAGGAAGAAAACATCTTCTAAATCGCACAGTGGTGGACCGCCAATCATCCGGATGGTGTGGATGGTATCGGGAGTTCTGCCGCGATGTGCGACGAAATTTGGCGGCTGGGATTAATCCGAACAATTCCTCAGAGCACGCCCCGTGGTAGATGCGAAAGAAAATGCAAAGGGATGCAACATCTCTTCGCAGTGCCAATGAATCGAGCCGATCGGAAAGGACTCGGTCGTCGACGATTCGAGCCGCTCTGCGCTGGATGCGGTCAAGTGAAAGGAGCTGGCACTGGGGAGCCCCTGCCCAGAGATTGGAGCAGTATTCCATGTGAGGCCGAACCTGCGCCTTGTAAAGTTGCAGGCGATGTGCCGGAATGAAATACTGTCCCGCTCTGCTGAACACGCCAAGCTTTTTAGAGGCCAATTTGGCCTTCTCTTCCAAGTGACCACCACCAAGTGACGTGGATGTCCTCATTGTTTTATTTTCAGCAAAATTAAAATTTATTTAATGAATAACGTTTAATTTTATCAAATGATTAAAAATCCAGCCATCAGCCACGTAGGATTATTAAATTCTGTAAACCGACGTTTAATTATCGAAACTAACACTTGTTTAACTGACAAAATTATTCGTTGCAATAAAATAAGTTTACAGTATATAGAACTTGTAACGTACCTATAGCCCAGTCATAAAAAATTTACAACATTCAAAAAATTGCTATCTCTCATCAACTGTTCATCTATTACGACTGATGATGAAAAATGAATTTTATATACATTAAGCGTCTAATGATGCTAAGAGAATACTCTAACGCGCGGTAACTATGGCAAATATAACCTCTATGAAGTAAAAATATAACCTCTGTGAAGTAACCTATGGGGTGGTCTATATTCATCAACTCCACAGAATCAGTAAATAGATTTATGGGGCAATCTATACACTTTTACAACAAAATCTCAGAAAATGTACAAAATTTATCAAAAACAAGTTTAAATGTTTTATTAAAGAAAAATTTTACAAAAAGGGTCATTATAATATCAAAGAAGACATAAGTGAAAAAACCCCTGGAATGAGGTTATCGGCACCATGCTGGTTCTCAAACAAAATTATTGTAAAGTGGTATATCAAAAAAAGTCCCGCTGGTTTTCTTGCTGGTACTTACCGAATGGTAAATAAAAAAATGACTTTCAATAAGTATTATGTAATAATCTTTATTGACTAAAAAATATTCTACTCTAAAACTAGACTTTTGATAGGATTCTGTATTGCAACGAATCAATGATCTGCACAATATTAATCCATAAACAGTCTATTTAGCTATTCCACAGAACAAGCATGGGCAGCAGACAATTTTATCCCCGCGGAAAGGAGAAAATGTTTACCCCTCGCTTAGTTTTATCCACCTTTCGTGCATGGGCACACCGGTGGATATTATATCAACATTAGATAAAATGGGAGATAGACTTAGATAGATTTTTTGTATGAATATAAACTTAAACCTACGTCCAATGAACTAGGATAAAATTGTGCCTTTCAAATGTCAAAAAAGTATAATTTTTATCTTTCATTTGGCTCCATGCTACGGACGGGGGATATATGTCTACTCGTTATGTCAAACGGAGATATACTTCTCCCCGTTGCCGTGCTTTGGCATAAGGACAAGATAATTGTATCTCTTGTCAGTGGATATAATCGGAGGATAAATTTTTTGTTCCCAGCCCATGCTAGCTGTGCAGATTGTAGCTTGCGGCACAAATGGATTGGCTCAGTAGGGAAACAGATATGTTCTCACAGAACAAAAGTGACACTACATGTAGGTATATTGATTCAATTAAGTTTTCCTTTCTAAATTTATGAATTATTGAATAACTTTTTTGCTAATGAACTAGTTACATTAGAGATGGACATATTAATTAATAAAAAAGGCATGTTAATATAAAAAAACGTATGTGCGTACTTATGTACGCACGTAAGATGTTATACTTCTTTAACGTAACAAAACAAAAATAAAACACGTTTTATAGATTCATATTTGAATAACTACCTTGAATATACGAGGGTGGATTGAAAAGTACTCGGCCTAACCAAGAAAATAAACACATACTAAATCAGTTATATTTTTATTTTTCTACATAATCACCATCAAGTTCAATACACTTTTGCCACCTCCCCTTCCAAGCATTTAGACCGTTGAAAAAAAATGATTCTTCCTTAGAGTCAAAATATGCGTCTACAGCTGCTTTGACCTCGTCGTTTGTCGAAAATCTTTGACCTCCCAAGTGCTTTTTTAGGTTAGGGAACAGAAAGAAGTCTGATGGTGCCAGATCAGGTGAATACGGCGGATGCGGTAACAGTTCAAAGCCACAGTTGTGAATTTCAGCCATTGACTGTACTGACGTGTGAACACGGGCGTTATCTTGATGAAACAGGACTTTTCTTCTGAGCATTCCTCGACGTTTTTCTTTTATTTCCTCTCGTAAACGACGTAGTAAGGTGCAGTAGTAATCAGAGTTTATATTCTGACCCCTTTCAAGATAATCAATCATAATCACACCTTTCGAGTCCCAGAATACTGAAGCCATCACCTTATTTGCCGACAAAATCGATTTAGCCTTTTTAGGGGGTGGTGAACCAGGTCTTCTCCACTGTTTTGATTGTTGTTTTGTTTCCGGTGTACAGTAATGAACCCATGTTTCGTCCATAGTAACAAAACGATACAAAAAATCATCTGCATCGGCTTCAAATAACTCCAAACAGTCGCGTGAAATAGTCAATCGCGTCCTTTTTTGTTCAACTGAAAGCAGTCGCGGAACCCACCTTGCAGACACCTTGTGGAAACCCAAGTCGTTGACAATGATGTTTTGAGTTCGTTCATAAGAGATGCCTATAATCTCGGCTATCTTTCTAATTTTTAATCTGCGGTCTCCCATTATTAAATCAAGTACTTTTTTAATATTTTCGTCAGTAGTTGACGTCGAAGGCCTTCCAGAGCGGGGTTCATCTTTCACACTCTCTCTACCACGCTTAAATTCTGCTATCCATTTTTTGACGGATGAATATGACAGAGCACAATCGCCTAATGTACTGACCATGTCATCATGGATGGCTTTTGATGATAGCCCCTTCTTATGGAGGTACTTAATGACGGCACGCTGCTCGATTTGTTCCATTCGCGGAAATTATGTCCGATTACTTTGTTAATAAATTTATAAAATCACAACTAATTATCGCACACGTTTCGAACTTCACACAATGAACTAGTCTGAACTGAACTAAATAATGTGTATAGATTTGATTTTTAGAATTGAATGGATCTGTGTTAGGCCGAGTACTTTTCAATCCACCCTCGTAGTTATCAGTTCTCACGAAAACTTGACAGTTGACAGAGAATTACCAACTGAAGTTGTCGCTTTTAGATTTCGGTGTGCGCGCGCATCGTAAAAACTTCACGATGTCGTTTTTAGGTGTCGGTGTGGGCACGCATATAGTGTTCTGTGGCACGCATCCTTAAAAAAATCACTCATCATAATTCTGAAAGGCGCCAAAAGAAGTATAACTTCAAAAATGTCATTGTTTTACTAATTACTAGTTACTACTTTACTAAGTACTAACTACTAGTTGAGACTTTATTATTAAGTTGTACTTACTTCACAAATTGTTAATTAGTGCTATTATTATTATTAGATTAACATAATATTATCTTATTGACGTGTTATCCTTATAATGACATTGTAAAAGCTATGAATTAATAATTGTGCTGTTTCTACGCCGATACCGGTAAAACATGTAAATGATCCTAAAAGTATAATGCAACAACTTATTACAATAATTTATTTATTAATTTCAGAGACATGACCATATCTCTGAAATAAATAAATAAATAAATACGAGCGTAAAATTTGCAGCAGCTAATTGCTGCAGTGTATATGGTAAGTATACACAACCGCAGACCTCATTTTTCTGGTAATTAACATGTTTATAACGGCATAAATAACGCTCAGCGATAATTACAATCTACGCAAACATTTTAAAAGGCTATGCGAAATATTTTTACCTACAATTTAAATTTGTCGAATTTTTAACCGACTTCAAAACAGGAGGTATCTAATTCGACTGGTTTTTTTTTTGGTGTATGTTACCTCAGAACTTTATTCCAGGTGAACCGATTTTGATGATTGTTTTTTTATTAGAAAAGTGATGCTCTCATGTGGTCCCATATAAATTTGATGAAGATCTAAGCAGTACTTTTTGAGTTATCCTTAACAATGTGTTTGACTTTGATTATCTTGTTGAAGTTCTCATCATATTTATTTATATTGAAGTCGCTTGTACAATTTTTTTAATTTTACCACTTGTTCAACGCCAACCTAAATTCGCCAACAAAAAAAATTAGAGCTCTAATGAGAAACACACGTAATAGTTCTTTTTCCAAATACCAACCTCGTCTGCACTTGACACACTGCAGCTTGCTAACTGACAAACCATGCTTCGACATCCGATTGATATTATATAATCCATTCACAAATGCTGAATAACCGGCAGCAATAAAATTGCTGATTAAAATCTTAAAAGCTGATTTACCACGTGCTCGACGGTGATGGTAAACATCGAGAAGGAACCCTGAACAATCTCAAAAAAAAATCAAAGTGATTTATAATTCGCCAACTAGCGTTAAGGGCTGGACTCTTTTCTGCTTCAAAATCATTTCAGAAATGAGAGCATGCCAGTGTCCAGCGGTTGGTTAATGCGAGGATTTTCGACTTTAAAAGGCTTTCAGCGCTCCATTATCCGCTGAATGCATTTTTGTCCAGCTCGAAGTAAACGTGCGACAGTTGGTGGACAAAAAGTTACTTTGTTTGAAACGCTTTTGCTTATTTAGAAAAATGTAGGCGAATAACAATCTAATTCAGTAACATGTCTTTTATATTTTTGAAAAATATCATACGTTTCGTTTTTTAAAGCGCTAACGCTTTAAAAGTTCAAAAGAAGAAGTCGCCAAGTGCGAGTCGGACTCACGCATGAAGGGTTCCGTACCATCACAGGTTTCTAGTAGGGGAGCCCCATTAAATATTTAATTTATTTTTATTATTTGTTATTATGTTTGTAACAGAAACACATTCCGTGAAAATTTCAACCGTCTGCCTATTACGGATCATGAGATACAGCCCGCTTACAGATAGACGTACGGACAGACAGCGGAGGCTTAGTAATAGGGTCCCGTTGGCTACCCCTCGGGATTAAATTATAATTTCTTCATCTCGATTCATCTAAGGTACTTTTAAAATCCATTCCATTAAGAATTTATTAGAATATTTTATGTATGCGCATCTTTTTTCCGAGCATTTACTATCTAAGAACTATTCTCGAGCATCAAAGTCGTGTATTAGCTTTAAATTTATTTTAATTTTTAAATGATTGCTCGTAAGTGTCGTGAGATTTGACTGAATGCAGGGTTCGCTTAATGGGTTTACATGGGAGAGGCCCATGCCAATGAGAAGAGAGCCTCTTATCAGTGTCAAACACAAACGCAGAGTAACCTACGCCTCAGTATTATATAAAATACATTCCGGGGAGCGTTGGAAGGGCTTACATGATTTGATTCCTCCCTTCACTTTCCACCATCAGACAACCGGTCACTCCGCAGGCTTCCAGCCCTTCATTTTCGACGTTCCAGGCAATCTTTTACGTGGTAGAACCATGCTGCAGCTATATTATAGTTGTAGCAAGAATGACCACGCTCTCACAGAATGCCAGCGCAAAATAGCAGCTGTTATGTTTCGTATGGTGAGGTAAAGAACCGGAGACCCTTCTTACTGGAAACGAGGCATTCCATCTTGGTCCTCAGGACTGACAACGCATCTGCATTTTGATAGATGTGAATCTCTATGGGCCACAGCATCCCTTATTCCTTTCGATTCATCTTTCGTAATGCGTACGGGAAAGCGTCTGTCCTTCCGTCCGATTACAATGCGAGTGACTTAAAAACAGAAGGAATAGTATTATAATAATATTGTTGCGCTCTAAACTTCACAGTACGCGAGCAACCCGGGTTCGATCCCTGCTGTCACCAATGAAATTGTTAATTGCAATTTTAAGTGCTGATTTAGCACGTGCTCGGCGGCGAAGGAAAACATCTTGAGGAAACCTGTATATCTGAGAAATAAGAAAAAAAATCGAAGACATGTGAAGTTCGCCAACACGTATTGGATTAAAGTTGGCAAGATTATTTCACTTAGGGGTCAGCCACCACAGAGCCTCCATCACGTGAAGATGCCTCGTGTAGAGGCGAAACACGTGTCGTATTGTCGTCAGTGGTGTGTCTTTCCTAGTGTAGTGGTGTTGGGAGTAGTGGTGCTGGGATTAGTGGTGACGGGTATAGAGCACGCAATTGACGCCTGTGCCCAGCTGTGGGACGTATATAGGCTATAACTTTTTACTTTTAACTGGCTAATTATAAGTAAAAAATGAGGAAAGAAGGTAAAGATTTACGTAAGGAACTATAATATCAAATTAATTAACAATAATGAGGAATTAAAATTACGTAATGAACGATTATTTGATAATTAATTATATTAAAACCTATGTTTGATTTCTTAATTATTTATTACAAAATAAATAAATAATTAGTGCTTAGCCTACGTTAATAAATACATATGTAATTAATTAGTAATATTAGGCAATATTTACAAAGAATTAATGACACCTTGTAGGCAAACAGCCTTGATCATCGCATGACTAAATACAAACGCACCGTAATCTATTATGGATTTAGGATATACAATTCTAATTCAGTGATGACTTTCGGTTTTTTTATCACTTGCTATCAATATGTCAAAGTTCTATGAAGTACTAAACACGCTGAAGGTTACAGTCTATGCGACCATAGGCGTAACTACCGGAAGTGGTCCAGCGGTTCATTTAATGGAGGCTGCAAGCCGAGAGGTATGTGGTTATGAAACTGCTGGTCCGTCTCTTGGCCGTCATCGTTACGGCCCTCAATGCCCTGCTGTGGCAAGCCGTACTCATTACTCGGTTGATGGTTGAAATCCTGGCCGTGTTGAGCGTACTGCGGATCGTGTTGGGCAAACTGTTGGTCGTGCTGAGCGAACTGTTGGTCATGTTGGCCGAACTGTTGGTCATGTTGTGCAAACTGTTGGTCATGTTGTGCGAATTGGTCGTGTTGAGGGAACTGCTGGTCGTGCTGAGCAACCTGCTGGTCATGCTGAGCAAACTGCTGGTCGTGCTGAGCAAACTGCTGGTCGTGCTGAGCAAACTGTTGGTCATGTTGCGCATAATGCTGGTCTTGTGGAACGTACTGCTGGCCTGTCTGTCCAAAACCCTGATCGTTTGGAATATACTGCTGATCAAATGGTGCGTATCCGTAACCGTGGTACGTGTTATCGGGATTTAATTGAGATAAGTCATGATTTGGGACACCATACTCCTGACCGGGTTGTTGTGCCGTGGCGTATTGGTGATTCAACTGGTGTTGATTGTTCAGGTGTTGTTCATATTGGGCCTGCTCGATCTGTTGCTGGATGTGGTGCTGGAGCTGGTGCTGCAGGTCATTGTACTGCCCCCCATCAGTGTGATGTTCGTAAACCTGCGTGCCCTGCACCTGTGTAAAGTGATGATGTGGTTGAGGTTGTGGGAAGTGGGCTTCGGGATTGTGCGTCGGGGCGAGGTCGTGGGACTGGGTTGTCACTGGGGACCAGCCGTCGTGATCTAAAGATGATGGTTGAGTTGGCTGTAAGTGGACAGCTGGTTGGGGGATGGCAGCTGGTTGCAGTTGTATTGTTGGTGTCGGTTCGACAGCAACGTTTGTCGTAGCTTGCTCTACCACACCGTGTCCTCCAGCTTGGGGTACCAAGTGGAACTGTGGGACTTGGGGCCTCTCGAATAAAACTTGAGGTCTTTGCAGCAAAACTTGAGGTCTATTTAACAAAACCTGTCCGGCACCCGCGACAGGAGCTGGAGGGGCTAAAGGTATAAGTGGGGACTGGTAGTTGAGTAAAGGATACCGAGGATAGGTGGCGAAGAAAGAAGACTGCACCGCACCACCGTGACGTAGGACGTACGGATATTGCTGAGCGTACTGCAGCAGTGGAGTGGGGAACACAGATGCTGGTTGGATAGGAACGGGCCCAGGTATAAGTGGTTTGAGATGCAAGTGATTTTGTGGTAAAAAGTGAAGAGGAGGGGCAACGGGTGCTGGTGGTGCAGGCACAGCCGGTGCGGAGTGAAGTAAAATTGGTGGGGATGGAGCTGGATGAGCTACAGCGGCTGTAGGTTGCGCTATAGGAACGAATGCTGGTGCTGGAGCTGGGACGGGCACAGGAGCTGGGACCGGAACTGGTACAGGTGCTGGTGCGGGAACTGGTGCCGGGGCAGGTGCAGCCGGGATTAAAGGCACAACAGGCCTTGGCGACACGTGATGGTGGTGATGATGGAAATAATGATCCGGTCTTGAATACACTACTGATTTAGTGGAATGAGGGAATTTGAGTCCGTAGTGAGGGTGGGGGACCGGCACTCTGTGGCCAACATGCACTGGGTAATGAGGCACAGAAGGCCTTGTCAGAGGCACTTTCACCGTAGCAACGGCAGCAGTCGGTGGATAAGTCACCACCAGCGGCTTAACAAGGGAATGGGACACCAATGGAATATCATGTCCTAACTTAAAAGGGGGTACTGCGGAAAGGATCCCACGCTTGTGATGCTTGCTTGCCAAACTGCTGAGCAATTTCGCCTTCGTCGCCTTCAGGTGGATGATGTCTCCGGTCACCATCCACAGGCATCCACACAACACCAACGCGATCTGAAATACACCACGAGGTATTTTAATTACCACACACAAGTAACCACTTTAGAATTTCACAAAAACTACACTATTTGCACTACACCACCGAGATACTTACTACGGTGAACTTCATGGTATTGCGGTCGCCCGTTCGGCGCGACTCTCATTCAGAAACCAGTATCATCGGAATCCACCACCCATACTTATAACTTAAAAATAAAGTGCATTAGTATGTAGCCGGCGTCCAAGTTTCACTCGGGGCAGCCGGACGCCTGTGGCTGAGCCCTGTTCTTCCGCGGCTTTCGACTATGCCTAAATGTATGCGTCTATCAAAATACGACAAACGAATTACGTTGGTATGAAAGAGAGCTTTATGTTGTCGTCATAAAGATCATATTTCATTATCCGCTTCGTTGTTTGGTCTGAACATGGAACGAGCTACCGTCATCCTCGTAACACACGTAACAATGCATACAAATTGATTAAGAAACGTAATCGAGAGAAAATTGTACCAATTGCGCCAGGGATGGACTTCACTGAAAAATTATTATTAATAGAGACGTCAGGCATGGGTGTGAGATGTACGATTGCACAAGTGATTGAGTAAGTCGGTATCTGAATGAATGAATGAAGAATAATGATAAAGCATAAAGAGAAGAATTATTAAGTAACGGAACGGAATAAATGGAAGACGGGGTAAGACGCATTCATGGAGTGAAAGTGTTAAAACGAACGTGTGTATTATTATATAAGTATTAATAAGTAATATATTCTTTTTTATTAAACATATCGATCCTACCTACTATATATATGCTGCCAATAATTGACCTTTTAAATGTTTTTAAACATCCTTTAACTTCACATATCGATTAAATACTATAAAAAATAAAAAGTAATAATAAGTAAATATAAAAAAGTTTACATTTGTATCCTAGAAAGATCATAATTTTTTTAATATCTATAAATAATTTATAAATGTTGCAATCATCAAGTGCAGCAAGTGATTTGAAACCAAGGCTATATTCATATTTCCAAAATAAATAAATTTGACTATAACATAGTTCTGAATTTCAACTTTTTTTACTAGTTCATGACATTTAGTGTCTAGTTTAACGCGAGTTTCAAATGCCGACTTCTCCTTCTCATACACCTGTGTGATACATATAGTTTTAATAAGATATGCTAACTGGAACAGGTCATTAGTATATTAAAAGAACAAGTTTATAATTAGATGAAAATTTATTTGATAATGAAAATAATAAATTCAAATGCGACGAATACGACATCACGCGATATCAGAACAATTACCTATTTATACCTAGTAGAGCCACGCTTCAGTTATCTTATGGTTGTAGCACGAATGGATCGGCTCTATAGGGTTAGGGGGCATCTAAATGGTGCTGTTTCGTATGGTAAGTGTAGAGAATAGTAGACTCTTTTTCTAGAAATGAGGCATCCCATCTTAGTCCTGAACTGAGGATAGATATAGATATAGACTTCTTTTGTCTCCCTTACCCTATGAAAAGAAAAACGTCAATTCTCAGTTTATAAAAGAAAATCTATAATGATCTATTTGATATGATCTATGATATGAAAATCTACAACATGTTTATCCCTTTTCGTTTAAAAAAATGTTCTCTGTAGTCCACCCCTGTGCTGAAGACATCGATATGCGCACCGCGCACTTTGATTACCAAATATACAAGCTCACTTTCCTTCGCTCTCACTATCGTTGTGTCCACTCTTACGTTCAAACTTAACAGCTGTATGTCCTTAAATTGTTACAGTTATGTACTATGTGACCTTAGAAATGATTTCTATGGAGTGAAGTGGTAATTAGCAGCATATGGTTTTGTTACAAAATCTTTGATTTCAGTAATATTTACTAGGTTATTACTCCGTCTCTTCTTAGACATTCGTTTAGAAGTTACCCTTTTACTGACACTAAGCAACAGTGCGTGCACCTCTGTATTCCAATCTTAAAGGTATAGAGGCCCAGTATAATTACAGATAGTAAGTCATTCCATCTCGGTCATCGGAGGTGATAACTCATTTTTAGCTCTCTTTATTTGAGGTTGGTTGCAGGTGTCCGTGGACTGCTGTAGCCACTTACCAAAAGACGGATTGTAAGTTATTTTGTCACTTCAATTTGTTTTTAATGGATATAAGAGAAATGGGATTTTTAATCGTAACTTTCTTTCATTTAATACTTTGAGGTCTCTGATCCTCACGCCTGTTTGACAGTGTCTAGATGAAGTAGGCATGAGACCCAAATTGTCGATAATTAAAAATAAGTAAAATTAAATGCAATAAAATTCCAAAAAATAATTTTATTCAAAGCCTTTCTTTACCTGTTTGTGACACAACAAATAAACATAAATTGTATTCTATTATATTCTATTCTGTTCCATAGTAAGGATAGTCTCAAATATTTGCTACTGTTTGCACATGTAGCCAAGTGTGAGATAAATTACGCTAAAGAATTATCACAGCGACTTGCCAGTCCCGTCAAGTACGGCGGGGCAACATCGAATTTTATAGTTTATTGCGGCGCTCGAGGAAATGCCCGAGCTGCAGTGGCGCAAGCTCTACCGCAATGAATTCTAATTATAGCTTACTTTTACTGAAAAGGAAAGAAACATTTATTTTGTTACAAGAGGATAGATATAGATGTCTATAGGCCGCAGCAACCACTTGCCATCAGGTGGACTGTGTGCTCGCTTGTCACCCTTATCCTATAAAAAAATATTACGTAGAATCTTTCGCAGTCAAATCAATATTCAACGTATATATCAAGCACACAGTCATTACTGGGCCCCTTTACATAATTGACGCAACAATTTGCTCCACTAAAAGCTAATCTTGTTGCCGACGCGTGGCTCCGGGCCAACATCTTAACGGATGCAGCATGGTAAGCAGTTAAGCCATGTTGGTGACGATATATGCAAATCTATGACGATCGCTCCCATTGCTTTATTGTGATATAAAATACCTATCTTTATTTCTACGATGTAAGTAGTAAATATTTCGTTTACTAAACGACATTGAAATCTACCACCGTTTCCAATTAGGCTACCTCTGCTCTGAATTTCGCGTAGAGCGTGGTAAAGCCATGCTGCTGTTATATTGTGTCTGCAGCACGAATGGGTCGGCATGAACGGGGAAGGACCACGCTGTCACGCTGTCACAGAATACCAGCAACATATAGCAGCCTAATGCTGCTGTATTTCGTGTAGTACGTATAAAGAACCGGAGACCATTTTTACTGGATACGAGGCATTCCATCTTTGTCCTCACAACGCATCTGCATTTTGATTCTTAATCGAGGATAGATGTAGATGTCTATGGGCCGCAGCATCCACTTACCATTCATTATATAAATAAAGACGTAAAATACCCAGACCACAGGGGCAGCAGACGGCTCCATAGCTCAGCAGCTTAGCATTGCGTTGCAGTATTTGTATGGCCTACAAATAATTGTTCCGTGTGTGGAGGTTTGTCTTTGTGCAATGTATGTTTGTAATCTACCTTCACGATATTAGATATTCTTACACCTATAAAGAATAAGACCGCCTTTTTTTCTTCTCTTAATATTTTTTTTTATTTTTGTTATAATAATATTACCTTGATGTATGTACAATAAAGAGTATTGTGTTGTATTATATTGTACAATAAGGTAACGACTTTTAGTATTGAGAACAGTTGCAACGAACGCCTATCGAAGGATTGACTAAGAAAACAATACTTTCTTCGTGACTGCCGTTCTTGCAGACATTTTGTTGCGATTTGACTGCAACTGCACGCAATACAATTGATGCAACCAGGTTTTTATTGCGCCGTAACCTGAACAGATTTTTACAGTTCAGACACAGAAATCTGGGTAAAAAGTAGAGGAAATGATGATGCATGAAACTTATTATAATTATATAGCATTATATAGAATGCAACGTAGCGTATGCAACGTTGCATTAAAATTAATAATCTCCCCCCACACCCCTTTTCAAAGCCTGAGTTCGATGAAGCTGTAAGAGCCGCATAGGCTAACAGCATTAACATCACAGCAACTAGAACTCATAGATAATAACGCATGTACATTTGATTCGTTATCGAAGATAGTTGTACTCGTATGTGATTATAACATTTTACTTCATTTACCAAAAGTTTACTTAAAATCAATATAAATTAATAATGAATCGATTTTTTACTTCCTCAGCTTATTGCATGATAAAAAGTGTTACTAAAACTGCATAAAAATTTAAACAGGGTTAAAAATTAAAATCAAAATGATTGATTATTAGTATTATGAGATTACTTTATTCGTTTTTTTTTTGTTTAATAAACATAAATACTCGTTCACCTGTCACCCAGAGGGGTGGCAAAGGCAGAGACTGCGGACTTCCAATTGGCACGATCCTGGCTCACCTCTCTCGCCTGCTCCACATCCATATACCTACGAATACACGCTCGTCGGTTAAGGTTACTCTTAATCTGGCCCATGTTTCAATATATCGCCAATTTGGTCGATAAACCTTCGCCTAGGGAAAGGACGGCGAACCAATGACACACAATATTTTGGGCACGCCACCGATCATAAAGGTCACTATGAACTATTATATTACGAAAGAACGCGAGTGATCTTACGCTACGGAATGTTCGGGTGCGGTGAGCGGGGAGGCGGCGGTAATCACGAAGTCAAAATTAGTTTACGGCACGTCTATGGGCTCATTGAACATTTCTTTAGAAAAATGGCACATTTATACATCAAGACTCACCACCCCTGGCCTAGTAGCCCTGGCCTATTCCCAACTCTGCCGTTCACTTCTGCAACATAAATTTGCTTTGTCACTCTTTCATTCTTTCTACATGACCAAACCACCGAAGCATTTCTTTCTTAATCCTGGTCACAACACCATCTTCAAACCACACTCTTCTCTTATCACACAATTTCTCACCCTGTCATTCTGATATTTAATAACATCGTATTAATTTACAATCTCTACAAATATTATAAATTCGAAAGTGTGCTTATTGATTTGTCATTCACGCAGAAACGTGACAACGGATTGCCAAAATTTTATTATGTAGTATGTAGTAACACTGACTTATTATCCCCGGAAAAACAATTAGTTCTACTTACTAGAATTACTTATAACCAATGGAGCAGCGTTCCTGTGGGATAGATCTGGAGAGTAATTCTATAACTGATTCTTTTTGCAGTCTTGGAATAATACATTGGCTGTGATTTTTCAAAATGTAATGTAATTCGCAATGCCCGTGTCATTGTAGTTGTTAATGGGCGGCGGTAGTTACCATCAGGTGAGCCACATACTCGTTTATATTAAATAAATTATATCCTTTCCCGACCACCAAGCGGTTGAAGCCGCGTACGTAGCCGTAGGTAATATTTTAGAAAAATTAAATCCTTGAACTCTTTTTTATTAACTTATAATTAAAATTATTATTAACAGACAAGGTGCAAACAATTTTGCATGACGGCGATCAGATGTCGGTCACCGTAGGCCAATGACCCACAGTCTTATTCTGTTTTCAATTTCATCTAGCGGACCTTCACCCACATAGCCGACAGACGTTGTCATTGCCTCGACGTGAAAATCGAATTTCACGCACCAGCAATAACCGATTTGACGCCTCAGCAAAACTAATAATGAAACAAAATGTTTACGAAACGCTTTATTAAGAAACTTACAGATACAAATTTCTTATAACGAAAATATAAAAATATGAAGACGCGTACAAACTTAAACTATAACATCACAGGCGATCGACGAATCTCTCGTACATTTAGATATATTAACATTGTTTTAGGTACTATAGGATTGTCAACAAAAACGATGTACTTTTGTTCCTGTACATTTAAAATAAATAATGTTTATGGCAGGCGCTTGCTTAGCGAGTCGTGTATTGGTTCACACATCGCCAATCCTTATCGTTTTCTTTTTTACTGATGCCACGTTTGGTCTTGGATCGTCGACTTGGACGTTGGTCGCCCGAACATAGTTATTCCGGAAGCCGGTCTCGTGGATTCGCGCGTTGGGACTCAGCTTATCGGAGCGCTCTTGCTCGTCGGCGCGCCCTGAATCCCCGGTTCTTTCGATATCTTTAATCGAACGTTCTTTTTCATCCATTCTTTCCAAATCATCGGTCCTTTCAGAGTCTGCACTTGCATCTTGAGACGCACTCTCTGGATCCTCGCGAATTCTTTCATCATCGTCTAAAAAATGACCGTCATCAGAACTATCCTCTAAACGAGCGATATCGGCGTCTTTTGTAGGGGATGGAACAGTTAGGGCCATGAAAAATTTCTCTTCATCAGATATAGGAAGCTTTTTTCCATAATAATCATAATCCCCAGCGGAATAGGGCTCATCTTCTACTGACCGCTTTTGACGTGGCTGTTTGCGTCGTCGCTTACGTCTGACAGGTCGCTCTGTTCGGGTAATTAAAGCACTGTTCTCAACGTCTGCACCATTATCACCCTCGTTTTCTGTCGACTTATCCTGCATTTCATTATCTTCATCGCGGTCAGGTTCATCGCGGCGCTCAGGCCGATCCGATCTTCCGCGATTTAATTTCTTCGGACGTCTTTCCTTATAAATTGGCGGTACTCGAACAGTAACGGTGTCAATCTGGCCTGGATTGTGCTCCGTTGGCGGTAACACTCTTGGTTGTAATGGACGTGTCGGGTCTTCTGTTGTCGTAGTAATTTCTGCTTCTTTCTCGTCTTCGGGTAAGGCTAAGGATTTCCTATTTGGATGTTGGCGTGCATGTTGCAAACTCTGATGTAATTCACGGTCGCTGCGTCTTTGTAATTGATTGGCTAAATCACGATCCCCAAAGTGGACGTTTCGATAGTCGTTTGCGGGAAGCTTTCTTTTGGGTTGTCTCCTGGGCTCCCAAAATTTGTCAACAGCATTACCAAAGTCACGTACTGCTTTTGCTCTATCACGAGATTCCTGGACATCTTCATAATCATCTTCTGCGGCTTGCTGACTTTCTTCTTCGTCATAAACAAGATAGTCATCTTCTAGAGGCGCTCTTTGTGAGTTAAAGTGCTGAGCGTCCACAGCGTCTACTTTCTGAGCCACTCCATTTTGTACAACAAAAGCGTCTACATAAACACGAGGTTGGCGAGACTGTGCTGGAGGCAACCGGGCAGCTCTCGGTTCAATCGCCACAGGCACCACTTGTTCTTGGTCTGGCTCTTGCTCTTGTTCTTCAGTATTTGCTTCAGCAGGAGCAGGTGTAGCCGCAGCTCTAGCTGGGACCCTGTTAAAGTTGAAATTTAGACGGAAGTTTGTATTGATAGTTTCTAAGTTATCGGCTTGTTTTCGTGGTGGTGGAGGTGGCGGTGCTGGAGCACAAGGTGAAGGTGTTGTAGGATTTGCACGTGGCTTAGCGCAAGGTGGTGGTGGAGGCGGTGATGGTGGTGGTGGTGGTGGTGGTGGAGGCGGTGGCGGTGGCCGTGGCTTTCGTCTAGGAGCTCTAGGCGTTGGACAAGGAGGTGGCGGTTTTGGTTTTGGGGGAGGAGGAGGAGGAGGAGGAGGCCGCTGAGCCCTACAAGGTGGCGGCGTTGCTGCCCGAGGTGCTCCACAAGGTGGCGTTGCTGGAGCAGGTGCTGGTGCGGGAGCTGGGGCCGGTGTAGCAGCTGCTTGGAGCGGCAAATCAATACCAGGAACGGGATCAAGAGGCGGCGGGAACACTACCTCTGGAGGTTTCCTTGCTACACTATAACCCAACACATCAGCTAGTCCTCTGAACACAATGTCACCGAAAGTCCGTTTCTTACGCACAATCGGTTCATGATCACCGTCGAGTGTTTCGTTGGCTGCATCGAAGAATGTCGTATCATTATTGCCATCAGCTATCAAACTGTCATTGTCGGGAGCGATTGGGCTGTCAAAGGAGTTAGCGCTTCCTAGTTCAGCGGGCTGGCCATAGATTTGCTCTCGTGAAGCTAGCAGCAAACACAACAGCTGCAGGAGCAACGCGGCGCGCGACATGGCGCGAACGAGTGTCACGCGGGAGCGGTGTACGCGCAGTTTTGTGGCACCGCAGATTGCTCAAACACTGTCACGCTTCGCCGAGTTTGACACACACCTTACACTTTTCATATATTTCCCCACTACATTTCAGTTTCTTTTTTTTTATTTAAACTTCACCCCTACACTATACGTGGTGTAGCAACGCTACAGCTATATTATAGTTCCCTCTCTAACAGAATACCAGCGTAAAATAGCAGCTTAATAATGTTGATTTTCGTATGGTGAGTGTAGAGAACGTTTTACTGGAAATGAGGCATCTTAATTCTCAGCATTTTAATTTTTATTCGATTTGTCTATGGGTCACTGCATCCACTTACTATCAAGTAGACCGTGTTTTGTTTGGCACCCTTATTCTATAAAAAAAGTGTCGTAAGAGACAACAGAGGAAAACTGCAACAGGAGATACAGCACTATCTACATGGTAACAAGTCAAAATAATAAAACACTATATTTCCCAACCTGCTATAGCAAATATACTCCTAATTAGGAAATCTATAGGGAATAGGTTTAGAGGATTCGTAATAGGCTTTAATTTATGAATTGATGATATAATATTCGTTTATATCAATAGGTCACAAAATCTTTATTAAGCAATTGGTTCATTCGTTAGTTCAACAACATATTGACACAGAATAAATAATAGACATTGGACAGGCCATACACAACTAAGTTAGGTTAGGTTAGTCCTCAAGGTGGGAAGTAGAAGAATTTATTCTGTGTCAATATTATGTTAATACGAAATAATGAAATGCCTATTTTTCAGTAAAAAGGGTCTCCGTTTCTTTACATCAACGTGCCTCTCTACTACGTGTTATTTATTAACTATTTGAATATTACATACTAACATTTAATATTATCAGTTGCTAAAATCTAATAAACGAAGGAAGTTGTGCGTAGTGCATTTTTGAATTTTAGGTGAAGTGATATAAAAAGATGTAACCACAGACTCGGGATTTATGAGTAGATAGAGTCGCGAAGATTACTTATTAAATGTAAACAATAAAGTTAAAGTATAAAAAATAATTTTAAATTTTAATTTGCATAACGTTATAAGACCTTACAGCATTAGTTTTTAAATTAAATCTTTTCTACCGACTTCAAAAAGGAGACAGTACTCAATTCGACTGTATTTATTTTTTATGTGTGTTACCTCATAACTTCACCATTCGGTCTTCACTCATTCGCTCAACGTGCCCAAACCATAATGATTTCTTATATTTACGCGAACACTACACATTGAATAAAACTATTTTTACGGATTTTATCGCGTTTAATTTACTTATTTTTATATTCCCGACGTTTCGGTTGCTTTCCAGCAACCGTGGTCACGGGGGACTGAGGTGATTGACGTCCCGATGTCAAAGTTAACCCGGAGTACCTTCAGCTTTTTAATTATTAATTTTGGTCCGATCTACGCAGAATGAACTAACTGTGTCTTGAAGTCTTACAGTGGTATGCTTGGGTTTAGTTTTAATTTTATGAATTACAGGATCCCAAGCAGGTGGTAGTACCCAGCCTCCCTCTCTATTGAAATTAGGATGTTTTTTAATTTCAATAGCCTCACGTATCATCCTTGGCAGGAATCGATGTTCTTTCGCGAGGACTTGTGGTTTATCAAATCTAATGTAATGACGGGGGCCGTCTAGGATATGATCACAAACTGCAGACTTCCCGGAACGTTGGTGCTTCACGTCAGCTATGTGTTCTTTTACGCGGGTTTTTATTGATCGTTTTGTTTGCCCTATATATGAGAGACCACACTCACAATCAAGCTTGTATACTCCTGCATCTTGTAGAGGAATATTGCACTTGACGGATGGTAAGAACTGACTAATCTTCTTCGGCGGCTTGAAGAATGTTCTAATAGAAGCTCGCTTCAAGATGTAGCCAATCTTGTCTGTGACACCTCTGACATATGGTAGTACAGCAGGCACACGCTCGACTGTAGCCGGCTTCACTCGGTCACTGTGACGTAGGCGCGGAACCCGAAGCTTGTTGTCGTGCAGAACCTGCTTGACGTGCTGAAGCTCGGCGGCCAGGTGTTTGCTGTCACAGATCCCTCGTGCTCTCTGCAACAAAGATTTGCCCACGGTAGCTAACTGTGAAGGGTGATGGTGGGATTCACCGTTTAAGTATCGGTTTGTATGGGTCTTTTTTCTATACACAGTGTGACCTACGGTGTTATTAGGATTTCGAATGACTAACACATCTAGGAAAGCTAAAGAATTATTTGCCTCTAACTCCATAGTAAATTGAATTTTAGAGTTTATGGAATTAAGATGTTCTAAAAATGCAGTTACTTTGTCTGATGGTAAAATTGTGAAAGTATCGTCTACGTACCGCTTGTAGAAACTTGGAGTTACTGGTGCAGTAAGCAGGGCTTTCTCCTCAAAGTCCTCCATGAAAATATCGGCGACAATGGGAGATACCGGTGAGCCCATCGCAACACCATCTACTTGCTTGTAAAACTGTTCCTTCCACAATAGGTAGCCAGATGTAAGGCAATGTCTGAGTAATACTGCATATTCTGCTGGCATGTTGTTTTCCTCTAGTTTCCTAGTTATAATTGAGATGCAGTCTTCAACAGGTAGGCATGTAAATAGAGACTGAACATCAAAACTGACCATAGTTTCATTGTCAGTAAGACATAGGTCTTTTATCTCACTGACAAAATGGTATGAATCCTTAGTGTGTGCTCTTGTATGTCCTCTGAGTGGTGATAGTACTTTTGCTAAGTGTTGAGCCAATCTGTAAGTTGGCGAATCGATCTGACTCACTATTGGACGTAATGGAGCGTTCGGTTTGTGTATTTTTGGTAACCCATACAACTTCGGCGGTTTGGCACACGTAGGTATTATCGAATTTACGTCTAGATTCAGTTTCTCGGAGTATTTCTTTATTAGATCGCTAGTTGTTTTAAGCGTATTAGTTGTAGGATCTGTTTTGACCTTTACGTACGTACTTTCATCCGATAAAAGTTGTTGTATTTTAAAATTGTAATCCGACGTATCCATTATAACCGTAGCATTACCTTTATCTGCGCGGAGAATCGTAAGATCTGGTCTGTTGCGTAAGTTTTTCAATGCAGTAAATTCATCTTTGGGAAGATTTAATTTTGGCGCTGAGCTTCGACGTAACAAGGACGAAATGTCTTGACGTATAGCCTCTAAATCTTCTTTACCAATATTATTTTTATACAGACAGTCCTCAACACTACAGATAATGTTTTCATACGGAATTTTTCGCGGTGTTATAGCGAAATTCATACCTTTGGCCAAAACTTTTATCGTCGCGTCGTCTAGAGATTGTTTTGACAGGTTATAGACCGCACGTTGTTTATTACTCGCGTCTGTTGTCAATGATTGCGTTCCGTTATTACGTTGACATTGGCGTTGGACATTTGATTTGGTTGTTAGTTTTTGGTATTTATCTATATGTTTATTTTTGCATTCATTGTATTTAGTTGTTTCACGTTTGTCTAAAGTTTCCATGCAATTCTTATAATCAAATGTCGATAAGACTGTCTTTAGATCACTGGACGATTTGTCTATGGTTTTATTAATGAAACATAGATCGGTACGTTTTTGCTGAATCACCGTTATTAACAATTTTTTGCTTGCCTGATTTAAGATCTTAGCGCTTCCTCGAATGTCTTTTTTAGTAGATATCTTGACACACGTAGGAATGAGATTATGGTCTCTGCATCTCTTCAAGAAGTTTAAAGCTGTTATGTATCTTGCGCGCTTGGTTTTGAGATCTTCTAGTCGGCGTATTTTATTTGCTATTTCCAGTCCGTACTGGTTTACATAATGATTTCTTATATTTACGCGAACACTACACATTGAATAAAACTATTTTTACGGATTTTATCGCGTTTAATTTACTTATTTTTATATTCCCGACGTTTCGGTTGCTTTCCAGCAACCGTGGTCACGGGGGACTGAGGTGATTGACGTCCCGATGTCAAAGTTAACCCGGAGTACCTTCAGCTTTTTAATTATTAATTTTGGTCCGATCTACGCAGAATGAACTAACTGTGTCTTGAAGTCTTACAGTGGTATGCTTGGGTTTAGTTTTAATTTTATGAATTACAGGATCCCAAGCAGGTGGTAGTACCCAGCCTCCCTCTCTATTGAAATTAGGATGTTTTTTAATTTCAATAGCCTCACGTATCATCCTTGGCAGGAATCGATGTTCTTTCGCGAGGACTTGTGGTTTATCAAATCTAATGTAATGACGGGGGCCGTCTAGGATATGATCACAAACTGCAGACTTCCCGGAACGTTGGTGCTTCACGTCAGCTATGTGTTCTTTTACGCGGGTTTTTATTGATCGTTTTGTTTGCCCTATATATGAGAGACCACACTCACAATCAAGCTTGTATACTCCTGCATCTTGTAGAGGAATATTGCACTTGACGGATGGTAAGAACTGACTAATCTTCTTCGGCGGCTTGAAGAATGTTCTAATAGAAGCTCGCTTCAAGATGTAGCCAATCTTGTCTGTGACACCTCTGACATATGGTAGTACAGCAGGCACACGCTCGACTGTAGCCGGCTTCACTCGGTCACTGTGACGTAGGCGCGGAACCCGAAGCTTGTTGTCGTGCAGAACCTGCTTGACGTGCTGAAGCTCGGCGGCCAGGTGTTTGCTGTCACAGATCCCTCGTGCTCTCTGCAACAAAGATTTGCCCACGGTAGCTAACTGTGAAGGGTGATGGTGGGATTCACCGTTTAAGTATCGGTTTGTATGGGTCTTTTTTCTATACACAGTGTGACCTACGGTGTTATTAGGATTTCGAATGACTAACACATCTAGGAAAGCTAAAGAATTATTTGCCTCTAACTCCATAGTAAATTGAATTTTAGAGTTTATGGAATTAAGATGTTCTAAAAATGCAGTTACTTTGTCTGATGGTAAAATTGTGAAAGTATCGTCTACGTACCGCTTGTAGAAACTTGGAGTTACTGGTGCAGTAAGCAGGGCTTTCTCCTCAAAGTCCTCCATGAAAATATCGGCGACAATGGGAGATACCGGTGAGCCCATCGCAACACCATCTACTTGCTTGTAAAACTGTTCCTTCCACAATAGGTAGCCAGATGTAAGGCAATGTCTGAGTAATACTGCATATTCTGCTGGCATGTTGTTTTCCTCTAGTTTCCTAGTTATAATTGAGATGCAGTCTTCAACAGGTAGGCATGTAAATAGAGACTGAACATCAAAACTGACCATAGTTTCATTGTCAGTAAGACATAGGTCTTTTATCTCACTGACAAAATGGTATAATATGGTTCTGCGTAGATCGGACCAAAATTAATAATTAAAAAGCTGAAGGTACTCCGGGTTAACTTTGACATCGGGACGTCAATCACCTCAGTCCCCCGTGACCACGGTTGCTGGAAAGCAACCGAAACGTCGGGAATATAAAAATAAGTAAATTAAACGCGATAAAATCCGTAAAAATAGTTTTATTCAATGTGTAGTGTTCGCGTAAATATAAGAAATCATTATGTAAACCAGTACGGACTGGAAATAGCAAATAAAATACGCCGACTAGAAGATCTCAAAACCAAGCGCGCAAGATACATAACAGCTTTAAACTTCTTGAAGAGATGCAGAGACCATAATCTCATTCCTACGTGTGTCAAGATATCTACTAAAAAAGACATTCGAGGAAGCGCTAAGATCTTAAATCAGGCAAGCAAAAAATTGTTAATAACGGTGATTCAGCAAAAACGTACCGATCTATGTTTCATTAATAAAACCATAGACAAATCGTCCAGTGATCTAAAGACAGTCTTATCGACATTTGATTATAAGAATTGCATGGAAACTTTAGACAAACGTGAAACAACTAAATACAATGAATGCAAAAATAAACATATAGATAAATACCAAAAACTAACAACCAAATCAAATGTCCAACGCCAATGTCAACGTAATAACGGAACGCAATCATTGACAACAGACGCGAGTAATAAACAACGTGCGGTCTATAACCTGTCAAAACAATCTCTAGACGACGCGACGATAAAAGTTTTGGCCAAAGGTATGAATTTCGCTATAACACCGCGAAAAATTCCGTATGAAAACATTATCTGTAGTGTTGAGGACTGTCTGTATAAAAATAATATTGGTAAAGAAGATTTAGAGGCTATACGTCAAGACATTTCGTCCTTGTTACGTCGAAGCTCAGCGCCAAAATTAAATCTTCCCAAAGATGAATTTACTGCATTGAAAAACTTACGCAACAGACCAGATCTTACGATTCTCCGCGCAGATAAAGGTAATGCTACGGTTATAATGGATACGTCGGATTACAATTTTAAAATACAACAACTTTTATCGGATGAAAGTACGTACGTAAAGGTCAAAACAGATCCTACAACTAATACGCTTAAAACAACTAGCGATCTAATAAAGAAATACTCCGAGAAACTGAATCTAGACGTAAATTCGATAATACCTACGTGTGCCAAACCGCCGAAGTTGTATGGGTTACCAAAAATACACAAACCGAACGCTCCATTACGTCCAATAGTGAGTCAGATCGATTCGCCAACTTACAGATTGGCTCAACACTTAGCAAAAGTACTATCACCACTCAGAGGACATACAAGAGCACACACTAAGGATTCATACCATTTTGTCAGTGAGATAAAAGACCTATGTCTTACTGACAATGAAACTATGGTCAGTTTTGATGTTCAGTCTCTATTTACATGCCTACCTGTTGAAGACTGCATCTCAATTATAACTAGGAAACTAGAGGAAAACAACATGCCAGCAGAATATGCAGTATTACTCAGACATTGCCTTACATCTGGCTACCTATTGTGGAAGGAACAGTTTTACAAGCAAGTAGATGGTGTTGCGATGGGCTCACCGGTATCTCCCATTGTCGCCGATATTTTCATGGAGGACTTTGAGGAGAAAGCCCTGCTTACTGCACCAGTAACTCCAAGTTTCTACAAGCGGTACGTAGACGATACTTTCACAATTTTACCATCAGACAAAGTAACTGCATTTTTAGAACATCTTAATTCCATAAACTCTAAAATTCAATTTACTATGGAGTTAGAGGCAAATAATTCTTTAGCTTTCCTAGATGTGTTAGTCATTCGAAATCCTAATAACACCGTAGGTCACACTGTGTATAGAAAAAAGACCCATACAAACCGATACTTAAACGGTGAATCCCACCATCACCCTTCACAGTTAGCTACCGTGGGCAAATCTTTGTTGCAGAGAGCACGAGGGATCTGTGACAGCAAACACCTGGCCGCCGAGCTTCAGCACGTCAAGCAGGTTCTGCACGACAACAAGCTTCGGGTTCCGCGCCTACGTCACAGTGACCGAGTGAAGCCGGCTACAGTCGAGCGTGTGCCTGCTGTACTACCATATGTCAGAGGTGTCACAGACAAGATTGGCTACATCTTGAAGCGAGCTTCTATTAGAACATTCTTCAAGCCGCCGAAGAAGATTAGTCAGTTCTTACCATCCGTCAAGTGCAATATTCCTCTACAAGATGCAGGAGTATACAAGCTTGATTGTGAGTGTGGTCTCTCATATATAGGGCAAACAAAACGATCAATAAAAACCCGCGTAAAAGAACACATAGCTGACGTGAAGCACCAACGTTCCGGGAAGTCTGCAGTTTGTGATCATATCCTAGACGGCCCCCGTCATTACATTAGATTTGATAAACCACAAGTCCTCGCGAAAGAACATCGATTCCTGCCAAGGATGATACGTGAGGCTATTGAAATTAAAAAACATCCTAATTTCAATAGAGAGGGAGGCTGGGTACTACCACCTGCTTGGGATCCTGTAATTCATAAAATTAAAACTAAACCCAAGCATACCACTGTAAGACTTCAAGACACAGTTAGTTCATTCTGCGTAGATCGGACCAAAATTAATAATTAAAAAGCTGAAGGTACTCCGGGTTAACTTTGACATCGGGACGTCAATCACCTCAGTCCCCCGTGACCACGGTTGCTGGAAAGCAACCGAAACGTCGGGAATATAAAAATAAGTAAATTAAACGCGATAAAATCCGTAAAAATAGTTTTATTCAATGTGTAGTGTTCGCGTAAATATAAGAAATCATTATGTAAACCAGTACGGACTGGAAATAGCAAATAAAATACGCCGACTAGAAGATCTCAAAACCAAGCGCGCAAGATACATAACAGCTTTAAACTTCTTGAAGAGATGCAGAGACCATAATCTCATTCCTACGTGTGTCAAGATATCTACTAAAAAAGACATTCGAGGAAGCGCTAAGATCTTAAATCAGGCAAGCAAAAAATTGTTAATAACGGTGATTCAGCAAAAACGTACCGATCTATGTTTCATTAATAAAACCATAGACAAATCGTCCAGTGATCTAAAGACAGTCTTATCGACATTTGATTATAAGAATTGCATGGAAACTTTAGACAAACGTGAAACAACTAAATACAATGAATGCAAAAATAAACATATAGATAAATACCAAAAACTAACAACCAAATCAAATGTCCAACGCCAATGTCAACGTAATAACGGAACGCAATCATTGACAACAGACGCGAGTAATAAACAACGTGCGGTCTATAACCTGTCAAAACAATCTCTAGACGACGCGACGATAAAAGTTTTGGCCAAAGGTATGAATTTCGCTATAACACCGCGAAAAATTCCGTATGAAAACATTATCTGTAGTGTTGAGGACTGTCTGTATAAAAATAATATTGGTAAAGAAGATTTAGAGGCTATACGTCAAGACATTTCGTCCTTGTTACGTCGAAGCTCAGCGCCAAAATTAAATCTTCCCAAAGATGAATTTACTGCATTGAAAAACTTACGCAACAGACCAGATCTTACGATTCTCCGCGCAGATAAAGGTAATGCTACGGTTATAATGGATACGTCGGATTACAATTTTAAAATACAACAACTTTTATCGGATGAAAGTACGTACGTAAAGGTCAAAACAGATCCTACAACTAATACGCTTAAAACAACTAGCGATCTAATAAAGAAATACTCCGAGAAACTGAATCTAGACGTAAATTCGATAATACCTACGTGTGCCAAACCGCCGAAGTTGTATGGGTTACCAAAAATACACAAACCGAACGCTCCATTACGTCCAATAGTGAGTCAGATCGATTCGCCAACTTACAGATTGGCTCAACACTTAGCAAAAGTACTATCACCACTCAGAGGACATACAAGAGCACACACTAAGGATTCATACCATTTTGTCAGTGAGATAAAAGACCTATGTCTTACTGACAATGAAACTATGGTCAGTTTTGATGTTCAGTCTCTATTTACATGCCTACCTGTTGAAGACTGCATCTCAATTATAACTAGGAAACTAGAGGAAAACAACATGCCAGCAGAATATGCAGTATTACTCAGACATTGCCTTACATCTGGCTACCTATTGTGGAAGGAACAGTTTTACAAGCAAGTAGATGGTGTTGCGATGGGCTCACCGGTATCTCCCATTGTCGCCGATATTTTCATGGAGGACTTTGAGGAGAAAGCCCTGCTTACTGCACCAGTAACTCCAAGTTTCTACAAGCGGTACGTAGACGATACTTTCACAATTTTACCATCAGACAAAGTAACTGCATTTTTAGAACATCTTAATTCCATAAACTCTAAAATTCAATTTACTATGGAGTTAGAGGCAAATAATTCTTTAGCTTTCCTAGATGTGTTAGTCATTCGAAATCCTAATAACACCGTAGGTCACACTGTGTATAGAAAAAAGACCCATACAAACCGATACTTAAACGGTGAATCCCACCATCACCCTTCACAGTTAGCTACCGTGGGCAAATCTTTGTTGCAGAGAGCACGAGGGATCTGTGACAGCAAACACCTGGCCGCCGAGCTTCAGCACGTCAAGCAGGTTCTGCACGACAACAAGCTTCGGGTTCCGCGCCTACGTCACAGTGACCGAGTGAAGCCGGCTACAGTCGAGCGTGTGCCTGCTGTACTACCATATGTCAGAGGTGTCACAGACAAGATTGGCTACATCTTGAAGCGAGCTTCTATTAGAACATTCTTCAAGCCGCCGAAGAAGATTAGTCAGTTCTTACCATCCGTCAAGTGCAATATTCCTCTACAAGATGCAGGAGTATACAAGCTTGATTGTGAGTGTGGTCTCTCATATATAGGGCAAACAAAACGATCAATAAAAACCCGCGTAAAAGAACACATAGCTGACGTGAAGCACCAACGTTCCGGGAAGTCTGCAGTTTGTGATCATATCCTAGACGGCCCCCGTCATTACATTAGATTTGATAAACCACAAGTCCTCGCGAAAGAACATCGATTCCTGCCAAGGATGATACGTGAGGCTATTGAAATTAAAAAACATCCTAATTTCAATAGAGAGGGAGGCTGGGTACTACCACCTGCTTGGGATCCTGTAATTCATAAAATTAAAACTAAACCCAAGCATACCACTGTAAGACTTCAAGACACAGTTAGTTCATTCTGCGTAGATCGGACCAAAATTAATAATTAAAAAGCTGAAGGTACTCCGGGTTAACTTTGACATCGGGACGTCAATCACCTCAGTCCCCCGTGACCACGGTTGCTGGAAAGCAACCGAAACGTCGGGAATATAAAAATAAGTAAATTAAACGCGATAAAATCCGTAAAAATAGTTTTATTCAATGTGCCCAAACCACCGAAGCACGCCCTTATCAATTTTTGTGATAAGGTCATCTTTCAAACCTGCCATATTGCGAATCTCTTCGTTTCGCTTTCGGTCGGCCATGGTAACGCCGCACATTTTACGAAGAGATCGCATCTCCACTGCATTCAACTTACTTTTATGCTTCTTCTGGCATACCCAGGTTTCGCTGCCATATAACAAAGTCGGTACCAACACTGCGTTATGTATTGCAAGGCGTGCACTCTTCGCTACGCCTTGCCTTTTGACTAACGCAGTCAGGGCACCATTGACTTTGTTCCCGGCAGCGACACGCCTGTCCACATCTAAATCACATCTTCCATCCCGGCTAAAAGCACTACCCAAGTATACAATTTCATTTACCTGTTCTGGACATTAAAATATATAGCGCGAAAGTTAATATTAAAAGGTGTCGAGGTAGACCGAGACTAACTTTCGAAGACCATGTGAGCAAATTGCTCGAAGAGGGTAGGGTCAAGAGTACTCGGATACCTAGACGTGCATGCATGAAGAAGATAATGAATCTGAAAGAAGCGAAAGAGGTTTGTAAGGATCGTGACACTTGGCGATCTGTTCTCTCTGGCCCCGTCAGGGATTGTGCGTGAAGATAAGTAAAGTAAAGTACCTCATAACTTTATACTAGGTGAACCGATTTCGATGATTTTTTATTTGAAATCTGGTGCTTCACGTATGGTCTCGTATAAATTTGATCAGGGTCTGACCTACAGACTAATTAGTAGATGGTCACCCCTACAGTTTTTGAGTTATTCTTAATAATTTATGTTGAGTTCGTTGTACAAAATTTATAATTTAAAATTTAAATTTCGAAAAAAAATATTAATTTAAATTTAAAATTCTTTAAATTTCGAACACAACTTTGTTATTTTTCTTCTTAATCAGGAGTAGGAAGGATTTCCTTTATCGTCACTTTGTAGGCGGATTGATGATGATAGAACAAAACATCTTGTACTTTTGACGTTGCTCGTCTAAATATTTACACCTGTTGTAAACGAGATATAAGTATAGATACATAGATAGAGGCAACAGAAGGAAACAAATCAGGAGTGGGTAGCGACCAAAATTAAAAAAAAGCTGTGGTTACCAATCCGCTCGCCAAGCCTGGCAACTATGGCATATATTCATCTATGAGGCAATCTATGGGGGAAGCCTACGTTACTGTAATGGTAACGGTAAACGAGATTATATACATATATTTTTGTGGAATTTTCCATGTTTGCCGCCAATCCACGGCACAAATCCGGGCATAAAAATACGGACCTTGAGTTTCCTACCACAGTTTCACCTTATTCATTAAGGTGCGTGGTTTTGTTTCACGTTCAATACCATTTTCAATTGCGTACGTGTTTTCGTGGGTCCATTGAGTTCATTACAATATTATATTTAAGTAGATGCTTATGAAACTAGGTCACACTGATTGGTACTAGAGCTAGGAACAAAATATTTCGCCTTCTCAGTAATTGAATATATACGATTAGCTAACTTCACTTTTGATCTTTTTTATTGTTACTGTCTTAATTATTATAAGGAAAAATGTTGTAATATTTCGTAGTAAGAAAATCATTCAATCAATCAAATCGACTGTATGTTTTTCTTTTTTTATGTGCGTTACCTCATAACTTCTTTGTGGGTGAACCGATTTCGATGATTCTTTTTTTATTAAAAAGCTGGTGCTTCACCTATGATCCATAGTAGTTTTTGAGTTATTTTTAATAAATTATATGTATACGGCAAGGCCCCAGGCGAGGATGGAATTACAGCGGAGCTTCTGAAAGCGGGTGGAAGACCGGTACTTGAAGTCCTTCAGAAGCTCTTTAATTCCGTCCTTCATGGTGGCATTACACCGGAGGCGTGGAGCAGAAGTGCGGTGGTCTTGTTCTTCAAGAAAGGCGACAACGCTCTCTTGAAGAACTACAGACCGATTTCCCTTCTGAGCCGCGTCTACGTGCTGTTTTCGAGAGTCATTACGAATCGTCTCGCGCGCAGACTTGACGACTTCCAGCCTCCCGAACAAGCCGGTTTCCGAAAAGGCTTTAGCACCATAGACCACATACATACCCTTCGGCAAATTGTGCAGAAGTCCGAGGAGTACAATTTGCCACTATGTCTGGCGTATGTGGACTATGAGAAAGCCTTTGATTCCGTCGAAATTTGGGCGGTGCTGCAGTCCCTTCAGCGATGCCAAGTTGACTGTCGGTATATCGAAGTGTTGAAGTGCTTGAACAGTAGGGCTACGATGGCTATCCGAGTACAGAACCAGAGTACGAAACCTATCCAATTGCAGAGAGGTGTAAGACAGGGTGACGTCATATCCCCGAAACTCTTTACCGCTGCATTGGAAGATGTTTTCAAGCTTCTGGACTGGAAAGGATACGGTATCAACATCAATGGCGAGTACATCACTCACCTTTGATTTGCCGACGATATAGTCCTTATGGCAGAATCGCTGGAGGACCTAAGCACTATGCTCAATGACCTCAATAGTGTTTCCCAACGGATAGGTCTTAAGATGAACATGGACAAAACAAAGATCATGTTTAATGTCCATGTCACACCTATGCCGGTAGTTGTTGGGAACACTAAGCTCGAAGTTGTTGACGAGTATGTTTACCTGGGACAAATAGTCCGACTAAGTAAGTCCAACTTCGACCGAGAGGTCAATCGACGGATTCAACTCGGTTGGGCAGCGTTCGGGAAATTACGGCACATCTTCTCGCCAGGTATACCTCTAAACTTGAAAACGAGACTGTACACCCAGTGCGTGTTGCCAGTGATGACATACGGAACTGAGACGTGGTCCTTCACTGCTGGCCGGATGAGGAAGCTCAAGGTCGCTCAGCGAGCTATGGAGAGGGCTATGCTCGGAGTTTCTCTGCGTGATAAACTCAGAAATGAGGATATCCGCAGTAGGACTAGAGTGACCGACATAGCCCAACGGATTAGTAAGCTGAAGTGGCAATGGGCCGGCCATATAGCTCGAAGAACCGACAACCGATGGGGAAGAAAGGTTCTCGAGTGGCAGCCTCGTACCGGCAGGCGAAGTGTAGGGCGTCCCCCCACTAGATGGAGTGACGACCTGGTAAGATATGCAGGAAGTCGATGGATGCAGGTGGCTCAGGACCGTGCTTTGTGGCATTCTTTGGGGGAGGCCTATGTTCAGCAGTGGACTTGTGAAGGGCTGTAATGATGAATGATGATGATGATATGTATTGAAGTCGGTTGTACAAAATTTTTAATTTTTAATTATTTATTGTTACCATCCTAATTATTATAAAAAAGAAAGAATGTTGTAATATTTCGTAGTAAGAAAAATTAACTTTTAATCTAGCTTAAAACAGGAGAGGGCACTCAATGCAACACTATGTTTTTTTAATGTGTGTTACGTCATAACTTCTTTCTGGGTGAACCGATTTCGATGATTCTTTGTTTATTTGGAAGCTAGTGCTTCTCATGTGGTCCCATATAAATTTGATCAAAGTCTAACCAATAGTTTTGAGTTTTCTTATAGAATAAGGCTGAAAAACGAGTACACAGTCAACATGATGGTAAGTGGGTGCTGTGGCTCTTAGACATCTACATCTATTCACAGAATAAATATTATATAGTATAAGAAATCTATCCTTGAATAAAAATCAAAAGACAGATTCATCGTCATCCGTGAGAACTGAGATGGAATGCCTCGTTTCCAGTAAAAGTGGTCTCCAGTTCTCTACACTCACCATACGAAACACAGCAGCATTGAACTGCTATTTTACGCTCATACGGTTGGTATTCTGTGAGAGCTTGGTACTTCCTCGGAGTCTTCACGGTCTCCACGAGAATGTACATAAAATAACATATATATATAATTTATAAATAAAACCTATAATGTTTTTACTTTTTAGCCGACTCTAGAAAAGGAAGCGGTTTACAATTCGACTTTATGTTTTCGTATACATCTTACGTGATATCTTCATCAATTTTGGACCGATTTTGATTTTTCCTTTATTTAATAGGTTCTACTTTACGAGTTGATCCCATATAAGTTTTATTACGTGGTAGAGCCATGCTGCAGCTATATTGTGGTTGTAGCACGAATGGGTCGGCTCGACCTGGGAAGGACTACGCTCTCACAGAATACCAGCGTAAAATAGCAGCTTAACACTGCTGTGTTTCGTATGGTGAGTGTAGAGAACCGGAGACCCTTTTTACTGGAAAAGAGGCATTCCATCTTAGTCCTCACGGGTGACAACGCATCTGTATATTGATTCGCAAACGAGGATAGATGTAGATGTCTATGGGCCACAGCAACCACTTACCATCAGGTGGACTGTGTGCTCGCTTGTCACCCTTATCCTATAAAAAAAATTAAGCATGTATGAAATTCTGTTTTACGAATATTTTGTATTTGTACAGCGATCTTTTTGAGCACGTGCCGCTGCAAACAGCCGATACAGTATCCACTCACGATGGCGTTTGGCGCCGAAGTGAGTGAGGCAGTCTATTTAGTAAAATAAATTAATACAAGGCTGCCAAAACACCGAAAATTTCGACATTTCGCAGCCGAAAAAAATTAATTATAACAAAACAAAATTAAAATTAAAATGTCATTTACATTCCATGGCTTCCCACATGATAGATGAAGAGTTTCAAAAATAGATTGAGTTGAACAATTGATATTTTCAAATCAAAAAACGCCGCCATGCGGACTTGATAAATCCACACCATAAGCCACTAAAACCTCTTTTTATGTAAAAATAGCAATTAATCGATTTAAAAAAATATTAATAAGTTCAACAATCATTTATCTTTCTGACAATGTGCTTTTTAGGGTTCCGTACCAAAGAGGAAAAAACGGAATCCTTATACGTCTTATATTCCTCAGACGTCGGGACCGGGGCGACCACTGGAAGACCCGTAATCCCCGTCTGAACTTTTCTTTTGAGAAAGGGACCTCAGGCGCTCTCTTGTGATACTCCTTCACGGGGTTCACGACCACCTCGTTGACCCCCCGAACCCAACCAGGTGTTTCTGGGAAGAACGGACCGCACTTTGTTGTCCGTCTGTCTATCTGTCAAGACCCTTTTTCTCAGGAACGCGTGGAGGTATCAAGTTGAAATTCATATCAAATACTAAAATGTCAAACTGTCCCTTGGAGCTGTGAAAAAACCAAACTTCTAAGCCAACGCAATCAAAAGGTACAGCCGTTTATGCCGCAAATTTACGACATTCGCAAGGGAATCAAAACCTACAGGGTACTTCCAGTGAACTCAGAATCTTGAAGTTTGATATGAAGCAACGTATAAAGCACAGATAAAGGAAATATTGCGAAAAGCATAAATTTTTAGTTATATCATATATTAAAAATATTTTTAATAGTTTTAAACTTATATATCTACGGATTGGTTCGGAACCCTTAGTGCGCGAGTCCGACTCGCACTTGGCCGGTTCTTTTATTATATCATTTATATGTATAATATGATTAATTTCACGCGACACAACGTACCATTTATCTTAATTTTTAGGCCCTAGCAGAACATACCTGAGCGCCTCGCGCTTAATGCATGCGAAATGTGTATCATAAATGGGTCGACTCGGTTGCAAAAAGACCACGCTCTCACAGATTACCAGCGTGACATAGCAACATAATGCTGCTGTGTTTTTAGGGTTAGTAAATTATAAAACTAAGAAGATCCTTTTAACTTTTAGCGAGGCATTTTATCTTAGACCACAAAATTGCACAGCATTGATTTGAACTAAGAATTTACTATAAATTTCTTTTTTCAACGAATGTCCGTCCCAGTAAATGGGCCAGTGTCAAGCTGGCTGGGGTCACGATTTGTAGTGCCTCGAATCAGCTTAATCAATTTGCGATTTGATTCGACCTTGACCGTTTGCACAATATTATATTTCTTCTCGTATTTTCTTAAGGTTTGAGCGCGACTGAAAAAAGCAGTAGCTATAAATACAAAGATCTAGTTGGATCTATGACTAACAACATACTCGTATAGCCTGATGACAAAAAATATCATAGTTACGTAGCAAAAATTACTTAGTTTGATATTCAATATGTAAGTATATTGTATGTCTGTGGATGGTACTATCATCGTCACGTTGTGTATGCGTCTCTAAATAAATTTTAATTAAAAGAAATTTAGGAAATTCAAAAGTACACACCTCGAACAAGACGGCTTACAATACTCGTAGTGAAATTTAAAAAGCTTCCTAAGGATTAAAATCTAAAGCTAATAAAAAAATCAAAGTGATAAGTTGAGTTTTTCGAAAAATATCTTATTACTCACATCCATACCGACCAACTGACGTCAAAGTGAAATTATTTTCAAATAAGTTTGTTTTTATAATAATAATAATTAAAATAAATAATCTTATAACCACGTCAGTTTATTATATATGTAAGTCCAATATAAAGCTGGTGGAAGTGATTTTAATTGAAGTAGATCGCGATTTTTTAATTTGTTGACAATGGAGCACTATCCGATCTCCGCTTTGCGTTCGATGTGTGCAAAAGTGAACAAAAATCACAAACATTTTCTAAAAGCTCCTGTGAATGAGTCCCTGTGTCCCTCAAGGTGCATCTGAATTCTGGTTTCCAATACATCGATTTCCCCTCCCAAACGTGCACCGTGTAATGGTGGAGGGGCTTATTAACCGTGGCTTGGTCACCCACGTTGAATAAAGAGGAACCCAATTCGCTGGTCCTAAGTGTAGGGCGGGCCCGAGATGGCCGCCCGGGGTATCCACTCCTCCTTTTCGCCGCAACCAAGGTGATGTCGCGGAGGAAAAGGAGTGTTGGTATGACGATGCACCACTCGCCTTATCCTCCGCCACTCTGGCGAGGCCGCGCCGTTATGCGGTGGTGATGAGGCAGCGGGGGGAGAATAGTGACGGTATTGCGAGGTACCGCTCTACCTTCCCTCCGTGGCCGAAACTTGGTTGGCGGCGGAGCCATAGACCAGTTCTTCTGCTGGGGTCAGGAAGGCTTGTGCATCCGCCTGCTCAATTTCCCAGGCCCCATGGCCTCCACGGAATTCGAGGTCATGGAAGAAGGCGCGCCTAGTATTCTGGTGCGCCTTACCTAAAAAGGAGAAGGGAAGGAATTGTCCTCTCCCGAGAAGCAGCCACCATGAGTCGGTCGGAGCTGGTGGTGCCGCAGATGTGCGAAAGCGTTCTCGTAGCCTTGTCAATATGTGGTGAAGATGGAATACCATGAGGTTTTAGTCGGTGCGAGTCCGACGGAACTTGTCCTTGGACTAAAGGCTTAGAGAGGCAGTATAATAGTTAACATTCTGTGAGGCATTTATTCTTAGTAATATATATGGTAGGGGATATCACATCAGTATTTGTAGTTGGTTGCAGGTGGCCATGAACTGCAATATTCACATAAGGCGATGACAACAGCCTATGAGTTTCTACTTTCGGTCTAAACAGAAAAGAAAGAGAAGCGCGATGAAACTACACTTGTATTCTTTGTTGTCACTCTTGAGGGCTATGATGAAATGACTCATTTCCAGTAAAAAGGGTCCCTGGTTCTCTACTACTACTCTGCTATTTTATGCTGGAGAGCGTGGCGTGAGAGCGTGGCCCTGCCCCAGTCAAACCGACTGTAAGTTTGTGATGACACCATGTCTTTTAGGATAGAAATATGATCGCTATCACTACCATAATTTTTATTGGAAATTCATTTTTTTACGTGGTAGAGCGATGCTGCAGCTATATTAATAGTATAGTTGTAACACGAATGGGTCGGCTAAACCGGGGAAAGACCACGCTCTCACAGAATACCAACGTAAAATTGCTGCTGTGTTTCGTATGGTAAGTGTAAAGAACCGGAGACCTCTTTTACTGGAAAAGAGGCATTCTGTCATAGTCCTCACGGCTGACAACGCATCTGCATTTTAATTCGAAAACGAAGATAGATGTAGATGTCTATGGGTCACAGTAACCACTTATCATCAAGTGAACTGTGTGCTCTATTGTCACCCTTATTCTATATAAAATAAGGTAAATTTACCAATTTTTGTACCGGGATTTTTTTCAATAACGTGTTTCAGTAACAACTGTGTTCTGTTTAAGTAATTATAAGGTGGACCGTAAACTCGTTTGTAACTCTTAAATTATACATATTTAAAAGCAATAAATTTTGAAATTACAAGATTTTAGTTAATTACCAAAAAAATAAATAAAATACTTGAATTTGTTGAAACGAATTTAATACTAGTTTGTCTGAATTTATTCATAAAATTAACATGAATTACAAAGCAACTAAACCTGTGATAATGTGTTTTTTTTTTAGTATCTACAATCTGTTAACAGGTTAGTAAAATATTTCAATAAAACAATAAAAAAGATATATAAAGTTTTCTTGATAATTTAAATAGTAAAAGTTCAAACTTTTATTATGAATCCGGTCCTAATGGAACCTGTTGCACCAAGACTGTTGTATACGAGATGAGGAACGGAGGCGAATTTTTAAAAGTTGAAGTTAATTTTCAATATCATCCATACATAACTTGTTTTGCGCAGGAATCTAAAACGAGGGCTACGCATCAAAACGCAAAAAAAAAAACAACTGGGTCTACTAGAAGACATTTCAGTAAATTATGGAATAAGTAGAACCTTTGTACGAACTCACTATATGACTGTTTCTGTATCATGTTGCTTTGCTTGTTGGTTTTCTCGATTCTCGTCTGGGTCATTGAGTTATAATATATACTACATACTAGACATAGATAATATACTATATAGAGCAACACTAGAGAAGCTATTCGCAGCAAAAAATGTACGCTACTCTATGTGTTTTCGCATGCGCGGTAAATAATAGGAGTTTTGGCGGGAACTTGACCGGCGTCAGTTTGCTGCTCCTGTATTATTGTTTAAATAATGGTTTGAAGTGGACTTTGATATGTAAAAGTAGTGCGATTTTGTGTATTAAGTATCCACACATGTGAACTATTAGTGGAAACTGTGAAACAAGTGCTCTGATGGTGATGTGATTCTCAAAATAAGGTGTCTGTCTGCTTAGGCGCCTTGAGAAAGCATCGCCAACCGTCAGCTGTCTGCTGGCTCAAGTTGCCGTCAAAATCTCCCAAGGGCTGCACAATGTGACGCATCAATATATTGTGAAGCAGTATACTATGAAGGATAATTATTATAATATATTGTAACTTCAGGCTAAGAAGGGCTAGATCCCAGAGCCGTAAAACCTGCGCATGTGCAGTTGATATAAGCGCGTTGCGCCTGCGCGGTCAGTTTTTATCATCATAGGTTAGGTATACGTAGGTAGAATGATCACTATGTAATAATTGTTTATTTAGATTGTATGGTTAATTATACCGAGTACAATTTTGTAAATTCTCATTTATTTTACATACGTGCCAGTTTAATATAAAATACTCTTATTTTAATCTAAACAATTATATATACGTGCGTAGTACATATATATCGATGGTCTAGGTAGATATATAGGTTTATACAGACTCTTATGTATTTCTGCCACCAAATAGCAAAACCAGTATAATAATAAGTTGGGAAGCATTCCGTCTTAGTCCTCAGAGGTACAACGCAGCTGTAGCCTCCCTTGTTTGAAATTGACCGCAGTAGTTTCCATGGACTGCAGTAGCCACTTACCTATCATCAGGTAGTCCACCTAAGTTCGTTTGTTCGTTCACTTAAGTTTTATAAAAAAAAACGATCAACTACTGCACTCCCTACAAGTTGCAAAGTACTTGTGACTTAGCAAGCAATTTTGCTAAACTCTGTGCCACTGGAGCTGCACAAAAAAGTTTGTGATATTAAAAACAAGGAAGAAAAAATATGTTTTATATATTGAGGCAATACTACGCGTGAAATAAAACTGATTTTACAGTTTTTATCCCGTTTTATTTTATACTTCAGCTATACGGTGCTGTATTTCGCGGGAGAATTTTAACCAATTAAAAATATTTTTTTTATTAAAATATATATTAAAAATAAGTAAAAACTGGACAAGTGCTAGTACTGAGGGTTCCATATAAACTTAATTGTGTATGTATTTTATTTCATTTATTTATTTAACTTCATGCAACAAACAAGTACCTATGATGTGTAGGCTAATTTGAATGCCTGAGTCATGCTCTACCAGTCAATCTTTGGGTGATGCAGAGCAGAGATAAAAAGAAGAAAATATAGAAATGTAAATTAAAGTAATAAATATAACATAAAGTAATACATAAAAACGTACAAAAACATGCATGATATACAAATATTTAAATATACATACACACATAAAAATGACATAAAGTATATATTTATATAAATACGATTATATCGAGTATATAGTAGCAATATGTTTCAGTTTATTTAATTTTATTACCAAGTCTTATTTCTAGATTAAATTAAATGGATTAAAATTTAATTCATTAACGACATTAATTTAAAAATAATTTATTATGTCAATGATTAATAGCCTCAGTCATAATCGTTCATTACTGAGGTTGATTCAAATATCTTTGGGTTGATTATCGCTTTTCCACATAATATACCTGTCTTGTTTATCTATTGCTACAAAGAAAGCAACACAACAACAAGCAAACATCGTTATTTTTGGGTATTAATTTCCTTCTTTTTCAATTTTTCTTAAAACAGCACTCAAAATGTAGATAATATAAAAATATATAAATTAAAAATAACGAAATCAAAAGAAATTACTTACATTAAATTACTATATTATCCAATACAGAAAAACTAAAATTACAATACAACAACTTCATTGGTGCCGGCGGGGATTCACCATTAATTATTGACAAAAAAAATAGATTTTTTTTTATTGACGAATTAAGATTTTTATATCTTATGTAGACTCTGTGAAGAAAAAATAACGAGTTCTTTCAAAGTAATGGGTCGATTACTTAAAAAAAATATTATGCCACCTACTTTGAGGTAATGATAAAATAACAATTAGCTCACAAAAAGTGTGCCAGTTTTTTGGGCTACAACGTCGATTTTTTTTATTTGAAAGGCAATATGGTATAGAATAATAATAAATCATAAAATTCTTGGTATAATTCTGAGAAAATTAAAGATCATTGAAAAAAACAGCATAAAAAATTGATTTTTTTCACGAAAAGCAAAGTTAAAGTCATTGATTTTGGCGGAATTTACGCTTGTGGGATGCAACTCACACTACAATATTTTTCTTTTTTCTTAAAGCGGCTCTTAAACAATCAAAAATTTAAAAATGTGTGAATTAAAATACGCAATAAAATCGGTAAAAATTACTTCCGTTCAATTAATTTACTAAGACGACTAAAATACAGAAAAAGAGAACGTAAATTTTGTTATCCTTAGAGTATAAATAAGTTGTAATGCAATTGTTTAAACTGCCATCTATTGGTGGATATGAAAGTTTCTAAGCCATAGTCGCCTCATTGGATTGGTTTGATTTGATTGTATTACGCCGCCACCTCACCGCAACATTAACCATTAGAAACATAGATTAGAAATGAAAAGTTTTATTAAGCGTTTCTTGCAAATAATCGTAAAAGTAGTAATCTAAGTTAAATGAGAAAAGTAAAGTGATCTTACACACAATTTACATCCATAATTATTTTAAAAATAACTTCAAAACAACTACCTCATATATTTACGACGTAATATCAAGGACCACATATGAGAAAATGAAACAGATCCTAATATTGGCCAGACAGTTTTTGTAAACCGGCGCAAACAATGTAATCTATATTTAAAAATATAATGGGCCGCAAAAGAATAACTTTAAACTCTGAACTGATGCCCACTAAATTAAAATATTGGTTGTTCTACCAGGAATCGTAGACAGCAGACACCAAAGACGTTTAAGTAGTAGTAGTAGTAGTAGTAGGTATACCTATATATTTATATATTTAAATCTCTTTGGCAGACACCCATTCGTTTTAGAAGGTTAAAATCGTGGTTACATGAGGCACATAGAATTATTACGCAATAATAAAAATTAACTAATAATAATAATTAAATAATAAACTGGGTAATAATTCTATGATGAGGCAATAGTGATTTACAGGTTTGGAATTGCTGAATAGTCTTTAGGCATATATTTTTGTTAAATTGAACAGGTGTGTCATATATATATTGACCATATTTGTAGACAGAGAAATATTATACGTACAGTCAGTTATAAAAGTACTTTTGAAATGTTTTTTCGTGACATCTATCGGGGACCATGAAATTGTCTTACTATTAATCGCAACTAATAAGAGTACGAAAAGAAATCAGTAGGTAATATAATGATTTCTTATATTTACGCGAACACTACACATTGAATAAAACTATTTTTACGGATTTTATCGCCCCTATTTTAAGTCCCCCGTGACCACGGTTGCTGGAAAGCAACCGAAACGTCGGGAATATAAAATAAGTAAATTAAACGCGATAAAATCCGTAAAAATAGTTTTATTCAATCAGTAGGTAATAGATACTTTTCCGCTTAGATTAAGAAGATTTAGTCCCACGATACCGACATAAGACACAAAACGTATATACATAAGTTATTTTCCACGTTACCATTACAATTAAAAAATAAAATGTACAATTAGGTTTAATTTATACAGTTCAATCATTTATTTGGGTTTATTTAAAGCGACATCTTCATTTATGAAATATACCATAAAGTGAACATAGGTGGCGCTTATTTTAATTTTATGTAAATCCGAAAGAATTTTTTATAACTTGTATAATGAGGGTTAATAATTTTCTGCTCACCAGATGTCGTTAGTTGACACTGAGGTAAAATTTTTTGTTACACAAAATCATTTAATTGAGAAGTTAGTATGTAATAAAAGTTTATTAGTTTCGAAAGTATTATGTTAATACACAAAACAATACCTCAGTAGTTTGCTCTTTAAATTTTTGCACATTTTTAACTTTGGTGAATATCTGTGGTTTGGTTTATTTATTTTTAATCTTATTTATGTAAAATATAGCTAATGTCACAGAAAGAAACACTAACCTTTACATTTTTGCACAAATTAACTTCCCCGCTATGATATCCGTTAAATATTATACCTCAATTTTAAGTGGCGCCGCTCTGGTGGCAGTAAAAGTCGTGGATATATCTAAGATGTTTTTAAAAGTATAAGACGTCTTTGGGATAGGTATATTATGCCTTATTGGATACAACTGTTGCAAATAGTTTCAACAAATTCACACAATTTTTAGCAATAAAACAGATTGAATGAAATACAGATTATCGAATTTTTATTCGGGATTAAGGTTTACATGTCAACGGAGACGAGAAGTTCAACACACCTTTACATTACTGGATATAAAAACTTATAAATAATTGTAATTAAATAAATAATAATATAGTCACAGATAGCGTCTAATATGATAATGCCTTATATTTGCCGAAAATAAGCAATGTTCCGGGTAGGACACAACACCGAGTAATCACCATGAGATTGAGCGGCGGGATGCTGGTAAAGAGGCTGCATGGGCTCAGAACCGTACTTTGTGTCCTTGTGGCAGTATTTAGCAGCCTTGACAGGATGAGCTACAATTATGATGATTTAAAAAAATGACAAACTCCTAATTAGAATTATAAGATAAAAAGTCAAAATCAAAAATACTTAATGACAAGCCAAAGGAGAAAAAAACCTAACAAATATAATATTATAAGAAATATAATAAAATTTTAATTAGGTAAGTGTTTCTTGAAAAACAAACTAATTGCGTTTGGGTTTTTAGGTCTCTCTCTTTTTGGACTATCTGCCTTGCTGTTGCAGCTAGATGGCGCTAGCTGCTGGATAAAAGCAAAGAGTATATAATCACTACGTTTTAAGATGAAGGTAAGTTAATATACCTAATATTCTAATTTTCTACTGTATTTCTCAATTAGTGGTACGCGTACCCCATAGAGTATGTTTTTATAATCAAGTAGCGTACCCCAAGGGTTACGTGAGGAGTTTTATTTATTCCCTAAAACACGTTGAATTGTCGGATGCCTAATTTATTTATTTACTTATTTAGGTACACAAAACAGAATAATATCAAAACATAATAAATGCAAAGTTACAATCTGGATGGTATTCCAGAACATGTGCACAAAACATGATACTAAGTAATAGTAACGAGTTTACAGCGCAAATACTTATAACCTTACTTATAAACGTACATAGGTATTTTTTTTTATTTTTCTTTTTATTTTTTTTTTTTTTTTTTAAAAAAATAGGTATAATACTTAAAAAACTTATGTTGTGGAAAATTTAGAAAAATTTAATCTTTATTAAAATAATGTTGATTTACGTTCATATTTAAATTTAAATTTTAAGCCTTGAATGCCTTATTTACAAAGTATGTCTAATACGAATTTTTTGAAATTGTTTACTTTGTTATTTTTGATATTTTTGCTATTTTTATTAATTAAGTAATAAGTAATTGTAAAGGACATTCTTACTAGAGGATTATAATAGGACATACTATTTCTGTAAACTTCCAAGTTTTAGGAAAAGTGTTAAAGCAAAAGTGCTTAGGAAAATATAACAACGATGGGACTTAGTATTAATCTTGACAAATGAAAGAAGGATGGGGGGAATCTATAAGGGAACGAATAACTTTGAAAAGGTAAGTCATATCCTGATATTTACACCGAGTTTGTAGTGACATAATGTTAAACTTTTTAGGTTTCTCTACATAGGAGGGCAGACTTCTATTCAAACTGAACCTATAGCACATAATTTATAGAAATTTCTTTTGAACACGTTCAATACGATCTACGCGGACACTATGGAAACCAAATATTTATGTTGTACTCTAAAATACTGCGTACTAGAGAACAGTATAAAATGAGAGAGCTTCGCGGATTTTTAAAAGTCTTGGCAGTTCTGAATATAAAACCAAGAAGTGTTGTTCTTTTAGATAAGATAGCACATGATTGTAATGATCGCGGAACGTAAGCTTTTCATCAAACTGTATTCCAAGATCCTTAACTACGGATTTTCTATCAAGTACCTGTCCATTTATTTTGTAATCAAAAGTAAGTGTGTGTGTGTGTGTGTTTTTATTGCAAAATGATAAGACAAAGCATTTTCAGAAAATATTTAAAATTCAATCAATTTACTTAAAAGTTCAGTCTAATTACCAACTCAGCTTTTATTAAGCAGCTGTGATGTGAGGAGAAGCTGTTTGTCTGGAGATTTTAAGCTTTGTCGGGAGTCTAGATATCGTTTAATATGTCGGGAGAATCCAAACGAATTCCGTTACCATCTGGCAACTCTAACTACATTGTATAAGTCATATTTCCATTCCATCCATCCCAGCCTATAAAAGTCCACTACTGAACATAGGACTCCCCCATTAGTTGGCTTCATAGGGGGGATTTTTCCATAGTTGATACTCATGGCGAGCGGGTTGTCAACCGCAGTTATTAGTGAGAGTTGTTATCAGGAAGATGCTGCTGCCCGTCTCCTGTTTCAACTTACCTCTGTCGCCTCTTACGACCCACGGGTCATATGGAGTAGTGGATATTCTTACACTGCCACTACACGGTCTACAATTTTGAAAAATATATTTTTACAATCACGTATATAAAGTATCGAAACAGTCGTTTTATTGAATTGTTAACATGTACTCAATGCTTGTGTTAAGGATGTAATACTAAAATAATAAATAACATATATAATTTTATGTACATTCTCGTGGAGACCGTGAAGACTCCGGGGAAGTACCAAGCTCTCCCAGAATACCAGCCGTATCCGCGTAAAACAGCAGTTCAATGTTGCTGTGTTTCGTATGGTGAGTTTAGCAAACCGGGTAAAAAGGGTCTCTTTTTATTGGAAACAAAGCATTCTATCTTAGTCCTCACGGGTGACAATGCATTTGTATTTTATATATAGATTTCTTGTACTATATATTTTCACCCTTATTCTATAAAAATCATATATATGTCACATATACCTTTATAATAATATTATCAACATTCTCGTGGAGACTCAATGTCAAACCCACAATGTGGTGTCGACCGTGAGAACGAGCGTATTAGGCAACGCGGCAGTGCACTTGTTCTGTTGTTTACACTTTTCTAGGTGAAGAAATAAAGTTTCAACACCGTATTGGGCTTTGTATTATCTTAACTGTTGTATTGTCATTTTCTTTCCCAATAAGTTTTTTTATTTCTCTTTTTAAAAACGTTACCTCTAGGATTTTCGCACTTTATATACATAAATTTAATTTTTATATACACTTTATATACAGAAAAACTCCATCCAGACCCGGAACAATCCATCTTAGCCTTCAGGGGTGACAACGCAATCTGCATTTTGATTCTTAATCGGGGATAAATGTAGTTTATGGGTCACAGCATCCACTTACCATCAAGTCGGCTGTGTGCTCGCTTGTCCACCGTTATTGTATAATAAAAATCCTGCTTTGCAGCTGAACAAGATAATATTTTTAAAATTAATCGTTATTAAAATCTATAAAACTAGTACTCTTTTATACAATTTTCGATATATACTTTTGGGTGACTCTTGCTATCAAAAATTGTCCATCCTAATTTGGGTCGGACAATTTTAGATAGTATATTATCTATACATCTATTTATTCAGTCTGTAATATTGAAATGACTGGCTTCTGTTAAGGTTGTTTGCATGATATTAACGTTTGTCTGTCTGTCTGTCTTTCCGTTTGTCAGGGCTAATTTTCGGAATAGCCCAACCGATGGTGATCAAACTTTACTAACAGATAAAGAACAATGTCAGGAAGGACCAAGGCTATTTAACCAAAAAAAAAATTAATGACTTTTTAGAATCAAAATTTTAAATAACGCCACATTAATTGATGATATCCAAATGGAGATGTATGGCGTAAAGTTAAAACTCTATAAATTATTTAGTATGAGTGTTTTTCCTCGTACAAACTCTTTGGAATCGTTTACCAACGGCGATTTTTCCGGACCGATACGGTTTAGGGATCTTCAAGAAAAGAACTTACTCCTATCTAATAGATCGGCAACGCATCTGCAATTCCCCAGGTTTTGCAGTTGTTCATGGGCGGCAGTAGTCACTTACCATCAGGTGTACCTTAGATCGCTTGCCACCTCTTCTATAAAAAAATATTTCTAATTAGACTAAGGAATCCAGAAAGTAAATTAAAAGTACTAAAATGTGAGCTAACTTCTGACCAGACAGCATCTAGCATTCGTTTCCAATGAGTCACGGAGCACCGAGCTTTCTGTTTGTCGAGCGAGCAGCTGTCACAACAGAACCGACACATTCACACGTTGTGTTTCAAACACGAGAAATCGAATGTTTGAACATTGACTCATCACAACCACATCTCCAGCCAATATATCTACAGGCATTCTTTCATCCTGTGTTTTTACGCGATCGAAACCTAAGACCCTAAAGGAAAAATAACTTTGACGTTTGTAATGTTACGAGCTTGGGGTTCGAGACAATGAAAAACTGCCGAGTGAATTACCAAAATTGACACTTTAATTACAGAACTTAAAACTACACAATACACAACACAAAATAATAATACACATAAATAAAAAAACACAATTATACTCATTGAGATATAATGCATACGTACTACATTATAACTCAATGATTATACTACTGATCACTTTAGTTCGCAGTTGTATCACTTCAAAGTATTCGCTTGTATCGCCAATTTAATACTGCCTCCGGTAGCGGTCTATACCGGCCTTATTTAGGGTCTCATATAGTGCCAGAATCTTCTACTGTAGAAACATCTAGAACGTTTGAGTATATACTCAGAAACAGCTAAACTAGTTTACTTTAGCTATTTCCATAGCATAATGTCGTATGGTATTTTGCTATGGGGACACGCAGCTGACACTGAAATTATATTTGTTTTACAGAAGAGGGCCATAAGAGCAATTTATGATTTAAAGCCTAAAGAGTCGCGGCCACAAAAATTTAAGAAAATTAATATATTAACATTGGCCTCTCAATACATTTATGAAAATGTAATGTACGTACACAAAAATAAAAATAGTTATACAAAAATAAGTGATATTCATTCTGTAAATACTAGGAACAGACACAAGCTAGTAGTACCAGTTCCTCGACTCCATCGAGTCAGTAATCCATTCTTGGGGCGATGCTTACGCTTTTACAACAAAATTCCAGAAAATATACAAAGTTTGACCTGCTCAAAGTTTAAAAACTTTATTAAACTAAGTTTGTATAAAAATACTAGTTTGTATATTAATATTATAATAACCCTTTAAGGAATTTATGGATGATAATAACCCCTGGAAATGAGGTGATCGCTACCGAGCTATTTCTAATTTGTGTAACATCATGATTGTGAGCTGTTTTTTAAAAAAAAAAGTCCCGCTGGGTTTCTTGCTGGTTCTTCCCAGGACTTTCAATAAGTATTATTTATAATCTATATTGAATAAAAAAGTTTCTGTTTCTGTTTCTATAGTTGTAGCACTAATGGGTCGGCTCGAGCGGGGGAAGGACGACGCTCTCACAGAATACCAGAGTAAAATAGCAGCTTAATGCTGCTGCGTTTCTTATGGTGAGGGTAGAGAACCATACCATCTTAGTCTTTCACGTGACAATGCATCTGCATTTTAATTCGCAAACGAGGATAGGTGTAGCTGTCTATGGGTCACAGCAACCACTTACCATCAGGTGGACTGTGTGTTATCACCCTTATCCTATAAAAAAGGAAAAAATATCTACATTTATTCTAAATTAAGAATCAAAATGCGGATGTGCTGTCACCCCTGAGGACCAAAATGGAATGCCTCCTTTCCAGTAAAAAAGGGTCTCCAGTTCTCTACACTCACCATACGAAACACAGAATCATTAGGCTGCTATTTTGCGCGGGTATTCTGTGAGAGCGTGTTCCTCCCCCGGTCGAGCCGACCCATTCGTGCTTCAACCATAATATAGCTTCACCATGGCACTAATGATAATATTTTGCAACCAAAATAAGATTAATAAAATATAATGATTTCTTATATTTACGTGAATACAACGTAATATAGGGATATTCTGCATCTTGTAGAGGGCTACAAGATGCAGAAGTGTAGAAGATTGATTGTGAATGTAGTCTCTCTTACATAGAACAAACAAAAATATCTATGAAAACCCGCGTAAAAGAACATATGGCTGTTGTGAAACATCGAGGCCCCGAGAAGTCTGGCATTCGTCAGTCAACATTTTCGAGATCGTCCCAACCATTAAATCAGATTCGTTAGACCACAAATCCTCGCAAAAGAACACAGATTCCTACCAAAGATGATTCGCGAGGTTATTGAAATTAAATAATTTAAAATTAAAAATTTTGTGCAACCCACTTCAATAATTTATTAAGAATAACTCAAAAACTATTGGTTAGACCTTGATCAAATTTATATGGGACTACACGTGAAGCACCAGATTTCAAATAAAAAAAGAATTATCGAAATCGGTTCACCCAGTAAAAAGTTATGAGGTAACACACAAAAAAAAACATACAGCCGAATTGAGTACCGGCTCCTCTTTGAAGTCGGTAAAAAAATATCCTAATTTCTACAGAGAAGATGGCTGGGTGCTGCTATCTTCTTGGGATCCCGTAATTAAACAATAAATAAATCCAAATCCAAGTATACTACTGCAAGATTCAAGATACTGTAAACTCATTCTGCGTAGAAAAATTAATAATTAAAAGTTGAAGATTGCTTTCGTTAACTATGAGATCAGGACTTAAAAACGTCGGGATTTAAAAAAGTAAAATTTACAAGATTAATGTGTACTTAAAAGTCATCGGCTTATAATCTTCCTCATTTTGAAAATGTCGGCAACACACCCGCAATTCCTGTGGTGTTGCAGTTGTTACCTAATCTTCTATATAAAAACCTATTTCAATAAATTTACACAATAAAACGTCACAAACGAGCCCAAACGTCAGAACAACAAAATGTAGCCAACGACGAAACGGAACAAATATAGGGATATATAGCATCTTCTTCCTAATTAATAAAAATCTGTAGTATCCGACCCACCGACCTGCCAAGAGTTGCAGCTATGGCAAAAATCCCCCCATGAGCAACGTGTGAAAGAAGCAACATATTATCAAAGACGTATTAAAAGGTAAAAAGATAGACAGGTTACACACTAAAATTATTGTATTTTAAAGTGGCGCAAGTAGTACTATATCTACGTACAGTTATTTATTATGACACGTTGCGCTAACAAAAAGAGACAAATGATACGGCATACCTATCGTTAGAAAAAGATGAATATACATCATTAGTTGCGAGTATGACGTATCTATACTTTAAAAACATCTTAGCATATTATCATATTGTTTGAATAAATAAATTCTACAAAGTTTTCGCTATACTTTGTAATTTGTAAATATTATAATTGAAACTACTATAGCGGTGCGGCTACGCGCGAACTTCGTCGGAATAGCTTGTTTATAAAGCCATTAAAACTATTATTTGCATATCTTACTAATTGGCACAAATACCGAGTTGAATATTTTTTAATAGCCGGCGCCAGTGATTATCTACAGCAGGCTGCATAAATACCACCTGCCCAAGAGATACAAGCACCTTATGCGTAAGATTCTATATGACCATACTAATAAAGTTATTTACGTAGAATACTATATTAGCAAACGTTAAATATCAATATGAACACAGAAAATTATAATTAAAAAGATATGAAAAATTTAAATAACTAGTATTTCCGATTTTTACGATTATCGCACACACAAATGTACGTGCGAACATGAGCGCGCGTGTAATTGCGTGTGTGCATGTGAACCTGAGTGCGCCTGTACTTGCGTGTGTGTGTGCTTACGTGAGTGCGCGTGTACGTGTATGTATGCGTTTGACGTTCGTGAGTGCATACGTGCGTGCGTACGTGCGTGTATGAATGCATGTAATAACATCGAAGTCGAACTATTTAAATTTAAAATCGGTCATATTTACTCATATATGTTCTAATTTTTACTATTACATATTATTTCAGGTTTCCAAGGACCATTAATAAGGAATTTCCCTTTCAGCAAATAATAAATAGGAGGTCAAGAACGTAGCGTTTAAAGTTATTGTTTCATATTTAAGTAATAGAACGCAAAAAGTTATTATCAATGGTAGAAGTTCATCCCGGGTCACCAGCACTAATGGGTGTTCCTCAAGGCTCAATTCTCGGCCCATTACTATTTCTAGTCTGTATTAATGACTTACCTTCCCTTGCACGGGATAATCATGATATAGTATTATTTTCTGATGATACTTTACATCGTACAATACAACTCTAAGAAATAAGGCTACAGCAGCCTTCTCATTATTTTTTAGCCCACAAAAGTCCATTGATGGTCATAGTCATCTTCCATTGTAGGAAGGGTATGCATTAGTATTCACACTTGAGAGGAGGATTGACTATCACAGTACCATACGTCACGCGCCTTTGAAGTTGCCGCCCATCGCCGGTCTGGGTATTTGAGCTCTAGTGTAAACGAGATGGTTATACAATCATCTATCAGAAGCCATAAGATTTTTCTGCTATTCCCCATAGTTGCCTCCTCCTCACCCTCTGGAGCAGTACATTCTCTCACGCAGCCAGCACACGTGGTAGAGCCATGCTGCAGCTATGTTAGTAGTATAGTTGTTGCACGAATAGGTCGGCTCGACCGGTGAAGGACCACGCTCTCACAGAATACCAGCGTAAAATGGCAGCTTAACACTGCTGTGTTTCGTATGGTGAGTGTAGAGAACCGGAGACCCATTTTACTGGAAAAGAGGCATTACAACTTAGTTCTCACGGGTGACGACGCTTCTGCATTTTGATTCTTTATTGAGGATATATGGAAAGTGTGATAGTGATATCGAACGAAGAGTGAATGCAGAAAACATGGTGAATGGAGCTTTGCACTCCTTTATGAGCAGTCCGAAGGTGTCTAACAAGGCTCGTTTGGCTGTGCATGAGGGGGTGTTGATTCCGACACTCATGTACGGAAGTGAAAGTTGGATATGGCAGAAAAAACACGAAAGCAGAATAAATTCAGTTGAGATAAGAGCGTTAAGAAGTATGATAGGAGTAAAACTGAGTGAAAGGATAAGAAATAGTGAGATAAGGAAACGTTGTGGTCTGAACGAAGATGTAGTGACAAAAATTGAGAAAGGTATGCTGAGATGGTTTGGCCATGTCGAGAGAATGAATGAACAACGATTGACGAAAAAAGTGTATAAGGCGAGTGTGAATGAAAGTGTTGAAAGGGGTAGACCAAAGGCGGACGTTTCTAGACCGAATCACGGACGTCCTGAAAAAAGGCCAGGTCAAGAGTATCCTAAACCGAAGAGCATGTATGAAGAGAATAATGAAAGTGGACGAAGCGAAACAAGTATGTAAGGATCGTAGCAAGTGCAAAGAAGTGGTCTCTGCCTACCCCTACGTGAAAGAGGCGTGATTATATGTATGTATTGAGGATATTACATTCAATAATGTCTATGGGTCACAGCCATGAAGCAAAGCAACCACTTACCATCAGGTGGACTGTGTGTTCGCTTGTCACTCTAACCAATAAAAAAAAACACGGCTACAGCAGTAAGATTGTATAGCTCTCGTAGAAATCGTGTTTTTTTTAAATATGGAATACGGGTGACAAACGAGCACACAGTCCACCAGATCGTAAGCGGATGCTGAGACCCATAGACATCTACATTTATACTCGATTAAGAATCAAAATGCAGGTACGTTGTCACCCGTGAGGAATAAGATGGAATTGGAGACATTTCCAGTAGAAAGGTCTCTGGTTCTCTACACTCGCTATACGAAATACAGCTTCATTAAACTGCTACTTTGCGCTGGTATTCTGTGAGAGCGTGAACCTCTCCTATCTTATAATACCAGCCGACCCACTGCAACTATATTATGCTACAACCATAATATAGCTAAAGCGTGGCTCTATTAAGTATTAAACATTGTTGGCTTCTTTTTGACATTCGACGTTTGATTTCATCGTATTGTGTAAACTGTAAACGTATGAAGTAGGTGTCAGTTGGAAGCCGATATCTTTTATGTGTTAATACGGTTACAGCCTATTAAAATTTCACTGCCGAACACAGGCCTCTCCTATAGACTGCTTCATAGGGGGAATGTTCTGCGCCCTCTTCTCCCATCGCAGAGGGTCGCTGCCGATCCGGCAAAGAGGCTTAATCAGCCAATTGTCAGTCCCACAGGTGGTTTTTAGTGGGTAACACTTAGGGTTGGGTTAGTTAGGCACAGTGAGTCCCACATAACCACGACAGACCGGCTGTCGTGGTATGCATAAAGCATTTACCACCTCCTCGCGTAACGGGGTAGCCCTTTCCAATTGCTTCTGGGCGCAAAAAAAAAGGGGGAATGATTGTCATAGTTGCCACACTTGGAATAAGGTTTTTCTTATATTCAGTTGTAAGAGGCGACACTGTTGCCCATCTCCTGGTTTGTTTCCCTATGTTGCCTCTTACATCACGTATCACGGTCGTCGTGAGGTAGTTGATATTCTTACATCACCGCTACACGGTTTGTGTATTAATATCCTATATATACTTTATAAAAATGTTCAGTAAAATGGCATATCATATTGTATCGTTGGCTACACTGTCGAATTAGGGTACTCACCCTGTAATGATTGTGTATGTTGTATGTGTGTGTAAATAAATAAATAAAAAAAATTATTATTTCATAAATTAAAAAGTTAACGTTCTATAATATTAAAAAAAGAGAAGCTGAATTTTCCAAACCAGTGTTAAAATGAAGTTCAAAATGACTGTCAAAAAGTTATTTGTGATCTAAATATAATAAATAAAAAAATGTATTCTATTTATATATAATGCTTGAATTCGTATATCCGTAACTTATCGACCTTTCATGCGTCGCGGAATCATTTTTTGTTCTTGGATGTCAGCAGGCTTGGCCGAGTCACGACGTGACAAATAACTTTCTTGTCCACATAATAGTGCTTTGGCCTCTTGTAAACCATGACTAGCGAAAACTGTTAAAATATAATAATAAAACACTTGGAACGACTTTTTTGTATGGTTATGGCCCTGTACGGTTATACTTTTGCCAGTGTCTTGTAACAAGAAATTATTCTCTAAATATTTTATAAAATTTCTTCACAATATGCTGATGCTTTTGGCGATTTAAGTTTTTAAGGCACCTAAGCAATCAATAAAACTTAGTCTTTTCCACTAATACATCACATGCGCAGAAATTTAATACACAAAACCTGACCACAGTCCAGTGTCTGTCACTGGTATCACAGACCCAGTATATAACACCAGTATCTTGTTGTCATCTAAGCGGACTAAATATACCACCATTGAAGCACCTGTTTCATTGTATATATAATATATACACAGTGGATTTCGGGTATAACGACGATGAAGGGACCACTCTATTTTCGTCGTTATATCCGGAAGTCGTTACAGGCAAAGGTAACAAATTCAATACATTAGAGTTGCTACTCAGAATATCACTTTGTAACTGAACCATAAATTTAACTCGGAAACGTACACGCTTCCCTACCTACTTAGCTGATATCTATAAACAAAAGGTAAAGGTCTCCACACTTGCTGACCATCTGTGTGGATGTAAACAAAACATAAGAAATGTTTGTGAAAGAAAGAATTATTTTTGTCTTTGGCGGCCAACTCCGGTCGCAATATCTGCATGGGATTTCTAGGAGTTTGTTACAAATGATTCATTAAAAACAGTCGCTACATCCGAACTCGGCGTTGCATCCAAAGTCGCTATAGCCACATGAATTTTGTACTAAAATTCATGTGGCTATATATTTATGCTTTAAATTCAAGGGACTTAGATTTAACGTCGCTATAGATAAATGGTCGCTACAACCAAGGTCGTCATAAATGAAATCCTCTGTATATATAATATCAAAATCGCATCACTTTTACGAAAATATCAAAATCCACTTCAAGCTACTTTTTTAAACGATAAAACAGGACCAACAACCGACGGTCAAGCGGTCAAGAACAAAGTATCCTACTAAAATATATGATATATATATATATATATATATATATATATATATATATATATATATATATATATATATATATACTTATAATATGTAAATAAAAGTATTATAATTTAATAAAGGCAGACTGTGGTATGAGGCTGTTAATATAGACTCAAAGGTGCAAAATACTCTTTTAAAAATAAAATATTAATTTTTAACATACCTTCAGTTTTTTTCTCCCTAGTACGAGTATGTAAGTATATTAAAAGAACAAAATGCAGAAATAGGTGCTAAAGCTGTAACAAAAAGTATGACAGATCCCTATAATAGTATCAGCTACAGTACAGGTAATTGTTGCGTAAAGGCAGCATGGCTGATCCGTGATTTACGAGATCTGGTTCTCGGTTCGTTTCCGCGAAGCGATTAAATTCGAAAAGAAAGCGGAAAGAGCGCGGCTGAGGCCACGGACTCACATCCGTGAACTATTGCTTATAAGGACCGACTTAGCGAAACAGTTTATTTTTTATGGAAGAGAAGGCAAGCGAGCATACGGCTGATGATAAGTGATCGCCGTCGCCCATGAGCATCTATAACGCCAGGGGAATTGTAAGTGCGTTGCCGGCCTTTTAGAAAGGAGTAAGTTCGTTTCTTGAAGGTCTCAAAATCGTATCGGAAATGAGAATGGAGAGCCGTACGTGCGATTTATAACTTAAATTGTAATGAGTCCCTTAGAGAATTTTTTAAAGAATTAAACACATTAACTTTGGCATTGCAATATATTTATGGTAATTTAAAATTAAAAATTATGTACAACCGACTTCAATATATATTATTAAGGATAACTCAAAAACTATTAGTGAAACCTTGGTCAAATTTACATGGGACCACATGTGAAGTGCCAGCTTTCAAATAAAAAAATAATCATCGAAATCGATTCACGTAGAACAAAGTTACGAGGTAACACACATAAAAAAACATACAGTCTAATTGATTATATATAAAAAACACAGGAGCCTATCCTATAGCAAGCCAAGCTTTTACTTTAAACCATATTGTTACTAAGTATTTGCACATAATTTATATTAAAATGCGAATTAGTTCCGTGACCTCGAGCCGCGACAAAATTGTTTTAACGGTTTAAGATTTACGCCGGATTACGAGCGAAACAATAGTTGAGTAATTACTCGGCTTATATAAACATCGCACTCTATGTCGAAACAATTCTTCCATCTTTAGCGACATCAGCCTAATGGTAAAAGGAACGAACTGCGAACCTGAAAGACGTATGTTTGTATCCGCCGTCACAGGCATATAAAAGCTTACTTGGAGTAGTTAACGGGAATTTATAGTAGTTGTTTCTAAGATAAAAAAATGAATAAGAATACTCTATTTATGTATTTCATTTCATTATGTTATGTGGTATCATCGCCAATGAGGGCTAGTAGAATCTTCCGCTCAACAGATGTCGCTGGTTGGCACTGAGAAGAAGTTATTTGTTTCTTTATAATCGGGTAAACTGATTTCGAGAGTATGTAAATACACAAAACAATGACTGAGTGGATTGCTCTTTAATTTTTTACACAGTTTTTTTAAGATTTTTTTATTTCTTCCACCTTTAGGAATATCCGTAGTTTTTTTTATCCATTTTTAATCTAACTTTTCCAGCTATGTGATCTGTCAAATATTGAATGAATGAATGAATGAATATACTTTTATTGTACACCACGAACAAATATACAAACGTCATAACAAAATCAGATTATAATATGTACAATTTGGCGGCCTTATCGCTACATAGCGATCTCTTCCAGGCAACCAAAGGTGTAAAGTAATACAAACAATGAATAGGTAGGTGGTAGGTGGTGCAATATAAATATACAAATAATAAATGCAAAAAAAAAGATATAAATAACTAAGTAATACATGAAATAATATAAATTACTAACACATAATAAAAGATAAGGTAACACATATAATATATACAAATACATACACATATACATACATATATACATACACACATATATATTAACATATATACATAAATATACACACAACACGTATATATCAATATATATATATATATACAAAATTCCTCAAACAATAATATAAAACTGATAGATACAATAAATACATAATCACACAATCTATCCTAACGGTCTCCGAACGACTGAGACAAGTAATGCTCTTTAAGTAATCGCTTAAAGATAACAATAGTTTGTGCCTCACGTATATGCAAAGGTAGGGCATTCCAGAGCTTAATAGACTGGACAGTAAAAGATTTATTGTAAAATGATGTATTGTGAGTTGGCACACTTAAAATGAATTTTCTAGAAGAGCGTAAAGGTTCCCCCGGAAGCCCCACAAAATTAAACTTCTCCTTTAGATAGGGAGGAGTAGAAGGGTGAAATAATACACAGTACAGAATAGAAAGTATATGCATGTTCCGGCGAAGTCGGATAGGTAACCACTTGAGACGTGAGCGAAATTGGGAAATATGGTCAAATTTGCGCAATCCAAATATGAACCGAATACTAGTATTTTGAAGTCTCTCAAGCTTATTTAGCTGGTCCTCAGTTATGTCTACATAGCTTGCGTCAGCATAGTCGAGAATCGGAAGGAGAAGAGACTGTGCGAGCATAATTTTTGTAGGAATGGGAAGAAATGATCGAAGGCGACGCAGTGAACAAAGAGCGACAAATATTCCACCTGATTCCCGAGTGGTGCTTCCCTGGTGGCAGAAAAGGTCCTGGACCATTCCATTGCAAACCCATTTTAATGATTCATTTTTAATTATTTTATATTTAAACTTTATTGTGTTTACCTCAATAAGATAATAAAGGGCGGACTAAATGCCAATTTGCATCATCTTCCAATCAACCCATGTTGTGGTGAAAATAATGATGATGGTGTGATTTTAATAATGAAATAAAAAAAATCCACATGATTTAATGGCTTCTGAAGTCGAGGCCGTGTTAAAATCGTTTTAATTTATTAAAGTAAGATTTTTTTAAGTGTAACGAGTTTCTGACAATTCAAATACCTACTTGTATTTATTTTTGCTTGCGTCATAATCTGACGCAATTTCGACAAATCGATAAAGATAGTATTTGTATCAAAATCAGATAGTTCAGCAGTTACGTAGCATAAATATGCATATACCTATACATACTAGTCAATAGGCAACTTAACTGCATTTTATTCATATGTATCACCAACATCCAGAAGCTTATTCATACGTAGGACAGTGTAATTACTTACTACCATTTATTTATTTATTTAAAAAATGTCTTACCTACAATTATTGTAACAATTTAACAGTCATATACTAATTGCAAAATTACAGCTGAACACCGCTAAGCCATAATTAAAAAACTTAATTGACATATTACATTAAGAAAAAAAACCAGTAATATATTTAAAGCAAAACAACTAGGTAGTGATTTAGACAAATATAATTAGTAAGTATACAAGAAATATATATAAATATATGTAGATAAATTTGAAATTGTATCGAACAAGTACTTGCGAACATTATATTTATTGGAAAAGAGGCATTCCATCTTAGTCCTCACGGGTGACGACGCATCTGCATTTTGATTCTTTATTGAGGATAAATCTAGATGTATATAGGCCACAGCAACCACTTACCATCAGGTGGACTGTGTGCTCATTTGTCACCCTATCCTGTATAAAAAATTGCATATTTTATGTGGTTGCGGCATAATACGCCCCATTTTGGTTCTAATTGTATAAAATAACATTGTAAATTGATTTTATTTAAACAAATAGTGCCGCTGGGTTTTTTCCTTGTTCTTCCCAGGACAGAGATTTTTACGAAGCAGTGGTAAAAGTAAAAAATTACTTTCAATAACTATTATTGTTGTAATCTACATAGGTATATTGAATAAAATGTTTTTATTCTATTATAATAAATTCCCATGTCATTTTATAACTGTCGTCACATTCGTTAATGGTGAATGCAACAAATGTCTCATTTGTTTGAAATATCTGATGGAATCAATTTATGCCCAGTTGAACTACGCTGCGTATTATGGCTGCAGCGTAAATGAGTCGCCTTAACCAGGGATGGACAACGCTAGCATCTTCTTCTTTTTTAGGGTTCTACAAAAAGGGTAACCAACGGTACCCTATTACTAAGCCTCCGCTATCCGTCAGCGGGCTGTATCTCATGTAATAGGTAGACAGTTGAAATTTTCACAGAATGAGCATTTCTGTTGCCGCACCTGCATAACAAATAATAAAAATAAATAAAAAATTAAAGTGGGCTCCTCTACTAGAAACGTATTTTACAATGGCACGGAACCCTTCATGCGCGAGTCCGACTCGCACTTGACCGATTTTTTTTAATTAAAGCCACAAAAAAACTAACAGTTCGCATGATAGTGACTAGCTGTTGCAGCCCATAGACACCTGTAACCAACTTCTGTCTTCTTCTGTGTTCACAGTCTGTTATTGGTTATACTGGCTCTCTATTCTCTTTAGGCCAGAATACAACAGTACAAGCACTGCTATTCGGCGGCAGAAATAGGTTGAGGGTGGTGCCTACCCAGAAAAACTCCTGGACAAAAAAGGTACCACCTAGTTCTCCTCCTCATTATTATCGCGGAAAAGTCCGCAGGCGGTTTTAGAAAGGATTTGTTGACATTCGCAGTACCAGACATCTCACACCTTTGACTCCACTCCCTGTCACCGGTCAGGATATAAACAAAGCTTCTCTATAACACCGAATATAGAAAAAGTGGTTCAAAAAACTAAGAGGGGTAAAGTCTCAGGTTTTGATGAATTCAGCTTAGAACATATTTTATTTACAGGTTTGGACATTTATAATATTTTGACAGAATTATTTACGTTTTGTGTCATTTCTGGATACTTGCAGAAAAATCTCATGCGAACGACTGTGGTTACAATCCCTAAAAATAAATCCGGCGATCTTTCTAGTCTTAAAAAACTACCGGCCGATTTCTTTATGGACCACTATAGGAATCATTTTGGAAAGGCTGTTACACCCAAGTATAAGCAACAACATTGAGAACGACGACGCGCAGTTTGGTTCTCGTTCTGGACTTTCAATAAATCGTGCAGTCTTGAATCGACAGTTAACTACTACATAAACAGAGGTACATCTGGGTATGCTTGCTTTTTAGACCTCAGTCGTGCTTTTGATGTAGTTAACTATCAGTGACTATGGCAAAAACGAATATCATCAAATGTATCCAGAAAGACTGAGGATCTGTTGAGATACTGGTGCGTAGTACAAATAACAAACCCCGGTGGGTGACGATCGAAATATCCATTTGGGATCCTAGGTATCCTTATTAGGCAAGGGATTCTTTTTACCGTCACAGTCTATTAAAGTCCACTGCTGAACAAAGACCTCCCCCATAGATTGCCTCATAGAGGGATATTTGCCATAGTTGTTTTTTTTATTTTTAGTCGCCATTAAGAAGTCGGTACTGCTCATCTCCTGATTTGTTTCCCTCCGTCACCTCTTACGACACCCACGTACCTAGTGGATATTTTTACACCGCCAATACGAGTTAAAGGGGTCCTTATTAGGTAAGCAAAATTGCAAGTATGTACAGATCAAATAGCTTTAGTTATGGGTGGCTAAAAGTGTCTCGAAATGGTTCGTGTAAATACCACCACTTTTTCTTTTCCAAACTTCACTGACTCACTTCCATGTGTCTAGATGTCTCTTTCTAATCGGCTTTATTTTTATTTATCACTAGTGATACGCCCTGGCTTCGCCTAGATTGGATAGTAGCGTTATTTAGATAAAAGACCATTTATTTTATTTTTTTTCGTTTTTTCAAGTAAAAAATTCAAGTATTTCGGATAAAATTTAGCGTAGATCCTCCTGGTTTGCTCTCTGTCTGTTCGTAAAGTTACATCACAATCGGTTCAAAATTTAAAAAAAATGGTTGTTTGTTTCTTATTAACGTGCAAATAACTTAATAATGAAAAATAGTGTCAATATTATAGACAGATATTTAAATTTTATTTACACTACACTAATAAATAAAATTAAAGTGTTTGTTTATAATGTCAAAATAACAGCTTTTTCTATTATATCTAGTGTTTAGATAAATCTAGTCTGTAACCTTGGTATGACAATGCCGACCTTGGCTTGCTATACTTTTTGAACTTGGAGTGCAGTGTCGAAGTAATGTGCTCAGAACATTTAACTTGCTTCAAAGGTATAGGCCCAGGATCATCTGAAAAGGTAAGACATCTTTACAGTTATAAACTTGATTGGCGATGCAAAAAGAAGACACGCGGGAGAGAATAACACGTACCTTTGCGCAGTAAGCTTTGCATCAAAATATTAAATAATAAAAATATAAAACTTAAAAAAGTTAATGTTACAGTCTATATACGTCCCACAGCTGGGCACAGGCCTCCTCTCATTTCTGAGAGGGTGTTAGTGCAAAGAAGTGTCCGCCGCGCTGCCCCAATGCGTGTTGGCGAACTTCTCATATCTTCGAAATATTTTTTTCTTATTTCTCAGACATGCATGCTCGCGTACTGTGAAATTTACGAGCGCTAACCATCTGAACTACCAATAAAAATACAGCTCTATGAAAATACAGTAAGGTACTAAATTAATAATACGCCACAATAAAATGCGTAATAATATAAAAGTATAAGTCTAATAGGCACGGATCTCGGATCGAAGATTGATTATCGAAAAATCAATTGTTGGGTCGAAAAAATCGATCATTATCGTACTGGCAGGTAACAATCATTACGATAATATCTCTTTAAAATGTGAATGCTCGTTAAATATTATCTGTATCAAAGAGTATTAATCACTAGTTGTATTAATCACTGTTTTAGTCTGTAATCTGTATCTGTAACTTCTAATAAATTGATTTTGGATTTTGTCTAAATTTCCTGACCTATCTAGCTTTTTTTTCGGAAAGAAAACGTATTATTTGAAGGTTTAAAAATAACGAGTCGAGAGGAATGTCTCGTTTCCTTCAAAATATATTTTATATCTTGTACAAATTATATTATTTGCGTTGTATTTTGACTGCGATTCAAATATCGATTTTATCAGACAGAATTGATATCGGTAGACCGTTTTCTTATTCCGAATTATTTAACAATCAAGAAAATTGTAATGGGTTGTGGGTTTTTTAACATACAAGTTATTGTTTTTCTTATCGTTAGCAATACAAGTAATAGAACCACGTGGTAGAGCCATGCTAAAGCTATACTGCTTGTATACCCTCGACCGGGCAAGGACCACGCTCTCACACCGCTCACTGTTGCTTGCTGTATTTCGTATAGTGAGTATAGAGCACCGAAGACCCTTTATACTGCAAACAGGCATTCCACCTTAGTCTTTAGGGATGACAACGATTTTGATTCTTAACCAAGGATAGACGTAGATGTCTATGGACTACAGCATCTGCTTACCATCAGGTGGTCCGTGTGCTCGTTTATAACACTTTTTCTATAAAAAACTGATAGAAAATAAAATTGTTAAAATTAAATCGCACTACGAACCAAATTGTCATTTGATGTACATGTTATTTAAAAAAAACACGGAAGGAGCTTTGCGATCGAACAAAATTAAAGTTACAGCCTGTATACGTCCCACTGCGGGGCACTGGCTTTCATTATTCTCTTCTCTCATTATGGAGACGGCTTTAGGGCGAGGAAATTCCGGCCTCTGGCGGATATTCCGCGCGAGGAAGTTTGCCAACACGCATTTTTTATATAGGATAGGGTGACAAACGATTACACAGTCCACCTGATGGTGATGTGACCCATAGACATCTACGTTTATCCTCAATAAAGAATCAAAATGCAGATGCGTTGTCATCCGTGATCACTAAGATGGAATGCCTCTTTTCCAGTAAAAAGGTCTCCGGTTCTCTACACTCACCATACGAAACACAGCAGCATTAAGCTGCCAAAAGATATCGTTAAATATTTTAAAACTATTGATGTTAAGAAAACGGCAGACTTATGGGGGATTTCCGTTAAAGTTATTTTATCTATAATAGATACATTAGCACCTTATCTAGCCACTATATTTAATATAAGCGTCGAATCTGGTGTGTTTCCTGATTTAATGAAACATAGTAAAGTCATACCTATATTTAAATCTGGTAGTACATTAGACCCCGCCAATTTTAGACCAATTTCTGTACTACCAACATTAAGTAAAATTTTTGAAAAAATTATTTTAGATCAGATGTTAAGTTTCTTTACTATTAATAAATTGCTACATAATAATCAATTCGGTTTTACAAGGGGTCGCTCGACAACTGACGCTGGAGTTGAGCTTATTAAACATATTTTTTGTGCATGGGAGAATTCAGAGGATGCTTTGGGTATATTTTGTGACCTTTCCAAGGCCTTCGACTGTGTTCACCATGAGACATTAATCAGGAAGCTACAGTACTATGGTGTCAAGAACACAGCGCTTAAACTTATTATTTCATATTTAAGTAATAGAAAACAGAAGGTTATTATCAATGGTAAAAGTTCTTCCGGGTCACCTGTACTAATGGGTGTACCTCAGGGCTCGATTCTCGGCCCATTCCTGTTTCTGGTGTATATTAATGACTTACCTCACCTTGTAGGGGATAGTCATGATATAGTATTATTTGCTGATGATACTTCCTTGATTTTTAAACTTAAACGTCAATCATTTAAATGTGACGAAGTGAATAATGCTATATCAAAATTAGTGCATTGGTTTAACGTTAATAATCTGCATTTGAACGGAAATAAAACTAATTGTGTTAAATTTACAACAACGAATGTTCAAAATCTGAATACCAATGTGTTTTTAAATGGGGAGGAATTGAGCCCTGTTGTATCCACTGTTTTTCTTGGCATCACTCTTGACGCAAAGCTCCAGTGGGGCCCCCATATATCCAAATTAGCAAGCAGACTAAGTTCTGCAGCCTATGCTGTAAAAAAGATTAGAGGTCTCACTAGTGTCGAGACAGCTAGATTAGTTTATTTTAGTTATTTTCATAGCATAATGTCTTATGGGATTTTGCTATGGGGAAATGCGGCTGATTCAGAAACTATTTTTGTTTTACAGAAGAGGGCCATTAGAGCTATTTACAATCTAAAACCGAGAGAGTCTCTTAGAGATAAATTCAAAGAAATTAATATATTAACTTTGGCCTCTCAGTATATTTACGAAAATTTAATGTATGTTCACAAAAACAAAGATAGTTTTAGTAAAAGAAGTGATATACATTCTGTAAACACTAGGAACAAACACAAGCTAGTGATACCAGTTTCTCGACTCCACAGAGTCAGTAATTCATTCTTGGGGCAATGTATACGCTATTACAACAAGGTCCCGGAAAGTGTACAGGTTCTCTCTATTACCAAGTTTAAATGTTTTATTAAGCTGAAACTGTATAAAAAGGGTTATTATAGTATAAATGAATACATGGTTGATAATAACCCCTGGGAATGAGGTGATCGCTTCCAAGCAGTTTCTAAAATAAATTTTGTAAATAGTTCGTAATCATTTATATTGTAAAATTTATTTTAAAAAGAAGTCCCGCTGGGTTTCTTGCTGGTTCTTCCCAGGACAGAGGGTTTTTTCGAACCAGTGGTAAAGTAAAAAATGACTTTCAATAAGAATTACACATGTAATGTATATTGAATAAAAAATATTCTATTCTATTCTATTCTATTCTATTCTGCTATTTTACGCGGGTATTCTGTGAGAGCGTGGTCCTTCCCCGGTCGAGCCGACCCATTTGCGCTACAACTATACTACTAATATAGCTGCAGCATGGCTCTACCACGTAATAAAAAAGTGCGTTGCGTTGGAATAGAATTAAAGAAACAGTCTAAATACGGGAGGTGGTGGGGTACTGCTGGGCAGCCTGGGCACAGGCCTCCTCTCATTTCTGAGACGCTACCGACGTTTCGAACGTTGTACAAAGAGTAAGTATTTCAAATTTGAAATCACTACGTTACGTTCGAAACTTGAAAACCGCGATAATTTGGCGCCATATTTGTTTAAGTCACTTTTTACTTTCTCGATGCCAACATTAACTTAATTTCGAATATCGTGGAACATTGCGCAATCACTTTCATTGCGCCGATGCAATAGTGCAGTAAGCGCTGAAATCGTCCGAAGCCCATTTACTTAAGCGCTCGCCTGTTTTCATTTTAAACAACCACCGTCAAATTACGAACGTATGTACTTTCGCTGGAAAACGTTTTGATAAAATACAATGTAACTTTAATTACACCTGCATGATGACCGGAATTCAACACTTGAAATTATTGTGTTGAAGTCGCAAAAAGTTCTTAAATCGCTTTCTTAGCTTTAGTGCGTCATTATTTTAGTTCTTAATTTCGTAATAGGCTCCATGCTTCGAAGTCTTCTGTCGTGTAGACGTGGCGTAAGAGAATCAACTAGCCCACATCATCCCGTCAGTTTCTTGAGAGATGACTGAGAGTGAGAGATAATATGATTTTTTCTATTGTAAATCAGTCATTAATTCAATACAGCCTACAGCTGAACATAGGCCTACCCATAGTGGGGATATTTGCCATAGGTGCTACCAGGTGCTACGCATGGCAGGCGGGCATTCGCAGTTTTTTTTTAAATTTATTTTTAGTTGTTGTTATTATAATACGTTGCTGCCCATCTCCTGTTTCAGTTTCGCTCTGTCGTCTTTTACAACACACGGGATAATATAGGGTAGAGAATATTTTGATACCGCTACGGTCGAGAGCTATTTAATAAAAAATAATTAGTAAAATCGCTTACAATTGGTGAAGATATCGCGTAACAAACAGGGTTCTTTTTCAATAACCGGTCAAATTTGCAAAGAAGGTTCAGAATAAGTAATATAAGTAAATGGTGAAGAAAAATTAATTACAAAAAAAAATCTCAAACTTTCTGTCCTTTTTATCTTTTAAATTCTAAAATAATATTTAATATACAATATTTTATTATACGAGTATACAACAGTGGTAGAGCCACGCGGCAGCTTTTGCTGTCGCACGGATGGGCCGGCTCGAACCGGGGTGGTACCACGACCTCACAGAATACCAGCGTGAAGTAGAGGTTTACCTCTGCGTTTCGCTTGGTGAGTGCAGGTGGCCGGAGGCCCTTTTTACTGGAAATGAGGATTTCCATCTTAGTCCTCACGGGTGACAACGCATCTGCATTTTGATTCGCAAGCGAAGATAGATGTAGATGTCTATGGGCCGCAGCAACCACTTACGATCAGGTGGACTGTGTGCTCGTTTGTCACCCTAATCCTATAAAAAAAAAATACAATATTAAAAACTAAAACTAGAAACTTAATTATCATATAGTCCTATCCTACTCCCCGCGGTATCTTGCCAAGAACGCTGGCTGCGTTTCCCCGCTGAATGGCTGGCATAGGTATGCCTTTGAGCGAGAAAAGAACCAGCCCTCTTATCACCAGCAACAATATTATATAATGTACGGGAGGGTAATATGGTCACCTTAATCTTTACCGCCTTATAAAACCAAATCTAGGAGGAGAACAGAGACAAATACACAATGTCGTATACTATAACTAATATAGAAAAAAATATCAAACAAGCCTTGGCAATAATTAGCAACAATTCGAAAAATCAACTTAAAAAAAACTAACTAGGTATAGTACGTGAGGGTAATATAGTCATCCGGTTAATATGGTCACTTTCTTATAACTCAAAAAGTACAGCGTTATTTGCATAGAACGCTCTGTGATACGATAGCTCTTAATCAGCCTATCAAATAATATAGGATCAAAATCTCCTTTATCGACGCCATTTTGACAGTTGATATTATTGTAAATATTTTAGTCGATTTTTGTATTGTGTAGTGTAGTTAGTTTTTTTTAAGTAGATTTTTCGAAGTGTTCCTAATTATTTCCAAAGCTTGTTTGCTATTTTTTTTTCTTTATATATTAGTTATAGTATACGACTTTGTGTTTTTGTCTCTGTTCTCCTCCTAAGTTTGGTTTTATAGGGCGATAAAACTTAAGGTGACCACATTACCCTCATGTACTTACTATAATATCAACTGTCAAAATGGCGTCGATAAAACGGCGGCCTTTTGACCCTTTATTATTTGAATGACTGATGAAGAGCTATCGTATCACAAAGCCATCTACGCAAATAAGGCTGTAGTTTTTGAGTTATAAGAAAGTGACCATATTAACCGGATGACCATATTACCCTCACGTACTCTATTACATATTTTATTTTAAATGATTTAACTGCGCACGCACACATTTGTAAGGGTCAAAAACGTTGTTGCCCATAAATCACATTCAATTTGGGATAATTTCAAATAAAAGTAGTAATAAAATAAAAGTAGCCTTATAAACTGGTATTTTCAAAAACTGCAATAATGGTATATCGTTATTTATATATTTGAACTTAAGTTTAAAATTTGGCTACTCTTTGAAAAATAACCCTGTATATACTAAAAGAAATGACATACAGTCGAATTAAGAAACTCCACGTATAATTAAATCGGCTAAAAAGGGTAGTAATAAAGTGTATCCCATGAAATCTAAAATTCGTGTGAACCCTAGTACGGCTACTATGATAACGCTATAAATCAATCGATAAAGTATCGCTAAAATCCGGCAACAACGGTGAAAGGCCGTCATTAACCGAATATTTCAGAATACTTGCAGTGAAATTGCAATTTTTATCGAACGGCTCAAAAACTTGTTTTAATATCATTGTAACGGCTTTATCCCATTCATCAAGATTCGATCTACAAAATGGCCGCGGTCGAAACGCCCATAACTTCAATTCACAGAATTCAATTCGTAAAATAATTTACTGTGTGCTAAGGTTTCTCTTCTGCCTTAGAGTATATAATTACAGTAGGTAATTACTCTAAGTCTTCTGCGTTAAGATCATGTTTTAGGTAAATAATAATAACAACATTTATTTCTCTTTTGCAAATGTATTTAGATAACTTCATCATCGTTATCATCATTCTGTCCACTGCTGAACATAAGTCTCCACCAAGGAACCACTAATCATGTTCTTGAGCCACCTATATTCGTCGACTGTCTTCTTCTTTTACCAGATCGTCATTCCATCCAGTGGGTAGCCGCCCTACGTTTCGCTTACTGGTACGAAGCTACACGAGAACCTACCTTCTCCATCGGTTGTCTGCTCTTCGAGCTATATGGCTCATTGCCACTTCAGTTGACTGACCCGTTCTTCTATCCTTTTAACATCCCGGACGCGAGGTGACGCATATTCGATACATCAATTCAATTCAATTTTATTTATTGCCAGAATGTAGTATACATATTATTATGATGTTATTAATTATTAATTAGACTTACCATAATAATGGCGTGAAATATCTTTAGGATATTCCTAAAAGACTAGACGTCTAAAGATTATTATTACAATATATACAATACAATATAATATATATACAATATTACAATTCCTCAAATATTCGATCAGAAAATTAATTATGTGATTTACTTAAAAATATACCACATACTTCTCTGCTGCGATTTGATACAGTGAAGTGTGATGTTTATTTTATAGTTTTTAGCTACTATTTGTATATATATTTCTGTTAAAAGTGATGGTACTACTGCTATCTTATTTAATAGTTGTAATCTTACATAATACATACACACTAAACTAAACTACTAAACTACTACTACACTACTAAACTAACACTTAACTAAAACTAAAACAAATAATAATCCTTATTATGTCTCCATTTAAAACTTAGAGATATTTTAGTGATGCTATATTATTACAATATAATGAACATAATATTAAATAAAAACTAATGTGTTTTTTTATTACAACTTACATGTAAGTATCATCTCCTTTTATCATTACTTCTTTCGTTAAACCGTTCGAGACTATTTACAATAATTAAAGGATTCCAAAGTTGTTTTCTTTTGCATACATTCTAATAAGTTATGACTTATGACACACTAAGGTTGCTGCAAATTATCTCGTGTTTAATCTGTGCTTAGAGAAAGCAGGACATTGTTCTAAGAGATAGGCCAGCGATTGAGACGAGGTGCCTTCGCATGGGCACTTGTCGTCGTCTGTGATCAGAGGCGTAGCGTGTACTAATATAGACGTGGGCGAAGTTGCATCAGCGAGGACCCTTTTCTTTCATTCCCAAGATCTACCAAGTAGATCTATCGTACCAAACATGCTTTGGCACGACAGACCTACTCATAGCTATTAATTCCTGACAAGTCTCGTATTCCGTCAATCTAACGCTCGCGATCTTTGAAGGTAGTGGCCAATCAGTGGCCTCTCAGTCGTACTTAAGAGGGGCTTCTTGTGTGGCCCCAAACAAACACGCTTTTAAATTTGTGATGTTCTTTTTCGAGCGTAAAAGTTATCAAATTCATTAGTCATTTGTGGTAAAGTCTGGGTGCATCGTATTTCAGGGTCTCGCGAAGCCCTTTTAAGTGCAAAGCTGTGGGCGAGTGTCCACTTCGCCCAACGCCTACCTACGCCACTGTCTGTGATTTTCAATCTATATAAATAAGATTAATGAAATTCGTGATTTGGAAGAAACTGAGTAATATGAAAACTTTTAGAGAATAAGGATCTAAGTTTTTTTAAATTTATTATGAGCTAGGTAAGAGTTTTCTAGTGTATCTGTCTTGTTCCGCGCCATCATATCTTGCTAGCCAGGCGGTTACATTGTATTTTGTCATCTTGTGCTTAACATACGAGATGGGCATACCAAAGGTATACAAGGCATACAATGTATATCTAGTGTTGTATCTCAGGCCAAGACGTTGTAAGAGCTGACTAAAGGAAACTCGAGGATATTCAAGCTGTAGGGCTAGCATGGGCAGGAGACAATTTTATCCCCGGGGAAAGGAGAAAATGTTTATCCCCTCGCTTAGTTTTATCCATCCTTCGAGCATGGGCACACCGGTGGATATAATATCCACAGTAGATAAAATGGGAGATAGACTTAGATTTAGATAGATTTTTGTATGAATATAAACTTAAACCCATGTTCAATGAAATAGGATAGAATTGTCCCTTTCAAATGTCAAAAAAGCATATTTTTTTATCTTTCATTCATTCATCATCAAAATGCTGATGCGTTTGTGGAATACGAGTACTGTTGCTTATATGAAATACTAGCGATCCGCGCCGGCGTCGCGCGGTTGATTTCTGGATCTCGACAACAACGCCACCTACTTGGTCCTATTGTGAATCTAAACCATTCTTTAATCACACAAACAAACTTTCATCAAAATCGGTCCAGCCGTTTATGAGGAGTTCCGTCACATACAAACGGGCAGAAGAATTATATAATTCATGATATACATTACAAAAAAAATATAAACGTTTCTCTTGGATCATTCTATTGGAATGTTTTTTTGTTTTTGTTCATTTGTCCTCGTGCAATTCATGTTTGTAAACTACATCCACGATACAGGAGTAAATCCTAGTTTGAGGGTAACGTTTTACAAATAAACATAAAAATATTTGTAGGCCATACCAATACTTGTTCCGTGCGGTTTCAAACCCGCGGCCCAGCTCAATGCTAAGTCACTGCGCCATGGAGCCATCAAAAACTTTTTATGCAACAACAAGCTAGCTAACTATCATGCCACTGGGTTTCTTGCTGGTTCTTCGAGGACAGATGTATTTTCCGAACCAGCAAAAAATACAATAAGTAATAGGTAATAACCCATATTGAATGAAAATTATTTTATTCTAGACTATCAATTTTTGTAATGTTAATTGTGCTCGACTGTGCTGTGTGACTTTTATGATCTTCCTGACTGTAACAAAGTTCACGATTAAATACCGTTATTTCAACAACAATGTTTTTGTCGTCTTTTAATTTAGGTTTTAGTTTCAAAGAAAGTACTAAATATAGACACCGACCACATCATTCTAAAACAGAATGTCCTGCATAGAAAGACACATTATGTACACCATAATAGTCTGTATTTACACATACACTCTCATTTAAGCCGCTCATCTCCGCTGCTGATAATGACCGGAAGAAGTCTAAATCGTCCAAAAAAACATCAATCATTGTAATAGTATAATCGTGAGTAAGCAAAAGCATTCGGTTCAAAGTGGTTCGTGTACAGACGATGACAGCACGACACACGACACGAGCGCCAACGACTGATCGACCGACGCAGTAGAGTGACCAGGCTGAATTTCAAATTCAGATTTGAATTTAATTAAAAATAATTAAAGTTGTTAGAACTTAATTTACTTCCTTCCGCTAATGAAATAAAATGATGTCTTTTGCCCGATTTGAAGAAGACCTCCCGCACTACCTCAATTGCGGGCACTATCCCCGTCACCACCAATCCCAGCAACACCACTCCCAACACCACCACACTAGAAAAGATACACCACCCTCAATAATATGACACGTGTTTCGCCTCTACACGAGGAATCCTCAGGTGAAGTAGACTCTATGGTAGAAGACTCACTTAGCGGTCCGGATTTCCGCATAGTAACGCCTGATTCTATAATTTTTTTTTAAATTATTCGCATTGAGAACTACATAAAATGAAAACTGAATTTTAGCGGGAACTTGACTGCCGCTGGATGGCTGCTCCTGTTTTAGTGTTTGAATGGTTTGAAGTGGGTTTTCGATACGTAAAAGTATTGCGATTTTGTATAATATTAGTAGAAACGTGACAAGTGCTTCGGCGGTGAAGTGAAGATAATGTGTCAGTTTAGGCGCCTTGAGATATTATCGTCATCGACTGTCAAGCTGTCATCAAAATCTCCTGAGAACATTTCAATGTGACGCGTCAAGAAATTGAAAAAATATTAAAGAAATTATTATGATTGTTAATTTCATATAACTTAACACTGGCACTGGTCTTGTCTGGGTTTATACCACCATCTTACCTATTTCCGCACTCGCTAATTAGGATTTAATATAATTACAGTACATTAACTAAGTCATAAAATAAAAATGTTGTTCATGGGCTGCAGTCGACACTTAGCATCCAGAGGACTCTTAACTCTTGTGGCATACGTAATATTAAATAACTGCATCACATATTTTTTATTTTCTATTACATTGTACCAATGTAACTGAAATATAATAAAATATGATGGTTTTCATTAAGGGCCGATTATTCAGTAGTCGGATAAAAGTTATCCATTTAATAAATAATAACCTGACTTAAAATAAAAATGAAACAATTGAACTATTTTATTAATACACATGTAATCTTTAATTTGGTTGTGTTGTATTTTATTAAATGAATAATTTTAATCAGAGAATTAAAAAATCGACCCTAAAACACAAGTAAAATGATTTCCCTCTGCTTCCATTTGTCGCTTCTTACGACAACCACGGGACGATATGGAATAATGGATTTTCTTCCACCGCCACTACACGGAATATCTACCTAATACTATTATATATGGCCAACCTACTTGAGTATAATAAGCGAGTAAAGAGTAAAGACATGAGATAAACGGAATGGTGAGAGCAGCGGACTGCGACGACGACAGGCACAAACACGATCATCAATGACTTTTTCCACGACTTTTTCTGACACCAGGGCGGCGCCACTATGATATGAGGTGAAATATTTTGACAGCTTTAATTTTTCTGGAAAATATAGGGATTAATGATTTTTTCCGAAATATTATTTACATTTTATATTTTAAAATATTCAAAATATATAAATATATCCAAAAGTACTTGAATTACCTAAAACAAATGGTAATATTAAAAATTTTGTGCAACCGCGGATATAAGCAAATTTAATTTTAACAACTTTAACATAATGCATTTGCACAAAGTAACGTCCGATTCTATTAATTATCTTAAAAAAAAGAAAAGATAAAAAAGAAAAATAGTATTTCCAAAGAAAGTACTATGTACTGGAAACAAGCACAAGCTAGTAATAAATATTAGTTACTCGTATTCGACTCGAATCAGCCATTTCTTCATGTGGCAATGAAGGCAATAAAATCGTAGAAAACGTGCAATTTACAATCTATCAAAAGGTTTAAACTTTTTACTAAACAAAAGCTGTATAAAATAAAGAAAATTTAAAGAATGCATGATTGGTAGTAAACTGTAGAAATGTGGTGATCGCTAGGTACCCTGTTGTTTTTAAATGTTTGTATATTAAATAATACAACATTGTAAATTATTAATTAAAAAATGTCCCGCTGGGTTTCTTGCTGGTTCTCCCCAGGACAGAGGCTTTTATTCCACACCAGTGTAAAAAGCATTTTATCATAACATAATTTAGTCGCTTATTATTTCGATTAGTCCTAAATTCAATTCTCAATTTGAACCAGCACTAATTATTTAAAAATTGACTTTAAATATTAAGTGAAAACTAAAGAAATTAAATGAATAAAATAATAACTGCCTAATTTTAGTTTGAACTCAGCGCTAACTGCTAAAGAATAGTTTATCTAGACGCAGAATTAAACCATCGGCTTCAGAAGCTATTGTGTGGAAAGTATTCTCTATAAAATCTATACAAATAAATCATTTTGAAGTGTCTGTTTGTGATGTCAAAAAAACATCTTATGCATATGAAAGTATATAAGGTACTTATAACAAAAAAAAAACAATTTTATTTTTTTTTATCTGTCTGTTTGTTCCGGCTAATCTCCAAAACGGCTGGACCGATTCTGACGGGACTTAGCACTGGCAGATAGCAGATGTTGTAAGGAGTAACTTAGGCTATTATTATTTTAGAAAAACAATTAGGGTTCCGTGCAAAAAAATCTAAATCATGAAATCCAACCATGATAAATTCCACGAGGACGATGAGTCATCGATTAAGTGTCAAACAGCTAATAATTACATATAGTCATGTTTTGTAGTGACGCAGCAATGAGATCTATGGAGATGTACCATCTCCATGGTAGGACTCCGGCCTCTTTCTTTTTTCTGTTTTTTTTTTTTTTATAGGATCGAGTGACAAACGAGCACACAGTCCACCTGATGGTAATTGGTTGCTGTGGCCCATAGACATCTACATCTATCCCCGTTTGCGGATCAAAATGCAGATGCGTTGTCACTCGTGAGGACTAAGATAGAATGCCTCTTTTCCAGTAAAAAGGGTCTCCGGTTCTCTACACTCACCATACGAAACACAGCAGCGTTAAGCTGCTACTTTACGCTGGTATTCTGTGAGAGCGTGGTCTTTCCCCGGTCGAGTCGACCCATTCTTGCTACAACTATACTACTAATATAGCTGCAGCATGGCTTTACCACGTATAAAAAAATCCCAAATATCGGTGTAAATAGCAGTGCTTACACTGCTATGTTACGGTGTGAATTATTTTTCTACCGACTTTAAAAAGGAGATACTCAACTCAACTATATGTTTTTTCTCTTTTTATATGTGTTACCTAACTTTTTACTGGATGAACCGATTTCGATGATTCTTTTTTTACTTAAAAGCTGGTGTTTCTCATGTGGTCACATTATATAATTTGATCAAGGTCTGACTAATAGTTTTTGAGTTATTCTTAATAATGTATATTGAAGTCGGTTGTACAAAATTTAAAATTTAAAGATTAAGAATCAAAATTCAGATGTGTTCCAGATGCACTTGTGTGATTTACTGGAAACGAGGCGTTCCATCTTAGCCCACAGAGGTCTGTGGACTAAGATGGAATGGCTCGTTAGCAGTAAAAAGGTCTCTGGTTCTCTACACTCATCATTCACCATACGACACACAGCAGGATTAAACTTAAAATTTTAATGCGAGAGCGTGATGTTTCTCCGGTCGAGTCAACCCATTCGTGTTCTACCACGTATAAAAAGAGACACTATAATTAAAGACTCTAAGACACTCATACTTAGTCTTTAGACGTGACAAACGCATCTGTAGCCATCATTTCTTTATGGCTTCAGTTGTCTATGAGCTTCTTATGATCATGGACTGTAAGTTGGTTTGTCACTTGAGTTTTCCCGAATCCAATATTTGATACGCTGAGAGAAAAGCAATGTTTTAGACAAGTCACACGTCGCCTAACGCGTGACGTCGAGTAACGCGCCTGTCAAATCTAGAAACGTCAAATTAGTGACCGTTAACAGGTATCGTGTTAACAACATGTAGGGTTGCCAGACGTCCTTTACTTTAAAAGCATGTCCTCTATTTCAGACCTATTTTTTCAGACAATTGTACATTTCCCCTAATTTGAAATCTTTAATAGAGGACAAAGCAGTATTGCACGCATTCGACATTTTTTTCTATTCGATATTGAGTTCAAAGAGCTTAAACATTACGTTTAGGTGACATGTGATGTTAGAGAGACAAATTACGAGTGTGTAAGATTGCGTATTAACATTGTTTTTTTTATCAATAAATATCGCTACTGATACCATAAGAGAATTTTATTAAAGATATGATATGATATCCTCTATTTTTATCCTATTTCCTTTATTTAATTTTATCAAATCTGCTAAAACATAAAACGGAAACTGGCAACCCTAACAACAGTGACCGCGGCATTGCGGTACATGTCGACTGTTCCGTGCCCGTATGCACCATACAAGATCACGAAATGTATTAAAAACCGTTGCTTACCGATCTAATTGCTCTGGCGATGTTTGAAACGTTGACGGCCGAAATCGATTTGTTTTTTTTTTGTTGTTCAATCACCCGCATCTAAGCTTTACGGTATAGTAATCCCTCTATGTGTGTCACCACCTTTTTTATTATAATTTTAATACTAACGTAGAGCAATAAACTGGCACAGAGTCCACCTAATGATTAATGGATTAATTACTATAATTTTTTTTTTATAGAATAACGGTGACAAACAAGCTCACATCCACCTGATGATAAGTGGATACTGTGGCCCGTAGACATTTACATCTATCCTCGATTAAGAATAATTAGAAAGATTAGAAAAATTAATTAATTTGTTCCAGGTCTGGATGTATGCCCTTGTGCAATTTTTATTTGTAAACTGTCCTCACGATATAGAAGATAATATTGTGGGGTAATGTTTTTAAAATTACAAAAGAAAAAAAAAAAGAAAAAAATGCGTTGTCACCCCTGAGAACTAAGATGGAATATACCTCGTTTCCAGTAAAAAAGTTCTTCGGTTCTCTACACTCACCATACGAACCATACGAAGCAGAGCACTATTAAGCTACTACTTACGCTGGTATTCTGTGAGACGGTGTCCTTTCCCGGCCTAGCCGACCCATTCGTGATACAACCATAAAATAGTTGATGCATTGTTCTACCACGTAAAGAATCCAAATGCGGATGCGATGTCGCCCATAAATATATTCGTGAACCGTGGTGGGTCGCCAAGCATCCAGACGGTGTAGATTGTATCCGGAGTTCTGCCGCGATGTGCGTTCGTGAAATTTGGCGGCTGGGATTAATCCGAACAATTCCTCAGAACACTTCTCGTGGTAAATGCGAAAGAAAATGCAAAGGGATGCAAAATCTCTTCGCAAAGTCAGTCAATCGAGCCGATCGGAAAGGACTCGGTCGTCGACGGTTCGGGCCGCTCTGCGCTGGATGCGGTCAAGTGGAAGGAGCTGGCACTGGGGAGCCCCAGCGCAGAGATGGGAACAGTATTCCACGTGAGGCTGAACCTGCGCCTTGTAAAATTGCAGGCGGTGTGCCGGCATGAAATATTGTCCCGCACTGCTGAGCACGCCAAGCTTTTTAGAGGTAGGTAGTAAAGTAAAAGTAGCCTGTATAAGTCCCACTGCTTGGCACAGGCCTTCTCTCATAAAGTTGGAGGCTGTGAAGGAAGGCGTGCCATGTGTTCTGGTGCGCTTTACATGAGAGTAATACTCTCCCAAGGAGCAGCATATGTGTGGCCCTGTCAATATGCGGCGAAGGTGGAACACCATGGGGTTGTAGTCGGTGCCGTCCGACAATACCTATATATATTTGTTTTTCTTGGCATCACTCTCGACGCAAAGCTTCAGTGGGGCCCCCATATATCCAAACTACCAAGCAGACTAGGTTCTGCAGCCTATGCTGTAGAAAAGACTAGAGGCCTCACTAGTGCCGATATAGCTAGATTCGTTTATTTCAGTTATTTCCATAGCATAATGTCTTATGGGATTTTGCCATGGGGAAATTCGGCTAATTCAGAAACTATTTTTGTTTTACAGAAGAGGGCCATTAGAGTTATTTACAGGCTAAAACCGAGAGAGTCTCTTAGAGATAAATTTAAAGAAATAAATATATTAACTTTGGCCTCTCAGTATATTTACGAAAATTTAATGTATGTTCACAAAAACAAAGGTAGTTTTGGTAAAAGTAAAAACTAGGAACAAAAACAAGCTAGTGATACCACTCTCTCGACTCCACAGAGTCAGTAATTCATTCTTGGGGCAATGTGCACGCTATTACAACAGGTTAATTACCAAGATTAAAAGTTTTGTTAAGCTGAAACTGTATAAAAAGGGTTATTATAATATAAATGAATAAATGATTCATGACAACCCCTGGGTTGTCATGAATCGTGTATTGGTAAGGTGGTCGCTACCAAGCAATTTCTAAAATATTTTTTTTAATAATTTGTACAACCATTCATGTAAACTTTTTTTAATTTATGTAAGTAAAGTAAATCGGGATGATAACTCCGTGGCGCAGTTGTTAAGTGCCGCGGGTTTGAATCCCGCAAAGAACAAGTATTTATGTGGTTAACAAATAATTGTTCCGGGTCTGGATGTTTGTCCTTGAGAAATTTATGTATGTAAACAGCGATACAGGAGGAAATCCTATTGTGGTGGTATCGTTTTTTTTTTTAAATATACGCAGTACAAAAATATGCAAAAAAACAAAGCTCGAACACATCACATACTAATCCTCTTTATTTGCTTACTTTATTAGATTATTAATAATTAGGTTATTGTGACCACGTACAATCACAAACACAGGTCGCTCTACCTACAGTTCTCGGGTCTAACCAATTTAGTTTCAGCTGGGTTGCGGGGCTACTGAAACGAAAAAAGAACAAGTATTTATCCAATTACAGTCGGGCGGTTAAGCGGATTGTTCCTTCCTACGGATTTAAAACTGACGCGCTAATGTAGGTTACATTTTAATTTATATAGTTACAACGTACTACGTACTGTTAATCTTGTCAAATCAGGATTTTTAAGCCACGGCGATGTATTAGTATTCGTGACCCTTTTTAAATATATATTCCGGGGTAGGACCACGCTCTCACAGAATAAGAGAGTAAAATAATGTTTCGTATGGTGAGTGTAGATTGTAGAGACTCTTTTCACTTTAAATAAGGCATTCCATCTTAGCCCTCATAGGATGACAACGCATCTGCATTTTGATTCTTAATCGAGGAAGTTGTTGAAGTCTGAAGTCCACAACATACGCTTACCATCAGGCGAACTCTGTGCTCGTTTATCATCCTGACGCCATAAAAAATAACTCTCATAACCTAGGTTCAGCATAAGTTTCAAGAATTTCAACTTTCGGTTACCTAAAAAAGGCAAAATGTTGATGCGTTAGTATCCATGAAATGGCTCGTTACGTTGAAGGGTCATTCGTTAAACATATTCCTCAAACGTTTCTCATAAGAAATATAATACATGTGAAGTTACCAGCTGTTCCAACAAACTCTTCATGTCACAGTTTCCTCCGGCAAATAACGAGTATAACCTACATATTGACGTAGCGACTTTATTCTTGCATGTTTAATGAACGTTTCTTTGAACAACTCCAGTCTGTTTTAATATGAAATGCCTTCAAACTTATTTGAAAAAAAAAACTATAAAATTAGTTTTTAAATGATATACAGACATCCGCTAACAGGCATTAAGGCTTTATTTTATATAGAATAAGGGTGAAAAACGCGCACACATCTATGCAGATGCGGTGTCACACCTAAGGACGGAGATGGAACGCCTTGTTTCCAGTGCAAACTGTATCCGGTTCACTGCAACCACCATACGTACAGCATCATTAGACTTGTATTTTATGCTGGTATTCTGTGAGAGCGTTGTCTCACCCCAGTCGAGCCGACCCATTCGTGCTATAACCATAATATAGCAGCGGTGTGGCTCTACCTTACTTCATTATCTGTGTTAGAGCCATGTCAACGCATCTGCATTTTGCTACTTAATCGCATATAGATGAAGATATTTATGGATCACAGCTCCTACTTATCATCAAGTGGACTGTGTGCTCATTTGTCACCCTCATTCTACGAAAAAACACTTATAAAAATACCGTTAGGTGGACTAGACTGCGAGTGCATTTGTCACCTAAGTTTTATAATAAAAAAAAAAACAATTCCGCTGCATTTTGTAATCTATGTAACCCAATATTCCCTAGGTGAAGTCGTTGACTCTGCTAATTTTTTTAATCGACTCAGATTATACAGGTATGTACGGTATGTACGGACAGCAATTCTTCCACAGTGACCTCATAAAAATTCAATTAGATATGACCTTAGAGTACACATAAGCGAGCTACTTGATATGTATACTTAAAGATACGACGCTAATTATAGTCGGTTAAACCATAACGTTTTTAATTTTAACGGATTAACACGCAGGTTTAAATAACTCATTATTTACTCTTTCGTTAAATATATATTATGTAACCACCAGTTAACTACTAGCTACAGGAAATATTATAATTGACTTATTTATTTAAAAACTAGCTGACCCGGCGAACTTCATACCGCCTAACAGTCGATTCTTTACTTTTTTATTTTTTTTAATACTTATTCTGTTATTCGGGACACCGGGTTATTTTTTATAGGATAAGGGTGACAAACGAGCACACAGTCCACCTGATGGTAAGTGGTTGCTGCGGCCCATAGACATGTACATCTATCCTCTGTTACAAATCAAAATGTAGATGCGTTGTCACCCGTGAGGACTAAGATGGAATGCCTCATTTCCAGTAAAAAGGGCCTCCGGCCACCTGCACTCATCAAGCGAAACGCAGAGGTAAACCTCTACTTCACGCTGGTTTTCTGTGAGGTCGTGGTACCACCCCGGTTCGAGCCGGCCCATCCGTGCGACAGCAAAAGCTGCCGCGTGACTCTACCAGCTAGTAAGATAAAAAAAAAGAAAATTGATAAGTCAACAGTTACATTATGTCATTTCATCATCATTCATTACAGCCCTTCACAAGTCCACTGCTGAACATAGGCCTCCCCCAAAGAATGACACAAAGCACGGTCCTGAGCCACCTGCATCCATCGACTTCCTGCATGTCTTACCAGGTCGTCACTCCATCTCGTGGGGGGACGCCCTACAATTCGCCTACCGGTACGAGGCTGCCACTCGAGAACCTTTCTTCCCCATCGGTTGTCGGTTCTTCGAGCTATATAGCCGGCCCACGGCCACTTCAGCTTACTAATTCGTTGGGCTATGTCGGTTATTCTGGTTCTACTGCGGATATCCTCATTCCTAAGTTTATCACGCAGAGAAACTCCGAGCATAGCCCTCTCCATAGCTCGCTGAGCGACCTTGAGCTTCCTCATACGGCCAGCAGTGAAGGACCACGTCTCAGTTCCGTAAGTCATCACTGGCAACATGCATTGGTTGTATAGCAACAACTACCGGCATAGGTGTGACATGGACATTAAACATGATCTTTGTTTTGTCCATGTTCATCTTAAGACCTATCCGTTGGGAAACACTATTGAGGTCATTGAGCATAGTGCTTAGGCCCTCCAGCTATTCTGCCATAAGGACTATATCGTCGGCAAATCGAAGGTGAGTGATGTACTCGCTATTGATGTTGATACCGTATCCTTTCCAGTCCAAAAGCTTCAAAACGTCTTCCAATGCAGCGGTGAAGAGTTTCGGGGATATGACGTCACCCTGTCTTACACCTCTCTGCAATTGGATAGGTTTCGTACTCTGGTTCTGTACTCGGATAGCCATCGTAGCCCTACTGTACAAGCACTTCAACACTTCGATATACCGACAGTCAATTTGGCACCGCTGAAGGGACTGCAGCACCGCCCAAATTTCGACGGAATCAAAGGCTTTCTCATAGTCCACATACGCCAGATATAGTGGCAAATTATACGCTTCGGACTTCTGTACAACTTGCCGAAGGGTATGTATGTGGTCTATGCTGCTAAAGCCCTTTCGGAAACCGGCTTGTTCGGGAGGCTGGAAGTCGTCAAGTCTGCGCGCGAAACGATTCGTAATGATTCTCGAAAACAGCACGTAGACGCGGCTCAGAAGGGAAATCGGTCTGTAGTTCTTCAAGAGAGCGTTGTCACCTTTCTTGAAGAACAAGACCACTGCACTTCTGCTCCACGCCTCCGGTGTAATGCCACCATGGAGGACGGAATTAAAGAGCTTGTGAAGGACTTCAAGTACAGGTCTTTCACCCGCTTTCAGAAGCTCCGCTGTAATTACATACATCCTCGCCTGGGGCCTTACCGTTTTTAAGGTGCTGGAGAGCCATTCTAATCTCGCTCAGACTGACGTCCGGGATATCTTCGGAATAGTGTCGGATGAGACTCGCTCTTGGATCGTTACTCACACTTGCGTGTGGCTCCAACGATGACGTGTACTGCTGCTCATAGAATCTCTCAATCTCACTCAAAATCTCAGGTGTCCCGGAAACGATGCTGCCACATTCCGTCTTCAGCTTTGACAGTTGGCTCTTTCTGGCAGACAGATCTCTGGCAAAGACTTTGGAGCCTCGGTTCCGCTCGATCGCTTCTTCAATACGAGCTGTATTGAAGTTGCGTAAGTCCCGCCTCATGCATTTGGAGATCTGTCTGTTCAGATGCCTGTATGCTGTCAAGTCTGTTGAAGAATGTAGCTTCATCTCCCGTCTAACAGCCATGAGATTAAGAGTGTGATCGGAGAGTTTTTGTGTTCTTCTGCGGCGGGTCTTGCAGAACTTAGCTCCGACCGCATGGACAGTTTCCACGAGCTTGTCATTTATATTTTCCACTTCATTGCAGTCTTCTAGGCACTGAAAACGGTTTTGTAACTCGAGCTGAAAGGTTTCGGGACTTTGGAACAGAGCACGAGGGGGACGGACCTTGACTTCATTAGACGAGACCTCTCTAACTTAACGTTTAGGTTCAGTGTGCCTCTAACCATTCGGTGATCGCTACCAGTTTTCACCCTCGCGATCACGGAGACATCACTGAACAGTTGTCGTCTGGTCGTCATAATGAAGTCAATCTCATTTTTTGTGGAACCGTCGGGGCTCGACCAGGTCCACTTCCTGTGGGGCCGCTTCTGGAAGAAAGAGTTCATCATAAAGAGTCCCTCTTTCTCCATGAAGTCGGCCAGCTGCTGGCCCCTTGGGTTCCGTTGCCCTATTCCAAATTTCCCTACTTTCAGCTCACCGTTCTCTCTTGTGCCTAGTTTTACATTGAAGTCTCCCATTAACACCGTATATTGGGTTTTGGAGGAATGCATAGCTCTAGAGATATCCTCATACATTTCCTCCACCTCCTGATCGGGGTGTGCCAAGGTTGGTGCGTAAACCTGTATGACCTTCAGCGAATACCGTTTGGTGATTCTGAGTATAAGGTACGCAACCCTCGTCGACACACTCCCGATCTTTACAACGTTGTTAATGAGAGACTTGTGGACGATAAATCCGACACCTCCTTGGGACAGATGGTCGCCCTCCCGGTGATAGAGCAAGTTGCCGGATTCGAGGATTACCGTGTCCTCCCCCTCTCTTCGGACTTCGGATAATCCTATAATATGCCAGCGCAACTTGTCTATCTCTTCTTCCAGCTCCACGATCTTCTCGTCAGTCCTCAGGGTGCGTGCGTTGTACGTTGCCAGGTCGAGTCGTCTAAGGTGGCAACCGAACCTCCACCGGAGATTCTTAGCACCCCCTGCCCCGCCGTTACCATGGTCGCCACCGTAGTCAGGAATAGCGGGGCCGCCCGGGACTGGGGGCCGTCTGTTTGTTGCTTTAGTCATTGGGGGGTATTTGCCATAGTTGCCACGCTTGGCGAGCGGGTTGGCAACCGCAGTTTTTTTATTATACGAGTAATTTTGGCTATTATCAGGAAGATGCTGCTGCCCATCTTCTGCCTATTTCCCTTTGTCGCCTTTTACGACACCCACGGGAGGATATGGGGTAGTGGATATTCTTGACCGCCACTACACGGCATTATGTCAAACATATTACTACACATTATGTCAAAAAATAAAAATTATAAAACACTTAAAATTCTTTTAATAGTCACTAAAAAATCACAATGAAAATTATAATTTCTGAGATCTTATTATGATACCTACTTATTGTATTTCATTTTATTTTTACTTATTCTAAATTATGTTTCCATCTTATAAATATTGACAAATATTTATACGATACGATATAATATTTATACGATACTAACGTCACTCAATTGTTTTGCCTTCCCGGAACCCCTCCACTAACACTTAAACTTTATGGTATGGTATTAAAGTTCAAATTAACTTTTAAGTATTGTTACGAATCTTTTGTATAGGAATATAGAAAAGCTTTTTTTTTACTTTTTCAGGCAATTTTTTAAATTTTTCTCTCCGTAAGAACCACCTTCGTACTTCAAGGAATATTATAAAAAGAGTGCACCTGTGCTTGCGCATACACTTGGGCACTATAAGCATGTCCTGCGCCGATGGTTAGTCTCCGTTGAGACTGGCCGCCGTGGCCGAAATTCGATCTGGAGGACATTATTACTATTATTTATTCTGTGCTTAGACTCTACATAGGTATAGCAGAGAGTACTTATACATAAGTAAGAGGCGATAGAGAGAGATACCAGGAGATGGACAGCAGTATCCTCCTTAACTGCCTTAATTTTATATGTATACAAATTTTTACTTTAAAATATGGGCGTATAGTTACGGTGTAAGAATATCCATTACTCAAGATCGTCCCCTGGGTGTCGTAAGAGGTGACAGAGGAAAACAAACCAGGATATGTGCACCAACGTTATCTTTTTACTTATAACCCAGTGCTTGACTACAATCCCACCTGGTATTTAAAATATCAGTTCAATGCTGCTGTGTTTCGTATGGTGAGTGCAGAAAACCGGAGACACTTTTTACTGAAAACGGGGCATTCCATCTTAGTCCTCAGGGTTGACAACGAATCTGCATTTTGATTCTTAATTGAGGATAAATCTATGATAGTCTGTGGACCACACCACTCACTTACCATCAGGTGGGCTGTGTGCTCGTTTGTCACCCTTATTCGATAAAAGAAAATACTTGTTCCGTGCGGAATTCGGACCCCTCAGCCCCTCAGCTCTGCAACGCAGTGCTAACCCACTGCGCCATGGAGCTGTCATTATAATTATTTTAGAATGATTATAATAAATTGAGCCTCATTTATTAGGTAATTTTGTTCTTATAATTTATGTATTAGGGTATCTTATTATTGTATAATAGGGTTGACAACCTCTAAGGTTTCCCCCAAGGATCTTTTAACCGTGTAGTGACGGTGCAAGAATATCCACCACCCCAGAAAACTGGTCCCGAGGGTTTCGTAAGAGACGACGGAGAAACTCTGACTCACACGTAATCGGCAGTAGCATCTTCCTGATTACAACTAAAAATAAAAAAAATTAAAACTGTGGTTGCCAATCCGCTTGCTAATCGCGGTAAGTATGGCATAGCCCTCTCCATGAGTTATTTTATGGGGGAGGCCTATCAGCAGTGGACTTTTATAGGCTATAATGGATGGATGGATTACCAATAAAGATATTAATTGCTTTTCATTAGGGTTACCACCATTTTCTACCGACTTCAAAAAGGAGGAGGTACTCAATTCGACTGTATGTTTTTTATATGTGTTACCTCATAACTTTGTTCTACGTGAACCGATTTCGATGATTCTTTTTTTATTTGAAAGCTGTTGCTTCTCGTGTAGTCCCGTATAAATGTAATTAATCAATCTAATAAAAATGAAAGTAAAAAATCCATATCAATAGTTTTTGAGTTATCATTAATAATATATAATGAAGTCGATTGTACAAAATTTTAAATTTTAAATTATTAAAGATATTAATTGCTTTCAAAACCAATATCCCGTCAATTCCACAGTGTTCACTCTCACCGAGCAAGACGGGCAGATGGTTCCGGACCTTCATGATGCTGGCATAGCGAGTTTTTCACTTTCGTCACATTCCAAAATGCACGGAACTCTCGTGTGAATGGAAACTTGGAAAAAAACGTCGAGCGTCGGTCACGCAATACTTGTATTACAGCTCATAAACTTGGCATGTTAAACAGTAATACTGTTGTGTATTACACTATCAAGAGATAGTAAGCCATAGGTCACGCTTACATAGTTTTAATCTTTGGGTCATGACTCATGACACGCAATTATAGCAGACTCTCCAGCAATTATAGTAAGTAAAAGTATGAATTCATATAATTCCAAAAAAAACAAAGTTCATAGAGTTTATTGACTTCTTCTGAGAATGTCTTGGTTTTACGAACCAGTGTAGGAGTTCATAGGAACTTAGAGTAATAACACATAGTAGAGCCATGCTGCAGCTATATTAATTGTATAGCTGTAGCACGGATAGGTCGGCTCGACCGGGGAAGGACCACGCTCTCACAGAATACCAGCATAAAATAGTAGTTTAACACTGCTATGTTTCGTATGGTGACTGTAGAGAACCGGAGGCCCTTTTTAGTGGAAAGGAGGCATTCCATCTTAGTCCTCACGGCTGACAACGCATCTGCATTTTGATTCGCAAGCGAGGATAGATGTAGATGTCTATTGGGCCACAGCAAACACTTATCATCAGGTGGACTGTGTGCTCGCTTGTCACCGTATTCCTATAAAAAAAACCAGCGTAAAATTGCAGCTTAATGCTGCTGTGTTTCGTACGGTGAGTGGAGAGAACCGGAGACCCTTTTTACTGGAAAATAGGCATTCCATCTTAGTCCTCACGGCACGGGTGACACCGCATATGCATTTTGATTCTTAATCGAGGATAGCTGTAGATGTCTATAGGCAACTGCATCCAGTTTTACCGTCAGGTGGGCTGTGTGCTCGCTTGTCACCTTTATTCTATAAAAAATACTTACAATGTATTCTGAGAATGGAATAAATAGTTTTGACTTTGATATGTAAATTATGTACATCACTTTTGTAAATTTTTATTGCGACTGACTATTCGCGACCTGGAGGTCATTCTGCATATACATATAAGAATGGTAACGGATATTTATTCGGATGGAACTAACGTTCAGTAAAATCTTTGGTCCGTATCGTCTGTTTCCGCTTTAATAAAGGCAGCGACTAATCATCGCAATTATCGAGATGTGATAAATTATACAAATATCTATGAGAAGGAACGAAGTTCCATATCGGACGGTACGGACTTGGCTGATGGGGGCTAGGTGAAAAGAGTGAAGATTTTTCCGTCACGACCCTTTCTATAGTGTAAACGGCCTTGGGAGCTATAAGGAAGCGAGATGGAATAATATCCATCTCCCTCGCACTTTTTCTTATCTTGCCATTAAAGAAATATAATTTTAAATGACGCTTCATTTTAATAGACGCTAGTACATAATTCATTTATTTGTATTTGTTATTCAATAATATAATACGTTTATCAATAACAATATACTACGAAAGGAACTTCGTTCCAACCGAATGTTCTACGACACTGACGCACGTTCTTAGTGGCGATGTAACCATATCCACTGCCCCATGTTGTACTGTGGGTGTCGTAAGAGGATACAGAGGAAATCAAATCAGGAGATGGGCAGCAGCGTCTTACTATAACGAATAAAAATTAAAATCTTCGATTGTCAACTCGTTTGCAAAACGTGGCAGCTATAGCAGATGTCCCTATGAGGGAGGCCTATGTTCAGCAGTGGACTTTAATAGCCTATAACGTAATGGAATGGAATACAATGTTTGAATAAGCCGCAGACAATACTGTTGATTTTGAGCCAGGATATTAACAAATAATTGATACAATCAAATAATGGTATTCTCGCTGTCAGTTGTAGGGTCCGCTTGTATAGTTGATGTACAACTGATAAACAACTAGTTCTAAAGCTTGTGAGACTGTAGCACGCACACGTAAAACTGTGATTTAACTTTACGAAACACTTTCGAAGTTAGCTAGCGGACTTTTTTTTTTACTTGGACTTGCAATTAGAATATTTTCTACGCAGAACAAGTAAATTGCTAACTAAATTTAATTTTTTTATAATGATTTCTTATATTTACGCGAAGACTACACATTAAAAAAACTATTTTTTTTTACGGATTTTATCGCGTTTTATTTAACTTTTAAATTCTCGACGTTTCGGGTGCTTTACAGCACCCATGGTCACGAGGGGTCTGACGTGTTTGACGTCCCGATGTTATAGTTAGCCCGGCTACCTTCAGTTTTTGAATATAATTTTTTTTAATCATTTTTGGTCCGATCTACGCAGAATGAGCTTACAGTATTTTGAAGGATTGCAGTGGTATGCTTGGGTTTGGATTTAATTTTATTAATTATAGGATCCCAAGCAGATGGCATCACCCATCCATCTTCTCTACTGAAATTAGGATGTTTTTTTAAATTTAAATAGCCTCGCGAATCATCCTTGGTAGGAATCGGTGTTCTTTTGCGATTATTTGTGGTCTATCAAATCTAATGAAATGGCGGGGACGATCTAGAACATGTTCACACACTGCAGAGCAAGAGCATTAAGCTGTTGTGTTTAATATGATGAGTTTTATATGGTTTCTAAAGCCACGTCTCCACCAAAATTTTTGTTGCCAACACAACAGTTGCCAACAAAACTTGTTTCCATTTTCGGCGGCAACATCAAAGGAATACAAACATTTGTTCCCACGGTAGAGGCGCTTGTTGGAAACAGTTGGAAACATAACTGTTGTCAACATTTTTGGTGGATACGCGGCTTAAGCTTTATTGATTTTGTTCTGTAATGCTGCATTCTCTCGTATTTAAGTAACAACTATTTATTATTTTGAGACTTGAGTTCGACATTTTTAATGGATATTACGCCAATTTATAAATCTTGTATTTTACTTTCTTTAGCCGGAATGCAATAAGAATGTACGGCAGCGTTGCCACAAGTTATGAAGCAGCGGTGAGCAGAAAGGACCAAGCCATGCCGAGCAAAGAAGCGCACGTAGGAACAGGAAGCGTATTATTCCAATGCTGCTATTCTAATTTGACTAAATATTGTAAATATCATAACTAATTAATTTATAATTTAGATTCATATCATTGTTAGTTAAATAACAAATAATATAATTAAAATATTCAAATATAACAATAATATAATAACATTATAAAATTATAAATTTATTAAGGGCTGTAATGAGGATTATGTTGAACATTATGAAATAATAACCTAATGATTGTAGTCATCATCACAGCCCATCGCAAGTCCACTGCTGAACATAGGCCTCCCTCAAAGAATGCCACAGACACGATCCGGAGCCACCTGCATCCATCGACTTGCTGCATGTCTTACGCTGTCTACACTTCGCCTGCCAGTACCAGACTGCCACTCCAGAAACATTGCTCCAAACAGCGGTTGTCGGTTCTTCGAGCTATATACCACTTCAGCTTACTAATCCGTTGGGCTAAGTCAGTTACTCTGGTTTCTACTGCGGAAATCCTCATTTCTAAGTTTATCTCGGGTAATTACATTGAAATTTTTAAAATTGTAGACGAAGTATTTGCGCCGCGTTCGAATACGAAATATGAATAAGAAATACTAAACGCGAATAACGAATAGCAAGCTTGAAGCTTCATATCAGTGGATAAGGTGACCAATAAACGTAACTGGTTCAAATTTTTTTTCTCTGCTAGAACTGCTTTTGGAACAGTAAAGATTCACGATTCACGATTTCCTTAGGGCCACTATTTATAACTGTGATTGGAAATTTATAATACCATTTGTTAGGCCACATAAGTAAATAAACCGTCTTATGCGACATTAAAATTGTAAAAAATCATCATTTTTTCAATATCATTTTTAAAGAAACACGATAGTTCAATATCTTGATAAAATGTGTGGAGCCAAATTTTAAATTGGAACATTCGTATTTTCATTTCCGAATAATCGTATTTTCATAATAAACTACAACTGGCCAGTGTCTCATAAAAAAAAAATCGCTAAACTTTCTGCGCGGCCTGTCGTGTGTTGGTCAATGCGAAGAAGAGTATTTACGCTGTTGTGGGCTAGATGTAACAAATATAACGACTTATCCAAACGTGAACCTAATCTGCACACGGGACATTTACGGATTGTTAAATATGTTTACTAATCTATAACCTATGTAATTTTACGAAAGTGGTAGAAGTTAATATCATTATGTAATTACATATATTTTGACAGACGCCAGCCAAGTCGGAGGTGACTGGTAATTTGCATGTCTTAGAACTGCACCATTATAACTCTAACATGTGATTTGTTTAAGCGGTACCAAGTAAATACTTACACGAATCGCCAGAGCTCGGACCTGGGAAGCCATGACACAAGCATTAAATATAATTTTATTCTTTTTGTTCAGCAATTTGAATATATAAAGTGATAGCTTCCGGTAAGTGGTATCTATTTTATTTACACAAAAAACGATGACAAACGGATAGATCGTAAATGAGTGTTGGGAATGAGGTGATCGCTTCCAAGCTGTTTCAAAAAAAAATTTGTACTTATATAGTTTGTACAACCATTATTGTAAAATTTGCTTTAAAAAAAAAGTCCCGCTGGGTTTCTTGCTGGTTCTTCCCAGGACAGAGGTTTTTTTTCGAACCAGTGGTAAAGTAAAAAATGACTTTCAATAAGAATTACACATGTGATCTATATTGAATCAAAAATTATTCTATTCTATTTTGTTATCTACACTCAACACAAAAGCATCAAGCTGCTATTTAACGCTGGTAATCTGTGAGAGCGAGGTCCTTCACTGGTCGAGCCGACCCATTCGTGCTACAACTATACTACTAATGTAGTACGTAAATAGCTTCTGAATATTGACTGGGGGAGGTCCCCATTCGATTAATTTCCCACGGGTCCTTAACGGTATAATTACGCCATCGATTGTACGTTCTGTTATATCCTACCCTCATATTTTATTAATTATTAAGCATATAAATTTATCTGTTAAAGAATTTTTACATTACTTATACGATGTAAAGGCAAGGCGCATCTTTTCTACCGACTTCAAAAAGGTACTCAATTCTCTTCTTCGAATTCAATTCGACTGTGTGTTAACTTTTTACTGGGTGAACCAATTTCGATAATTCTTTTCTTATTTGAAAGCTGGCGCTTCTCATGTGGTCTCATATAAACTTTATCAAGGTCCGACCAATAGTTTTTCAGTTATCCTTATGGAGTCGGTTGTACAAATTTTTTTATTTTATCACTTGTTTTAATGGTTTACATAGTTGGAGATTTTAAATGATTCATCCAAACTGAATCATGACAATTTTTTGGGATGATTTTTCAATCATGAGGTAAAAGTTATCTGTCAACATACATAATATAACCTGACTGCTTAAAAAAGCAAAACCATTGAACTATTTTATTCATAAAACTGTAATTTTAAAGTTGTTTGTGTTGTGTTTAAATTTATGAATATAATTATGAATAGCTGATTTTCTATAATTAATTATAATGATGGAAAATCAGCTCTTAACCAAATAACATCTTTTAACCTCCCGCGTAATTTCAAGTTCCCTATTTTTTTTTTACCTATAGGATAGGGTGACAAACGAGCACACAGTCCACCTGATGGTAAGTGGTTTATGTGACCCATAGACATCTACATCTATCCTCAATAAAGACTCAAGATGCAGATGCGTTGTCACCCGTGAGGACTAAGATGGAATGCCTCTTTGCCAGTAAAAAGGGTCTCCGGTTCTCTACACTCACCATACGAAACACAGCCGCGTTAAGTTGCTATTTTACGCTGGTTTTCTGTGAGAGCGTGGTCCTTCCCCGGTCGAGCCGACCCATTCGTGCTACAACCATAATATAGCTGCAGCATGGCTCTACCACGTAGAAAAATGCAGATTTTAAAGGCTTTGTGCAGTTAGTCGTAGACAAGAGTCAATAAACTGTAGGTGTCGAAAATAATTATTTAAAAAAAAATGTAACTCGCCTCCAAGCAGTTCGCGTGACACGTTCACATCTATTAAAAACCTATTTGCTACCTACATCTAAAAAGACTAATAGGTAATGTAATCCATTTTTAGTGCTTGTAAATACCGTTTTGCTAATTCGTGAAACCTTACAAAGAAAACGAGGCCGCTGCCTTGAAGTCTAGACTTTGAATGAAATAGAGATCTTAGACGAAAAATGTATTAGGTAATACAAGTTTTATGATCGCTAATGACATGGAATTGTATTATACTAGCGATATATCCCGGCTTCACCTGGATGGGATCTATTAACGTAGCGTTAGTTAGATTTTAGATATTATCAGTGGTTCAGCCATTCTACTGAAGTTATATTATTATGCTGTGTGTGTATTTACCTTACCGATCTTTACAAACACCATTATACTTTTAATTTTAGAACTGTATATAACTACTCACCGAATGGTTAGAGGCACACCAAAGAGATTTAAATATATATGTATGCTAACTACTTAAATGTCTTTGAGGCACACTGAACCTAAACGTTAAGTTGGAGAGGTCTCGTCTAATAAAGTCAACGCTCCGTCCCCCTCGTGCTCTGTTACAAAGTCCCGAAACCTTTCAGCTCGAGTTACAAAACCGTTTTCAGTGCCTAGAAGACTGCAATGAAGTGGACGATATGAATGACAAGCTCGTGGAAACTGTCCATGCGGTTGGAGCTAAGTTTTGCAAGACCCACCGCAGAAGAACACAAAAACTCTCCGATCACAGTCTTAATCTCATGGCTGTTAGACGGGAGATGAAGCTACACTCTTCAACAGATTTGACAGCATACAGGCAACTGAACAGACAGATCTCCAAATGCATGCGGCGGGACTTACGCAACTTCAAAACAGCTTGTATTGAATCACATAATCTCGTGACATCAATATAAATCATTATACAATTATATTTACTAGCAATCCGGCCCGGCTTTCTATTTTCTATATCTCGACAACAACGCCACCTACTGGGTCGAATTGTGAATCTAAACCATTCTCTAATCAACTTAATCACACACACAAAATTTCATCAAAATCGGTCCAGGCGTTTAGAAGGTGTTCAGTCACATACACACGGACAGAAGAATTACATGATATATAATATGCATGTATTAGAGCCGTGGTAGCTCAGATGGTTAGCGCTCGCTGTAAGTTGCACAGTACGCGTACAACCCGGCTTCGATCGCCGCCGACACCAACAAAATTGTTAATTTCAATTTTAAGTGCTGATTTACCACGTGCCCGACGGTGAAGGAAAACATCGTGAGGAAACCTGCATGTCTGTGAAATAAGAAAAAAATTATTTCGAAGACACTGGCGAACTTAGCCATCATATTGGGGCAGCGCGGCGGACATTTCCTTGCCTTAAAAACCCTCTCAGAAATGAGAGGAGGCCAGTGCCCAGCAGTGGGACGTATATAGGCCATAACTTTAACTTTTATATGTTATACATATAAATCTTTCTCTTGAATTATTCTATCTATTGATGGAAACCGCATCAAAATCCGTCGCGTAGTTTAAAAGATCTAAGCGTACAGACGGCGGGAAACGACTTTTATACTTTGCAGAGATGGATGTGATAATATTTTATTGGCCTGCCCGTAATCTAGGTGCGGCTTCAGCAACTAAGGGGCCATGAACTGAACTGTAGTCACCATAGACTTACGTCGTAGTTTGGGAAGGTGGTGGGGTTATGCCACAGATTACCCCCTAATAATCTGTGGGTTATGCGGTGGCTTTTTAAATTTAATTATATGTATATTTATTTTTAAAAAAAATGTTGTGAAATTTTATTATCGAACATGCTTTGATTTTTTCCTTTGACTATTGTTGCTGTATTCTTTGTTTATGTCTTTTCGTTTTTGATTTAGAATATTGTTTATTTATTTTATTATTTTATTTGGTACTAACAACTTTCAAATTGTATCATGGGCTTTTTAAAAGTGACAAAATAGCAAAATACATGTGTTTATTACATATTTGATATTTTTGCTAGCTGCCGGTTAGCCCTATATATTATCTATATATAATACAATGTATCTCGCTGTAGTTTTTTTGCGCGGCAACAAATGTGATAATGTGTCAACTCAGTACGAATAAAGTAATCATTGAGTGAAGATAATTTTACGGATTTTATCGCGTATATTAACTTATTTTTAACTTATTTTTATATTCCCGACGTTTCGGGTGCTTTCCAGCACCCGTGGTCACGGGGGACTGAGTTGTTTGACGTCCTGCTGTCATAGTTAGCCCGGCTACCTTCAGTTTTTTAATATTAATTTTTGGTTCGATTTTGAACATTAAAAAACTGAAGGTAGCCGGGCTAACTATGACAGCAGGACGTCAAACAACTCAGTCCCCCGTGACCACGGGTGCTGGAAAGCACCCGAAACGTCGGGAATATAAAAATAAGTTAAAACTAAGTTAATATACGCGATAAAATCCGTAAAATTAGTTTTATTTAAAAATGTGTAGTGTTCGCGTAAATATAAGAAATCATTATGAAGACAGGTTTCTTTCATTATTTCACCTGCAAGCAAAAGTGCACCTTATTATCGAGGGCACAACATGATTCCTATGGAGTTTCTTTCGTTTCTTCCCCGGGCAGTAAATAAACATTAAGTTAAAAGTAAGAGCCCGATTAGTAACTATTATTTGGAAATAATTGAATCTGAAGTACAAACCTATTAAATAAAAAGGGATCATTAAAATCGGTTCATATTTATCGACAACATACATCCAAAAAAAACCAGTCAAATTGAGAAGCTCTAACTTTTTCGACATCGGCAAAAAAAAACTCTGCAGCGCAGTTGCTTAGAAATGTGTTGCAGCCCTACGGACAGAGGGTTCGAATCCCGCACGAAATAAGTATTTGTATGGCCGACAAATAATTGTTCCGGTTGTGGATGTTTGTCATGTATGTAAACTGCCCCCATTATACAGGAGAAAATCCCAGTGTGGAGTTACGTTTTTTAAGGTAATAAAAAAAGGAAGTTTTAGTTTGTTACGCAGTAAAATAAATTATTTTGATTTCATTTATATTTCATACTTAAAGTAGTACATAATATGTCATAAAAATTTTAATATTTTGCGAACATGTAAAGTCTTACTATACATTCTGAATCATCACTCACTCTCACTGCATAAAATACTTTCCTCAAATAAAATGTCTTTAATACTGGCATATTAATTAAATATCTTTGCCTGTTAATTTCTGCTTAAAAAAGTAAATTTTTAGTTAAAGAATCTTTTGTTTTGTGTCTTTTGTTTTACTTTTTTTTTCAAACTGTTCCTTTCAATTGCTTTGTCATGAAAGGCCGGCACTGTTGTTCTACGTCTGGACCACTCGGAATGTTACCACTCGACGCGGCGCGGTGCGGTGCATTCACACAGCTAGGGTGACAATCTTCATGTAACAGTGTGATACATTATCAAACTTTTACACGTGTTTTCAATTTAATATTGCAAAGCATACCAGCGTAAAATAGCAGCTTAATGCTGCTATGTTTCGTATGGTGAGTGTAGATGTAGAGAACCGGAGACTTACAACGCATCTACATTTTAATTTGCAAACGAACAAAGATGTAGATGTTTATGGGCCACAGCAACCACTTATAGTTCATTTCAAATAGGATGGCAGGATTCCACTTGAGACTTAACAATTATAGCTGTAATGTTAATCTATTGTTGTGTGATTATTTTATTGCTTTAACACTTGAAGTTAAGCATCTGTTGATAATAATGAACCAGTATAGCTGGAATGACGAATTTTGGTACTTGAACATTAAAACAAATTAACTTGTAGATAAAAAACCTTTATTACTTTTAACTTAACTATTTTAAATACTTATAACAACTTAATGATTTCTTATATTTACGCGAACACTACACATTTTAAATAAAACTAATTTTTACGGATTCTATCGCGTATATTAACTTATTTTTATATATTCCCGACGTTTCGGGTGCTTTCCAGCACCCGTGGTCACGGGGGACTGAGTTGTTTGACGTCCTGCTGTCATAGTTAGCCCGGCTACCTTCAGTTTTTTAATATTAATTTTTGGTTCGATTTACGCAGAATGAGCTTACAGTATCTTGAAGTCTAGCAGTGGTATACTTGGGTTTGGATTTGATTTTATTAATAATGGGATCCCAAGCAGATGGCAGCACCCATCCATCTTCTCTATTGAAATTAGGATGTTTTTTAATTTCAATAGCCTCGCGAATCATCCTTGGGAGGAACCGGTGTTCTTTTGCGAGGATTTGTGGTCTATCAAATCTAATGTAATGGCGGGGACGATCTTGAACATGTTCACAAACTGCAGACTTCCCGATACGTCGGTGCTTCACGTCAGCTATATGTTCTTTAACGCGGGTTTTAATAGATCTTTTTGTTTGTCCTATGTACGAGAGACCACATTCACAATCCAGCTTGTACACTCCTGCATCTTGTAGAGGGATTTGACACTTGACGGATGGTAAAAATTGACTAATCTTCTTCAGCGGCTTGAAGTACGTTTTAATGGAAGCTCGCTTCAAGATGTAGCCAACCTTGTCTGTGACTCCTCTGACATATGGTAGTACAGCAGGCACACGCTCGACTGTGGCTGGCTTCACTCGGTCACTGTGACGTAGGCGCGGGACCCGAAGCTTGTTGTCTTGCAGTACTTGCTCGACGTGCTGAAGCTCGGCGGCCAGATGTTTTCTGTCACAGATCCCTCGTGCTCTCTGAAACAAAGATTTTCCCACGGTAGCTAACTGTGAAGGATGATGGTGAGATTCACCATTTAAATATCGGTTGGTATGGGTATTTTTTCTGTACACAGTATGACCAATAGTGTTATCAGGATTTCGGATGACTAAAACATCTAGAAAAGCTAAAGTATTGTTTGCCTCTAACTCCATTGTGAATTGTATTTTAGGGTTTATGGAATTAAGGTGGTTTAAAAATGCAGTTACTTTGTCAGATGGTAAAATTGTGAAAGTATCGTCTACGTACCGCTTGTAGAATCTTGGATTTACAGGAGCAGTAAGAAGGGCTTTCTCCTCAAAGTCCTCCATGAATATGTCGGCGACTACGGGAGATACAGGTGAGCCCATTGCCACTCCGTCTACTTGCATGTAGAACTCTTCTTTCCACAATAAATAGCCAGATGTGAGGCAGTGTTTGAGTAATACTGCATATTCTGTAGGCATGTTGTTATCTTCTAGCTTTCTAGTAACAATTGAGATGCAGTCTTCAATAGGTAGGCATGTGAATAGTGACTGAACATCAAAACTGACCATAGTTTCATTGTCAGCGAGATGTAGGTCTTTAATCTCACTAACAAAATGGTATGAATCCTTTGTGTGTGCTCTGGTATGTCCTCTTAGTGGTGACAGTATTTTTGCCAAGTGTTGAGCCAACTTATAAGTTGGTGAATCGATCTGGCTTACTATAGGACGTAGTGGAGCGTTTGGTTTGTGTATTTTCGGTAACCCATACAACCTCGGTGGTTTGGCACATGATGGTATTGTCGAATTCACGTCAAGATCTAATTTTTCGGAGTATTTCTTTATTAAATCAGTAGTTGTTTTGAGTGTATTAGTTGTAGGGTCTATTTTGACCTTTTTGTATGTACTTACGTCCGATAAAAGTTGTTGTATTTTGAAATTATACTCTGACGTGTCCATTATTACCGTAGCATTTCCTTTATCCGCGCGGAGAATAGTGAGCTCTGGTCTGTTGCGTAAGTTGTACAACGCTTTAAATTCGTCTTTGGAAAGATTTAGTTTCGGCGCTGAACTTCGACGTAACAAGGACGAAATGTCTTGACGTATAGCCTCTAAATCCTCTTTACCGATATTATTCTTAAACAGACAATCCTCAACGCTACAGATAATTTCTTCGTACGGGATTCGGATTCGATCGGAACGTCGGGAATATATAAAAATAAGTTAATATACGCGATAGAATCCGTAAAAATTAGTTTTATTTATAACAACTTGTTAATATTTTGTTTAATCAATCACTCTGAAGAACATTCATCGGTATCTGTGTCCTCACACGTATTTATTATAAATGGTTGTATCCGATCCCTCGAAAATTCGTTTTCCACTCTTATGACATGGTCACAAACATTCTTCCAAAAAATTTTTTTAAAGATTTTTTATCTACAATTTAATTTGTTTTAATGTTCAAGAACCAAAATTGGTCATTCCAGCTATACTGGTTCAGTATTATCAACAGATGCTTAACTTCAAGTGTTAAAGCAATAAAATAATCACACAACAATAGATTAACATTACAGCAGTAATTGCTAAGTCTCAAGTGGAATCCTGCCATCCTATTTGAAATGAACTATACCTTCAGGTGGACTGTGTTCGTTTGTCACCCTTATTCTATAAAAAAAGTTTCTGTTTGTACAGGAATGTTCACATAGATAAACAGATACTTGGTAGCCCTACGCTCGGAGTTCGCCGCACACGCCATACGCATCTAATCTAAAGCCAACAATGGGCGACCGTTGTGACATGGAATTGCATCACAAAAATTCTGTTAACGTAGTTTTGCAGGTTTAGGTCGAAAGGTAATTGTACAAAAGTAATTATACACTCTTTGCTAGTGGCATAAATACCTTTAATGTTTATAATAAAAAAAAATAAGTTCTTGACGTCCCGATGTCACAATTAGCCCGGCTACCTTAAGTTTTTGAATATAAATTTTTGGTCCGATCGTTAACCGAATCGATTAAGAAGTTATTTAATAATTAAAAATTTAATATTTAAAAAAAATTCGCACAGTGTCGTGTCGAGAAACCAAAAAAATAAACATACATAGGTAGCCGAGCTATATACGACATCGGTACGTCAAATACCTCAGTCCTCCGCCCCCATCTGACAAAATACCATCGTAAAAGAACAGCTTAATGCTGCTGTGTTTCGTATGGTACGTGTAGATCATATTCACCATATTCATTAGCATATAGATCATAGTCCTCATCAGCAATTTGATTATTACTTTCCATCAGGTGGACTGTGTGCTCGTTTGTCACCTTTATTCTATAAAAAAGAGATGCCTACCGCCTGAAACACAGTTCTAGACAGAAAAATATAACCAAATAGGATCTTGACTAAACGCGATGTCTAATTCGATGACTACATAAAATTTTATTGCACTTTAACATAATGCGGCGGATTTTTGCGTCGTGACCGGTTCCGTCAGGAAGAGCCGTTACAGGGAGTTTTGCCGGTTTTTGTCAACCAAACAATTACGTAACGGAAACTGAGTCGGTCTTGAACATGCGATTGCGACAGGTGGCTCAAAACGAGATTTTAAATTTTATGAAGGTTTCGTAAACACGCGTGTTATAAAAGAAAGTATCTCATAACTGTCAGCATGTCAGCCCTAAGCGACGTACCTATACATATAAATAAAATTAAAGTGTCTGTCTGTAATATTGAAATTACTGAGCTTAGGGGGTTATTTGCATGCTATTGGAGATATAAACAATCCACATTCCACACAAAGCTACATCTTACCCAGGCAGACCCGGGTTGGGTCGCTAGTTTTAAAATAAAACTTGCGTTAGTAAATAAGAATATAAAAATAACTTTTTAAATGTGTTTGTGAAATTGTGTTACATGTGTACATTAAAGTTTACTCATGTATTAAAGATGGTCCAACTTATGACTATCTACCTTTGATCGACGTGCACGTATGCGTAGATATGGATGTGAAATAATGGATTGACTAAGCGTGTAAGATATCCACTACGACATTACCCCGGCACAGTAAATGTCATCCATCTTCTTCTTCTTAATAACTGGCTTTACGGCTCTGGGTTCTAGCCCTTCTGAGCCTGAAGTTACAATGTATAATAATTATCCTTCATAGTACACTGCTTCACAATATGTTGATGCGTCATATTGTGCAGCCCTTGGGAGATTTTGACAGCAACTTGAGCCGGCAGTCAGTTGACAGTTGGCGATGGTATCTCAAGGCGCCTATGCAGACAGACACCTTATCTTGAGAATCACATCACCATCAGAGCACTTGTTTCACCGTTTCCACTAATAGTTCACATACGTAGACATTTAATACACAAAATCTCACCACTTTTACATATCAAAATCCACTACAAACAATTATTTAAACAATAATACAGGACCAGCTACCCGTCGCCGGTCAAGATCCCGCCAAAACTCCTCTCATCCATCCTGTTTATGTATCAAATATTGATAATCTGTAACTGTCATCCATCGCGGCTGTCAATTCCCGCCATTTTTCGCCATCTTTTTTTTAATTACTGTAAACTACTATAATATATGTACTTCGCTTTTTGCATTGTAATAATAATATAATATATAATTTAGATGAAAGAAAAATATCTTTATTATATTTTCTGGTATAAACCATAACATTATAGCCACATAATTAAATAAAACACGAATTATGTAAATTTATTTCTCCCCGGGCAGTAAAATACAGCCGCAATGGTTTTCACATATAAGATATAATTATATACATATCATATACTGTGGAGAAGATAATATAGTCCCGTGTATATCGTAAGAGGTAACAGAGAGAACCTGAAACTGCAACAGCATCTTTCTCATAGCAACTCAAAGTAATAAAATACTTCTGTCGCCATAACGCTTGCAAGCGTGGCAACTATGGCAAAATCCTCCCTATGAAGTAATCTATAGAAGAGGCGTATGTTCAGCAGTGGAATTTTATAGGCTGTAATGGATGGAAAGAAAGGAGAAAGGTATATCAGGAACGTGCCAAATGAAAGTTCGTTGTCGCTGCCTACCCCTCTGGTTTACAAGCGTGAGAGTTTATACATGTATTATGTTTATGTATATTATGTACGTTCAATTAGATTAAATTGTATTTTTTTTTTAAATTAAGGATGAGAACGAGCACACAGTTTGGATTACTTACTTTTTACGTGGTAGATCCGCGCTGCACCACGCTTTCACAGAATAGGTACCAGCGTAAAATAGCTGCTTGATGTTGTGTGTTTCGTATGGTGAGTGTACAGAATCGGAGACCTTTTTTACTTAGAACGAAGCATTTCATTTTAGTCCTCAAAGATAGCAACGTATCTGCATTTTGATTCTTAATCTAGAATAGATGTAGATGTCTATAGGCTGCATTTACCTCTTAGCATCAGACGAACTGTGTGCTCGTGTAACATCCTTATACAATGAAAGAGGCCAAAGTTAATGCAATTTACTCGTAGTCTTTATTAAAGTTCTTTTTAACGCCAAAACTTAAATAGGTTCGCAACAATTATAACTTTTAACAAAACGTAAAAAAAGCAACTTCAAATTGCTAAAACGACGTTATTTATTTGCTACCCTTAGGGGTGGTTTTTTTTCTACAAATTTATATGAGACCACCCACGAAGTATAACGTATTTATTAAAAAAAAAATCATTATAATCGGTTCAAAATCTGCGAAAATATCACGTTACATATATACGAATAAAACATACACTCAAATTGAGAATTGAGAATTGATTGAACCTTCTTTTTGAAGTCGGTTAAAAACAAGCCCGAAATAATTAATGTCCTATTTAGGATTGAAACCAAACGTTCATAATGTTCTAGCTGTGGTGTGGCTGTATCTTAGAAATCTATTTATACCACATTTACATGTCTGGTGGGTTTAACTGTGAAAACAATTCCACTAGACAATTCCGCGGTATTTCACAGGGCGCAGTTTGTTCAAGTAATTTATTGCACGCCGGTGCTTCTTTACAAGCTCCTGTTCTCAAGTGCGTCCATTCTACTGGAATGCAAAAGGAATCAAGTATACCATAAAAGGTTGAAGTAAGCGTAAAGTGAAACTTTTTTTTGTGATTATTTATATACCTATCTTAATTTGACTACAAACATTACTTTAATTAAAAATAAATAAACATAATTGGACACACATATACGTTTGTCCAGTCTTAAGCAGTTCTATACGTGGTAGAGCCATGCTGCAGCCTGTAACTATATTAATTGTATAGTTGTAGCACGAGTGGGTCAGCTCGACCGGGGAAGGACCGCGCTCTCAAAGAATACCAGCGTAAATAGATGCGTAATGCTACTGTGTTTCTTATGTTGAGTGTAGAGAACCGGAGACCATTTTTACTCAAAAAGAGGCATTTCATCTTAGCCCACACGGCTGACAACGCATCTGCATTTTGCAAGATAGATGTACCTATATCTATGGGACACATTAATCACTTACCATCAGGTGGACTGTGTGCTCGTTTGTCACCCTATCCTATAAAAAATAGTAAGTATTCAGGGATGCCAACGCATCTGCATTTTGATCTCAACTAAAAGGTCACCGAAATTACTCTAACGAACTTGTTCCACCTCGATAACTACAACGTCAAGGTTAGTGGCTCGTCTTTCTAACGAACAACTTCGAGGTATCGGAAGATCTAAGATAGCAAACGAGCTGTGTATCCACTAGATGGTTGACGGCTATTTCAGTATATTGAATTTCATTCAACTTTAAATTAAGGCGGCTATAGATGTGTTGTCATTTATCACCTCATAAAACTATGGAGAACCCATATATATTTGAATTTGAGAATGTCACTTTCACTAACCTCCATATAAACAATACTTCTATATAGAGGTCAGTGCACTAATTACATAAGGGCGATATTTTGACATTTGTCTTATAAAAAATAAGTGAAAAACGACCTTATTTTTTATTTTTTTAAGTGTAGATAAATGCTACTGGCAACCAATTTCAAAAAAGCATTCCATTTAGTATTTTTCACAGAACACAATATTATTTTTGCAGTCTTTTTTTATACTACTATGAGATAGACTGTTACATTGTACAAGTATGTTAATTCAGTTTAAAAAAAAATTATCACTGTCGAGGTTCTAAACCCAGCAGTTTGTATTGTATTTGTGTTGCGTTGCTCAGGCTATTGCAACAACTAATCTAATACAACCGTGCAACGTATAATGCAAACCTCAGCGAGCTTTTGTAAACACGTATCAATTTCATTGCAACTACTTATAAAGTCTTATAAATGGTGAAAGTTCTTAACGTGTATTATATTACATTAAATCCGACGGAATGAATGCGACACAATTTAAAAGTGAACGTTAATCCAAAATTTATTGCCGGGAAAGTTTATCGGCGTCTTCGCATTGCGTCAGAAACAGCGTGCAAAAAAGACGCGAATATATAAAAGAAATCCCCACCTATTCTAACATTGAAAGTAATGAAAATGGCCGAGGGTGTGTAATATGCATGACAACGGACCTTGATTGCAATATCCTCCAGACCGTATTTCGACCACGGGGACCAGTTTGAACGGAGACAGCCATCTGCGTAGGACTAGATTAAACCTAGACGAGTGTATACGCAAGCACAGGTCCATTCTCTATCAGATCCATTCCTGTAAGGATCTACGTCCAGCTATTGAGTAGATCAAGGGTAATGATCATGTTGACGATAGTGTCAATAGTGTGTGATTAATAGAATCAGGCGTTACTTTACTAAAATCCATTATATGAAAAACGTTAAAAATTAGTTCAGATCCGCGTAATAAAATAAAATGATATGTCTTACCTAGTTTGAAAATTACTTACTACCCTTCCTCAAATGCGTGCACTATCCCCGTCACCACTAATCCCAACACCACCTAGGAAAGACACACCACCGTCCATAATATCTACCTCTCAACGAGGCATCATCAAGTGAAATAGACTGCGGTGGTTGACTGAGACAGATTGCCACAAAGTACGGTCCTAAGCCAGCAGCATCCGTCGACTACCTGCGTGTTTCATCCGGTCGTCACCCCATCAAGTGGGGGTTTTACCGCAATCTGTTAAACGGTATGGCAAAGCATAAATAAGGAACAAACAAATATTAATTTTTATATATTGGCCCCGCGCACTGATGCCGCAGAAGAAATAATTATGGAAAATTTTTTAAAATTTGGAAGGGTTATATTTTTTTTTTAAATTAGCATTGATAATACATTCATTGACATTGAATAAATATATTATAACTTTCAAATACATTTGTCGGCACAATACGCGCGCCACCTACTGAAAGTTAATTGTACTATGCCTATAAACTTCGCGCAAGTGCAAGCAATAAGTTGACAAATTAATGATTTCTTATATTTACACGAACACTACCCCCCTTGACCATGGGTTACTGTAAAGCACCCGAAACGTCGGCAATTAAATTAAGTAAATTAAACGCGAGAAAATCCGTAAACACTTATTCAAGTTGACAATGTTTTAGCGCAATCTGATAAACGGTATGGCAGCGCATAAAATACGAACGAATAGATAATATTTATATATTAGAAGATAATATTGTTAACAAGTTTAACAATTATTTTACATTTTATTCTACATAATATTACATTACATAATATGTATATAACACAGATTCCAAGGTTTCAAATTCATCATTGTAAGTAGGTAGTACTTTATTTGAAATCACAATTATTCTAAAAGAGATTTCAATACAAAAAAGTTTTTAAGTAAACGCGTTTTATTTAAGTATTATTGTATACCATACGCATCTCTTATGTAACATTTCCTAATCAGTATTTTATTTCCAAAGAGTTCACGCACGCACGTGCACGTACTAAAATTCCAAAACGGTACAGAGCGTGACCAGTGACCACACCCGCGCATTGCGATGACAGTGAAATCGAGAGTCAACGACTATAATGGAAATACAATTTTTCGAAAAGGGAAGGAATCCTTATCAGTATCAACGTGGCGTCATTTAGACATAAACTTCACGGCGTATTTTAAACATAATGAGTATTTTTTATTATTATTATTAATAATAATAAATTTAAAAAAATCGTTACCCGGAACAATTACTTGTAGGATTGGAACCCGCGGCCCTCAGCGCCATAACTCATTGCTAAGCCACTGCATCACGGAGCTGTCAAATTATTCTTCTTCGTGGCTTCCTCTTGCATTCTTCCTTATAAAACCATCACCTTTCCACTCACTCATTTCTTTCGTATATTATCCGTAGCCCAGTCCATCCACTTTTCTTAGTTCTCCCTCTACGCTTATATCCATCCACTTTCATAGCCAATATTCTTCTTGTTATATGATCTTCTTCCTTACGCATAATATGCTCGAATTTTTGGCTCAGCTGGACCGGGGTTCAAGCTCTCACAGAATACCACCGTAAAAAAAGCAGCTTAATGCTGCTGTGTTACATATGGTGAGTGTAGAGAACCGGAGACCCTTTTTATTAGAAACGAGTCATTCCATATTAGTCCTCAGGGGTGACAACGCATCTGCATTTTGATTCATAATCGAGGATAAATGAAGTTGTATATGGGCCCAAGCAGCCATTCATCACCTCATTCTATAAATAATTTAAAATTTAAAATTTTGTACATCCCACTTCGATATAAATTATTAAGAATAACTCAAAAACTATAGGTCAGACTTGGATCAAATTTATATGGGACCACATGAGAAGCGCCAGCTTTCAATTGAAAAAAGAATCATCAAAATCGGTTCACCCAGAAAAAAGTTATGAGGTAACTCACATGAAAAAAATATACAGTCGAATTGAGTGCCGTCTCTTTTTTGAAGTAGAATAATAAGAATAAGAATAAGAAATATTTATTCAGTTCAAAAAATATATAGATACTGACTTAGTTACTGTTATGTTACATATTTATATGTCTCATATTTTATCATTTTATAATTTCAAACAGTATCACTGGGCTCCACACTAGGATTCCCTGTGTCGTGGAGACCAGTCTTCCCATTTATATAGAACTTAATGATTAGTCGATATTATGTAATTAAATTTTTTATATACTTAATAATTAGAATTCTTAAAAATAATATTTTAATGATAATCATGATAATTTATATTTATCTATGCAAATATATTGCAAAAAAAAACGGACAAATAAACAAAACGTGCAGTCAAATAAATTACATCAAATGAAAAACTATTTCTTTAAAATGTATTCCGTGTGTACGCGCGTAATTAATTTACAGTATAGTGTATAGGCGAGTCGAACAATCGAAGACAATACGAGTAACAATCACATTTTTACTTCACTGTTTCTTGTAAAAAAATATCAAAAACTACCCTCTCCACAAAAATAATAATTATTATAGTTTAAGAAATATCTACGAGTACTATAAAGTTTATACAAAATAATGTAAACACAAAAAATATTTAATATTCTTTCACACAATTTTAAAACGGCTATATATTTAGTTTAAGTAAAGGTTAGTTTTTTTTTTTATAGGAGAGGGGGCAAACGAGCATGCGGCTCACCTGATGGTAAGTGACTACCGCCGCCCATGAACAACCGCAACACCAGGGGAATTGCAGATGCGTTGCCGGCCTTTTAAGAAGGAGTAGGCTCTTTTCTTGAAGGTCCCTAAGTCGTATCGGTCCGGAAAAATCTCTGGTGGTAAACTATTCCACAAGGAAGTTGTGCGAGGAAGAAAACATCTTCTAAATCGCACAGTGGTGGACCGCCAATCATCCAGATGGTGTGGATGGTATCGGGAGTTCTGCCGCGATGTGCGTTCGTGAAATTTGGCGGCTGGGATTAATCCGAACAATTCCTCAGAGCACTCCCCATGGTAAATGCGAAAGAAAATGCTAAGAGATGCAACATCTCTTCGCAGTGCCAATGAGTCGAGCCGATCGGAAAGTTTCAATATTATGTAAATAAAAGTATAATGTAAAATAATACATGGTGGCCCATAAGTCGTTAGAAATGTAAATTTCGAATAAAATACAAAAGGCGCGCATGAGTGGCGCGCGCGGTGCGGGGGGAGTACCGACGGTTTCTGGGAATTCAGTCGCCATGGAGCGTTTCACCGGTGCGGACCGTGCATTTTGTGTGCGCGAGTTTTATCGAAACAATGATTCGGCTACCATTGCGCGGCGTAAATTTCGAGAATATCAGAATTTACGCAACTTTAAAGACATTCCAAGTGTTGAAACGATTAAGAACTGGGTTATTAAGTTCGAAGAGAGTGGTACGACGTTGGATAAACAACGGTCAGGTCGACCAAGGACATCACGGACGGAAGAAAACATCGATGTAGTGAAACACTCAATTCGTGAAAATCCTACCCAGTCTACTCGTAAGCGTTCCAGTGCATTAAACTTACCCAGAACATCGTTACAGCGAATTTTAAAGAAAGATTTACATCTTCACCCGTACAAGATTCAGTTAGTACAGGAATTAAAAGATACTGACACTATCCACAGACTAAATTTCGCAAATGAATTGTTGAACCGCTTTACTTCGTTTAATAACGTGTTATTCTCTGATGAGGCTCACTTTCACATCAACGGCCATGTCAATAAGCAAAATTGTCGCTACTGGAGTTGCGAAAATCCAAATCGCAAACATCAAAAGCCCTTACATAGCCCTAAAGTGACAGTTTGGGCGGCTATGTCAGCGCATGGCATTATAGGCCCTTACTTTTTTGAGGACGGCAGAGGCCGCGCGCTTACTGTTACTTCACAACGGTATGTAGCTATGATCCAGGACTTTTTTACACCAGAGTTGCAGAATTTTCCAGGCTTCAATACGCGGACCTGGTTTCAACAAGATGGAGCAACTGCCCATACCTCTAACGTCGCTATGCCGGTCGTCCGTCAACTTTTCCCTAATAAAGTGATCTCTCGAAGAGGAGATATTCCTTGGCCACCACGTAGTCCAGATCTGCCCCCAATGGACTTTTTCTTATGGGGTTATCTTAAGACTAAAGTGTACGAAACCAACCCGCGGACAATTGACGTCCTGAAAGAAAATATCCAAAGAGAAATGGCAAACATTACAGAGCTTACTTGCCACGCAGTGATGGATAATTTTAAACGTCGCTTACAGGAGTGCCGCGATCGTAACGGATTACATTTAGATGATGTAATTTTCAAAAAATAATTCCCATTTTATAAGGATTATGACAAAATAAAAACCTTTTTCATAATGTCATTAGTTTTTTTTAAATTATTTTTTTACATTTCAAGGGACTTATGGGCCACCCTATATATGAGAGCAAACTGTGCAGTACCAAGACAAACACAATTGTCTTTAATGGCATGAAGAAATTATATTGTAATTAAAACTATTACTTTGTTGAAATAAATGAAAAAGAAAAAAATGAAACGTACAAGTGGATTTATCATACACATAGTTTACAACACAGAAAAAAGAAGGAAAAAAATAAAATAAAATTAAACAAAATGAAAACGAACACATATTTATGTGTTTGGTGCAAACTTTTAAGTTATAAGTATTTAACATTGGTCGCATTTGAATTGCAATTATTTCTGCAATATTATACTTTTATAGTACAAATTTAGACCCTTTGAACGATTAATTATTCTCAATATGCATTTATATTATCAAGTTTATTAATTTATTTAAGATATTATATTCCATTTAAGGCACAGTGCACACCTATAGGCTTAATAACAATACAACATCTATTGTGTCTGGTATACTGTCCGCGAATGTGTTAAGCTTTATTAGTTCAGATAAGATTTTTTAATAATGCCTCAGTTTCTTCTTATTTTTTATTTTGTAACCATTTATGTACCAATAATCTACAACCTAATCTAGTCATATTCAAGACTTTATTATTCGCTTTGTATATTTTAGTGTATAGATAAGGACCCATGTAATCGTTTGATCTGCGGCCAAAAGCGGTTTTGGTCTTGGGCCGGTCCCATTTAAGTGTTCTGTAAGAAGTGCGTGCCAACTGCTTTGCTTGTCGGTGAAATAGTAATATTGCTGAAGGTATGTACAGTTGACGAACACTAAGTAATTGGCATTCAGTATAAAGTTTGTCAGTTGGATATCTCCGGCGGTACGCTATTTTCAAGATGGCTCTCTCTGGACACGCTTAAGTTTGAGTAAGTGCGATTTGCTCGTAGCTCCCCATACTGATATACAATAATTTAGAACTGATTGGCAGAGGCTAAAGTAAATAATTTTTATTAGGTCTAAATCACCCACAGTCCTCAGTTTTTTGAAAATATGCATAAGTTTTTTTAGCCGTTTCGAGACGGCTTCTATCTGTGCCAACCAGTTGAAATTTTGGTCGATCACAGTACCCAGATATTTCACAGTACTAACTCGTTCAAGTCGCTCACATTGGCATTGTAGAGGATCTTTGTTTAAACAACAGTGGAGTTTAAGGTCAAGATTTTCTGACGGTGCTGACTTATTAGTTATACAAAATGGGATAAGTTTGGTTTTATTAATGTTAGCATGGAGTAAATTTCGTTGAAGCCACTCACTGACAATATTTAATCCTTCCTGTGCAATGGAACGTAGCTGGTTCCACGAGTTGGCATAAAAAATAATTGCAGTGTCGTCTGCAAAAGTGAAAATTCTTGCATTTATTAATTTTGTGGAGCATAAGTCATTTATATAAGTCAAGAACAGCGTAGGGCCAAGGACGCTTCCCTGTGGCACACCAAACTTGATCTCTGCATAGTCACTGAAGGAGTTTTCGATGAACACTCTTTGGTTCCGATCAGAGAGATACGAGCGAAACCAGTCCAGAGCTATCCCTCTCACTCCAAGTATCTCAAGTTTTTTTAAGAGTATTGGCCGAGAAACCGTATCAAAAGCGTTCACAAAATCCAAGAAGACACCGACACACTTTTGATTATCGTTGATCTTACCAATGGTGAAGTTAACAAGATTGCTGACAGCATCCTCTGTGGATTTACCTGAGCGAAAGCTATACTGGTTCTCGGCCAGTAATCCATTTGACTCAAAGTATTTAAGCAGCCTCACATTGACCTCTTTCTCAATTATTTTTGAGAGAGTACCCAATAATGAGATAGGCCTATAATTTACCGGCTCTGTCGATTGGCCAGCTTTGTAAATAGGAATCACATTTGCAACTTTAAGTTCAGGAAGAACAGTACCGGTAGAAATGCTCAGATTACATATATGGGCGATTGGATTGGCTAAAATATATTTACGAGTAGTTTCTTTTAAAATATTATTACTCAAGGAATCATGTCCTATAGCAGAGCTAGATTTAAGTGATCCTATTAACTTTACAATTTTAATTTCATCTGTTGGGCAAAGGAATAAAGAAGAACATGTTTCTGAAATAGACCGGAAATCCGTTCCGTAGTTTATATTCTGTTTGACCGGATCTTTCAAGCATACTATTAGCAAGATTTTCCCCTACGGAGCTGAAGTAGCTATTCACTTTATTGAGAGATTCTAACTGATTAGACCCAATTTTTAATCAGTTCTTCGTTAGAGTTTCCCTTGTCTTTTTAATATTTTTTTTATTTTCAAGTAGCATCTTCTTTTTATAATTAATTTTAACCTTCTGTAATATTTCTCCACAATAATTCCTATATAATTTTTATTCATTTTGCGCACTTATGTCATTAGGGAACTTTCTGACTTTCGTATGAAGTGCATCACGTCGTCGAATGCATTTTAGTAGTCCCGGCGTCATCCACTTTTTACAGACGAGTCGGTAGAAAAATGACCATACCACGCTAACTTACCCTGACTGGGGCCACATTCAAACTATAAAATTATTTATGATTGCATATATTATATTGACCGTGTAAGCGGTGTAAGAATATCCACTATCCCATATCATCCCGTGGGTGGCTTAAGAGGCGAAAGTCAAGTAAAGTCAATTAAATACGCATTATAAGGATAACTCAAAAACTGCTGGTCGTATCTTGATCAAATATATATGGGACCACATGAGAAGCACCAGCTTTCAAATAAAAAAAGAATCATCAATATCTGTTCACCTCGAAAAAAGTTATGAGGTAACACACATAAAAAAACAGTCGAATTGAGTACGTCCTCCTTATTGAAGTCGGTTAAAAAATAAATAAAAATGCTTTAAATAAGTATACCTATTTTAACCTCCAAAGAAAACAGAGGGATGTTATATGTTTTATATGTTTTTAACCCCCGAAGCAAAAAAGGGGTGTTATATGTTCGATCGCTATGTGTGTCTGTATGTTTGTGAGTCTGTCTGTGGCACCGTAACTCTTAAACAGGTGAACCTTTTTTTTATTTTAAAGCAGGTTTTTAAGCGGTGGTTCTTAGACATGTTTTATCAAAATCGGTTTTGCTGGTTCAAGGTCATCTTAAATTTTGTTAGCTGTGGAAAGGTTCTTTTCAGGGGTTTTTAAAATTTTCAATTTAAGTTATATTATTATGTTTAACTAACTGTTCCCCACAACTTCGTCCGCGCATAATTTATTACGATTGGATTTCATGGGCTTTAATTTTTTGCGCGGAACCCTAATTCTTTTTCTAAAATAAAACTAGCCTAAGTTACTTCTTATAATATCAGCTCTCTGTCAGTGAAAGTCCGGTTAAAATCGGTCCAGCCGTTTCGGAGATTAGCCGGGACAAACAGACAGACAGACAAACAGAAAGACAGACAGACAGACAGACAAAAGTTTTAAAAATCGTGTTTTTGTTGTAAGTACCGTATATACTTTCATATGCATTTAGTAAAAAGCTGTTATTTTATTTATTTGTATAGATATGTGTATCTGTGTATCTGTGTGTCTGTCTATGTCATTATAGCTCCAGAGCGGATGAACCGATTTTGAATGTTTTTTGTTTCGTTTGAAAGGGGTCTTGATCAAGAGTTGTTAGTTATTTTTCAAGAAAATCTGTTAAGCTGTTTGAAGCACAGCAGTTTTTGTTGCGGGATTTTTTAAAAAAATGGAAGTTATGAATTCAACACGTAAAGACTTCTACAGTTCTTTTTTCGGGATCACTATTTTGAGTTCACTCGATTACTTCGTTATCGACAAAAGAATACCGCCATGAAACGTAGTCATACTTGCACCATTGCGAGGCTAAGATCAGGTGATAGCGCGTCTTCCCACCGCAGCATCCACATCTAGTTATCTCCTCGCGTGGTTAATAAGAGCTGGCCCCCGAGTTCCCACGCCACGGTACGGTACACGCTCTAATCGATTTACCGCGTACAAACGTTGCGTTTTCGTGTAGTCATAAATAAATAAAAAAATAAAATACTTCTCAATTGAATTAAAGGTTATTTTTCGAATTTTGTTATGTTCTTCTAAAAACAAATGTAATCATTACAAAGTGGTAGTTACATACTGGAATATTATGTGTATATTTCTAATGTTAGTTCATTTGTTCTGAACACAGATATATTTAAAAAAAAAATATTTTCGCATACCACGAATGGCAAAATATGTGGAAACAAATATTGACTCTATATCCATCCGTCTGTACCCAAGTTTTTAGCGAAATAAATGATTTGATTTGATTTGAAAATAAAATAAACAATAATTACTAGACTCGCGACTAATATTCAGTTACTGTTTGTTATTCGGCCTATTCGGCTATCTTTATTCCATTCGCTCAAATAGCGAATATAATGTGTTGTAGTAAGATAATTGGTAAAATGAAAATATTGATTTATTTTATAAAAATATTATTTTTTCTTATCATTAAAGTTGTCAGGTACATAATTAACTTCCGTATTAAAAAATAACAAAAAACTATCAAATAAATGTCTATGCACTTGAATTATCGCAATTAAGATTTAGAAGTGGAAGATTATGGTGTAGGAAGACTATTTTTTCTGCATTATATTAGCTAACTCCTTTTCTTCTCGTAGACAATTCCAGCTTCAGAGAAAAGACGCTCTGAATAAACACTACTTCCTTCACGGCCGAGTACTTTGGCCTACTCGACTATTCGACCAGGAAGCCTTCAGAGCTGTTGCATGGCTCTAATATATTATGGCTGCTATATGATTTCAGCATGAATTAGTCGTCTCAACCATGGAAGGACCACGCTCTCGCTGAATTCCAGCTTAAAAGTAGCAGCTTAATGCTGCTGTCTTCATGTGGTGACTGTAGAGAACCGAATACCCTTTTCACTGGTGACTAGGCATTCTTCATTTTATACGTGGTAGAGCCATGCTGCAACTATATTAGTAGTATAGTTGTAGCACGAATGGGTCGACTCGACCGGGGAAGGACCACGCTCTCACAGAATACCAGCGTAAAATAACAGCTTAATGCTGCTGTGTTTCGTATGGTGAGTGTAGAGTACCGGAGACCCTTTTTACTGGAAAAGAGGCATTCCATCTTAGTCCTCACGGGTGACAACGCATCTGCATTTTGATTCGCAAACGAGGATAGATGTAGATGTCTATGACCCGCAGCAAACACTTACTGTGTGCACGTTTATCACCCTATCCTATAAAAAAATTCTATCTTAGTCCTCAGGGATGATAATCTACATTTTGGTTCTTAATCGAGGATACATGTCGGTGTCTGTGGGCGACAGCATTAAATTACCATCAGGTGTACAGTGTACTCATTTGTCATATATTCTATAAAATATATATATACAATACCAAATTTCTAACCTAGTCCTCATTAGTCCGTGAGTAGTTGATAGCTGATCAAGTATGTTTTCGCGGTCGAGCTACGTTAGAGCGGCGGGACGCACAGTGCGCACAGAACTTCATATTTATAAGGAAATATATATATTTCCTTATAAATATGTAGTTAATTTCCACATACCCTTACAAACTCATAAACTACCCCTAACAACCCCCAAGCAGGCTAACACACCTAGCTCTGGGTAGAGCGAATTTAATGAACTACTTTTCTGTAAATAAATTAACATTTCAGCTACAGATAGGCTAACCCACCTTAACCCTCACATACTTCGTTTCCACATACCCTTACAACTCTAATAATCTACCCCTAACAACCCCTAAGCATGCTATATTTCCTTATAAATATGTAGTTGATCGAACTCGTTTTACTCAGAATCTGGTGGTTTAGCCTGCTTAGGGGTTGGTAGGGGTGGTTTCTACCCCTAAAAAGTGAATTTTTTCTGTGCTACAAAAAAATTTAAAAAAATTTATCTAAATTAATTTAGATTAGATTTACTGCCTCGCGCGTGGTTTTGGTCGTTTCCGCCCACTGTGCGGCGTAGTAAACGGGTAAGGACCACTCTCGCATATAAATCAAACGTAATTTTTCCGGAATCTAATAATGCGACTCAGGGACATTCAAGAAAAGATCCTACACCATAAAGGTCTATAACATAATATTACCTATTTCCTTTTTATCTACTAATAAAATATGAAAACAGACGGCATCTATTCAAGTTATGTAGAAGTTTCAGTATAGAGGCAGTATAAAGAAATAACATTAAAATTAAATGTATATTTTTGATCACATAGTCCACCTGATGGTAAGTGGATGCTGTGGATATCTACACATATACTCAATTAAAAGTCCTACTCCGGCCGAGCCGACCCATTCGTGCTACAACCATAATGTAGCTGCATCATGGCTCTACCACGTAATAAATAATAGTAAATTTGTGTTTTTTGTTTATTTATTTAACTAATTGATCTCATTAAAATTAAAGACATTTTCGAACAGAATAAAATGCTTTGTCAATCAAACATTTTATTAGTTTACTCTTACAATAATCCAGTTCTTTCTGACGTTATGTATCCTCAGGCCATTGAGTCGTAGTAGGTCGATCAATATGTTAACGGAATAGGACACTTATCAATTAGTTAGGTATCGAAATGCATTCCATTTTATTTTCGAATTTTAAATTTATTAGACTAGAAAAAAACTAAATTAGAAACTATACCAAATTCTTCTTTTTTTCAACTTCACATTTGGCGGGAATTAGATTCATATGCAAAATGGAGAAACTCGAACTTCGTGCGGTTATTAAATATTTCCCTACTTTCGTTTGGATTGAGTTTATTTTAACTGGCCGCGCACTGGATTCCCTAATGTTGACAGACGTCCAAAAGAAAGCAAAGATTGACATTTCAAAGCTAAATTTAGCAATAATTGAAGAAGATCCAGATGGTTTTTGCGCTCGTTTCGTACCCTAGACGAAACACGATTTTGACACGAAAACGAAAAACCAAAGCAAGGTGTGGAAAAGACCGTCTTCCCCGCCAGCCAAGAGATCGGTGGCGTGGAGGTATCGGCGTCCGCTGAAAATATAATGGCCTCTGTCTTCTTGAATGCGGAAGGTGTAATAATTCTCGACTATATATGTAAAGGAGAGACAATAACCGGAGATTATTACGTAGTGATGCGTAATAATCTCCGGTTATTGTCAATAAACTACGCGAAGAACTAACGAATCAACCTCGAGGAAAATTGCGAGCTGAAGTGCTTTTTCATCATGATAATGCCCCTGCCCATCGATCTGATCTTGCAGGCGCTGCCATCCGAACAGCTGGGTTTCAGTTAAAGCAGCACCCACCATATTCTTTGGACCTAGCTCCGAGTCATTTTCACCTTCTTACTCATCTGAAAAAGCACTTGCGTGGTATGAAATTACGACGATATTTTTATTGGATAAGGGTGAAGAACGAGCACGGTGCTCGCTCTTTAGACGGTGCATGCTCTGATTCCAAGCCTAACAACACTGGTGTTCCACAAGGCGGCGTGCTATCACCAACGCTGTTTCTCCTGCATATCAATGATGTGTTGCAAACTGGTAACATTCATTGCTATGCAGACGACAGCACTGGTAATGACTTATATACCGGCTGTGCCAATATTTCTCGGGAAAATGTCGCCGAGTACCGGGACAAACTTGTGTCTGAAGTCGAGTCTGCTGAACAAAGTCTCGCATTGGGGGCGAATAAATCTAGTCCAGTTCAATCACCAGAAGACACAAGTTTGGCGTTTACCGCTAAAAATAACCCCTTTGTCGTATCTCCTCAGTTTCAAGGCACTCCCCTTGCTGCCTCAGCTAGCATCGGAGTCCTTGGCGTCGACATATCGAATAGTGTTCAGTTTCGTGGTCACTTAGAAAGGAAGGCCAAATTGTCCTCTAAAAAGCTTGGCGTGCTCAGCAGAGCGGGACAGTATTTCATGCCGGCACATCGCTTGCAACTTTACAAAGCGCAAGTTCATCCTCACATGGAATACTGTTCTCATTTCTGGACCGGGGCACCACAGTGCCAGCTCCTTCCACTTGACCGCATCCAGCGAAGAGCAGTTCCAATCGTCGACGACCGAGTTCTTTCTGATCGCCGATCGAAAGGCGCTGCGTAGGGATGTTGCATCCCTTTGCATTTTCTATCGAATTTACCACGGGGAGTGCTCTGAGGAATTGTTCGGTTTAATTCCAGCCGCCAAGTCAACTATATTTGTAGTTACTTGTCATGTGAATATTTTGATCTAAATTGTATTATTTTCAAAATCGAAAATGTTTTTAAATATTTTTTGAATATCTATCACTCCCTATAACTGATTTGAAAATAAGTCCTTCAGTTACGATCGTCCTTTTTTATAGGATAGTGGTTGCTGCGGCCCATAGACATCTACACCTATCCTCTATTACAATTCAAAATGTAGATGCGTTGTCACCCGTGAGGACTAAGATGGAATGCCTCATTTCCAGTAAAAAGGGCCTCCGGCCACCTGCACTCACCAAGCGAAACGCAGAGGTAAACCTCTACTTCACGGTGGTTTTCTGTGAGGTCGTGGTACCACCCCGGTTCGAGCCGGCCCTTTCGTGCGACAGCAAAAGCTGCAGCATGGCTCTACCACTGTTAATGTCGTCCTATTAGTCATTTTAGTCGTTATAGCGGTTAAACCGCAAACTCGCTTATTATGCTCATTATCAAGAAAGCTCACGTATTGTGAAATATTTCAAAGACATGTGAAGTTCGCCAACACGCATTGGGGCAGCGCGGCGGACATTTCCTTGTCCGAAAACCCTCTCAGAAATGAGAGGAGGCCTGTGCCCAGCAGTGGGACGTAAATAGGCTACAACTTTACTTTTTTACTACGGAAACCTATCTCTACACTGTGCGTGGTCCGACACGCACTTGGTCAGTTTTTATTACTGTCATGATCTCGGAAGATAAGACCATACCTAATAATAGGTAAGTGTTTGTTTAATATTTTGCTGTCTTAAAGCAAAGGAGAAATTAACCACTTTTTTACTATACTGGTACATTTTTTTACTAAAACACATTTTAATTATTAGTTTCATCTACGGAAAATTATACAAAAATCAGACAGGCGCTTAAAACATCGTTCTCCGATAAATGTTGCCGCTAGAAGCTGTTGGAAGCAATTAAAAAATTCATACGTAAATAATGTTGGTCCCTTCCAATGACCAATTAAATGTTATTGAATGTATGATATTAAACTACATCAATATTATGGGATTGAAATGTTTGTACCTACGACGTGCTGTGTGGACACCCCACTCTTGACCCGTATACGCACGTTTTTTTTATTGAATATCGATGACAAACGAGCACACAGTCCACCTGATGGTAAGTAGTTAAAAGCACGATTAAAAGTACGTTAGAAAACAGTATTTTAATAAGATGTCCCCGTATAAAATTTGGACGTAGTTATGCAAAACGGATCCAACCCGCGATAAGTTAATTTGAGTTTATGGTATGGCTCAAATTATCGGTATGGTTTCTGTCTGTATGTAATTTAACTTATTTGTGTTACTTTTGCTAAAATTGTTAAATCACATAATAGTATAGACTACAAACAATATTTTTCTAGTCAACATTTTTGACACAAACTCGGGTTGGATCCTTTTTGCATAACCACGTCCATTTTATCTTACTATTGTCTAGTGTTAAATAAAACATACATAATGATTTGCTTCACATTTTGAGTAATTTACATCAAAATAATGAGGGATAACAATCTTGTGCTCACTAGATGTCGCTAGTTCGGACTGAGATAATTTTATTTATCGCGGAAATGGTGACATTTTATTTGTTATAATTCTTCTACTTTTAGGAATATCCATAGTTTGGTTTATCAATTTCTAATATAATCGATATTAAATTTAACAAAATATTCAGAAAAAAAAACATTAATCTCAAACTTTTTTTAAGTAATTAACTTCCCCCGTCAAAATTACACCAAATTCCAGTGGCGCTGACAAAGTTGTGAATGCCTCCATTTATATACTCGTTGATTGTTACTGCCACCGTTAGATGTCACTATATAGAAATACATCGCGGTATGGTTATGTAGCTGAAATATTTATACTTGAATAAAACATATGTGCTTTATTTTGTGTTGCGCATACACGGCACTATAATATATCCTGTGTATTTTTGAATATACTACGCCTAAACAGCGGGTATATATATATAATATAATTGTAACGTTTCACTAATTAAATCATTAAATATAACGGGATCGGCGTTTCCTTCATCGTCCCGTTACCGTTAGTCCTGTTGAAAATTTTTACATATATTGTAAAATAAATTAAGTAACTGACGGCTCACAGAATTTCAATATGAATTTTACATTTGTTAAAACATTGTTTTTTTTTTTTCGATATTTTCGTCCTCATCATCGAAGGATCTATGTTTCGAAGAACTCCATTTATGTAATATGTTGTTAAAATTACACACTTCTTTATAGATGGTGTTAGCCATCAGCTTAGGGCCCATAAGACCGTTTCTGCACCACCATCATCTGCCTCTAACAGCTAACGAAGATTTTCAATACACAACAACCAAACTTCCATACACCGGTATATTTTTCTTAAACCTTAAACATGTCGAGTTTTATGCCTATGAACTGCGGAACGATTTGCGGACCGCATTGGTTTTCTGTTATCATTTGAAGACAACTGCCGCGGAATAATATCGAATGGTTGTCGAAGCTTATGGTTGATATGCTCCTGGTAAAACATAGTGTTTAGAGTGATTCAAAAGTGGTGATTTTGACATGAGAAACGAAAAGCGTGGGAAACCATCGAAAAAGTTCACAGACGACGAATTGCAAGCCTTATCGGATGAAGATGATACTCAAACTTAACAAGAACTCACGGATCAATTGAATGTGACACAGAAAGCCGTCTCCATTCGTTTAAAAATTATGGGAAAGATTCAAAATGTGGGAAAATGGGTTTCACAAGGACTGTATGAAAGGCAGCAAGAAAATTGAATAAAGCTATGAAATGCTGCTCAACAGATACAAAAGAAAGTCATTTCTCCATCGAATCGTGACAGGTGATGAGAAATGGATAATACTATAAAATGTAATGCTATATCTAAATTAGTAAATTGGTCATTTAAATGGCACTAAAACGAAATGTATGAAATTCATGACACCAAATCTTAAACAATTAAATGCTAATGTAATCTAAAATGGGGAGGAATTAAGTCTTGACGATACCATCATATTTCTTGGAATCACACTAGACGCGAAGCTTCAATGGAGCCCCATATATCAAAACTAGCAAGCAGACTTAGTTCTGCAGCATATTCTGTAAAAAAGATTAGAAATCTTACCAGTGTGACAGCTAGATTTGTTTACTTTAGCCATTTCCATAGCGTAATGTCGTATGGTATTTTACTATGAGGATTGGGGACACGCTATTGACACTGAAATTTGTTTTATTGATTTCATTATAGCGGCTTTGCTGGTTATAACAAGTTTTAGATAGACTTTCAAGGCATTATGATAATTCATACTGAAAAATATAAAATTTAACCAGTAAGTTAACATAAAAAAGAAACTAAAGTTCCTATACGTATAAACATCTGGATAAGTGCTAATATCTATGAGCTTCGTTTAAGCTAGGTACCTACTTTCATCAAATTAATTACGTTACTGAATATTACAGATAAGTTAAGCACCGAACATTACTGTGGCAAACTCTATCGTTAAAACAGTAATTAAAAAAAAACCCGACTACATAAAAATATTTATTAAAAAAATTTAAGCCTATGGCACTCCCACAATGAGGGCATCCACGACTTTTCCTGCCACCAGGGCGGCGCCACTAGAAAGTGAGCCATTAGACATTATTTCATAGCGGGGAAGTTAATTTGTTCGGAAAATGTAAAGGTTATTGTCTCTTTCTGTACTATTAACTATATTTTATATTACTAACATTAAAAAAATCAATAATCAATAAACCAAACCAAAGATATTCATAATATATAAGATAAGACCAAATCTACTAACTGCTGCTACAAATGGTCCATGGTAAGCTATTAGTAATTTTCTAAATAAAGCAAAGGAGAAATTAATCACTTTTTAGTATACTGGTACATTTTTTACTAAAATACGTTTTAATTATCAGTTTCATCTACGGAAAATTATATAAAAATACAGACAGGAGCTTAAAAAACATCCGTTTCCCTAAAAATTGGATGTTGGAAACAATTAAAACATTCACACGTTAATAATGTTTGTTCCATCTAATAATCAATTAAGTGCTTTATATGATAGGGCTACTTCGATGGTCGAGTGGTCATAAACGCGATTTCTGATCATGAGGTTTCGGCTTCGAATCCCGGGTCGGGTTCAATATCTGTTATTGGGTTTTTTCTATCAAAAATTCTCAGTAGCTGCCCGGGGTTAGGAAGTTGGCGACGTCTCACCCTCGTGCCTTGGAAAGCACGTAAAGCCGTTGGTGCTGCACTTGATTTCTCTCCGGCCGTGTCCATAGGGAATATGTCGGAATTGAGACTGCCCGCCGTGCCCGAAATTCGGTCTGGAAGACAATATTATTAAGTTATTATAATGCATAATATACTACAATTATAAGAAGCGATTGAAATGATTGTACCGCTTACTGTGTGGTCACCCCCGTTCCGACCTGCACCCTACCCGTCGTACGTGTTGCGCAGAAGACGGCTATATATTTAGATGGCCGTAAATGCGTAAAAGTATCATATTTATACGATTCAAGCTTAAATTGTTAAAAGTGTTCTTAGTATTATTAAACAAATAAAGAAAAAAAATCTCTGTCCTAGGTGTTCCGTCAAATTTAAATAACAGCTTACACCATGTAATCACAATTAACCACACAATACAAATTAGAAATAGCTTGGTAGTGATCACCTCAGGCTAGAGGGATAATAATCTTGCGCTCACTAGATGTCGCTAGTTAGTGCTGAGTTAATTTTATTTGTCATGGATGTGGTCACATGGTATTATCAGCATTGAAAAGTTGAATCTTTTTTTTTTATTAGGAAACTCAACAGCATATTTTTAACAAACATACTTAAAATACATATTAACACACTTAGCCAATAACAGAGTTTCACAACATGCTGAATAACACTTACAAAGCAGAGAGGTAAAATTGTAACTTAATACATATTATCTAAATACATAATATTTTACACACTATTGCAGTATATGGTTCTATATTTTGTGATTTGTATACATTTATGTTTAGATTTAAATTGACAGCTTTTAATAAAATAAGAATAATAAAATGATATACACTGAATAAAATAGAATAAATGATATAAATAAATAAAATAAATATGTTACATGTTATTTTGTATACCTTATAGTTCCATTATAACTATTATAACGATATGATTTCCAAATTGATATTTTTACAGAATTGTGATAATACAGATGGAATTATAGAGTAGTCTTATAATAAATCTTAATTAAGTTTTTCGGTTTTTAGTGTATGTACTCGTATATACACCAAACACTACCTCAGTGCTGTGCACTTTTAGGAATATTCTTAGTTTGGTTTATCAAAGTCTAATCTAATCAATATAAAATACAACTGAAATTTTGAAAGAAAGATTAATCTCTACACTTTTCTAGTAATTAACTTACCCCGTCATGAAATCAGTCAAAAATTTCATTCCAAAGTGGGCCTCCTAATGTCTTGGATGCCCTCATTTAATACACACGTTAATTGTTGCTACAACCGCTAGATGTCACTATATGATATAACATCGTGATACGGCGCTATCGTTATGTAGTGGAAATATTTATACTTCATAAAACATACTTTGTTCACATCAAGCATATATAAACTATTTTATTTTTTTAGTTAAAACGGGACTACGGGTTATTTTTATTATAACAAATTGTGAAAAGTAAAAATCTATCACCAGTTCACCAGCTTCCTGTAAGTGGAAGCAATTATTAAATGCAATATATTTTTTTAATTACATTTATATTTGATTTAATAAAATTGGTGATGATTTTAAATAAGAACAAAACTGGGCATTTTTTTTTATTGTTACCTTTGTTATCAACATCGCATTTAGAACTGGAACCTGTAAGTGATTTTTTTTCAGACGTCCACAATTATTCGCTATAGAAAAGTACTCTTTCTACTGGAGCGTTAGTACCAGGTAGACATAAAATATAGGTATTCAATTAAAATGCAAAAAGAAATATTGGTAAATCCAATTGGGCATACCTTAAGCGCATTAAAAAATTACGTATAACAAAAATTACGATTATACGGAATTTTTCAAGTAGTTTAAGTACATTTCGACAGCACTATCTGCTTCAACACCCTCGAAAACCATGAAAATGACACAATAATGATAAAAAAAATTTATACCTATTGCAGCCGCCATCTTGAATTTACATTTCGACAGCACTATCGGCTTCAACACCCTCGAAAACCATGAAAATGACACCCAAGATGAAAAAATTGGTACCTACTTCAGCCGCCATCTTGGATTTACATTTCGACAGCACTATCGGATACAACACCCTCGAAAACCATGAAAATGACACCAAGATGAAAAACTTGATATATGTGTTTACAAGCCACAGGGACATGATAAATCCACACCATAAGCCACTAAAACCCTTTTTTTATTTAAAAATAGCAATTAATCGTTTTAAAAAAAATATTAATAAGTTCAACAATCATTTATCTTTCTAACAATGTGCTTTTTATATCATTTATATGTATAATATGATTGCTAGATACGATTTTATTCGATAAAACGTTGAAATCTTAATTTTTAGGCGATAGTAGAACATACCTTGCGCTTTCGCTTAAGGTATGCAATATTGAAGATTGAATGCGAAAGTGTTTGAATACTTCAACCCAGCTAGTTTCTGCGGAAACTTTAAAATTAGTTATTTTTTGGTCGGTCGCGTTCTCACACCGTTCGTGTCTCACAAACTTCATAGCTTTAAATTTTCGCGCTATTTCGGAAAACGGGTCTACATATTTTGCGTTCCGGATCTTTGTTTGGGGACGACGGGATAGGTGACCGAGAAAAGGGACAGTCCCGTTCAAAACGGGACGTATGGTCTCTTTAAGCATATACCACATATATTTTCTTCCTAGCACAACTTCCTTGTGGAATCGATTACCATCAGCAATTTTTCCGGACTGATACGACTTAGGGACCTTCAAGAAAAGAGTCTATTCCTTTTTAAAAGGCCGGCAACGCATCTGTAATTCCCCTGGTTCTCCTGGTGTTGCGGTTGTTCATGGGCGGCGGTAGTCACTTACCATCAGGTGAGCCGCATGCTCGTTTGCCCCCTCTCCTATAAAAAAAATACCATAAAACATTTAAAATAAAAATATTAAAGAAAAATTTTAGATTATAATACCTAGTGACCTTGGCTCCTAGTTGAATTAAAAGTAAAATATATTGTATGTCTGTTACGAAAGTGACACTGAAAGTTCTTAGAAAATCAAAAAGTGAACAAACTAGCAAGTTATTAGTTTTATTATATCTTTTCGAAATAGTCTCCATTTACATCAATACATCGCTGCATCCGATGGAACCACTGAGAAAACCAATTTGCCCACTCGTCCTTAGGGGTCTCTTCGACGGCATTTGGTCAAAAATTAATTTACTGTCGTTAGAGTTTGAAAATTAAAGAAGCATTATCAGCAAATAATACTATATCGTGATTTTCCCCTGCAAGATGAGGTAAGTCATTATTATAGAACTACTAAGAACAGGAATGGGCCAACAATCGAGCCCTGAGGAACGCCCATTGATACTACTGATCCGGAGGAACCTTTACCGACATTTTGAGATTTGATAACGACTTTTTGAGTTCTGTTATTTAAATATGAAATAATAAGTCTAAGTGCAATATTTTTGACACCGTAATGTTGTAGTTTCCTGATTACTATCCCATGATTAACACAATCGAAAGCCTTGGGAAGATCACAAAATATACCTAAGACATCTTGTGAAGTCTCCCAGACATTAATAATTATATTTTTAACCTCAGAATTCCGTCACTTATAAACTTGTTTGGATTTTTTATTTTGAAAGAAAATATACACGCTGAAATTTTAATGGTTGTTTTTAAAGTTACCCACTTTTAATTCATAGTAAATAAAAAAAGCCTTTTTTTCTTTTTTTATAGGATGAGGGTAACAAACGAGCACACAATCCACCTGATGGTAAGTGGTTGCTGTGGCCCATAGACATCTACATCTATCTTCGATTAAGAATCAAAATGCAGATGCGTTGTCACCCGTGAGGACTAAGATGGAATGCCTCGTTTCCAGTAAAAAGGGTCTCCGGTTCTCTACACTCACCATACGAAACACAGCAGCTTTAAGCTGCTATTTTACGCTGGTATTCTGTGAGAGCGTGGTCCTTCCCCGGTCGAGCCGACCCATTCGTGCTACAACCATAATATAGCTGCAGCATGGCTCTACCTAAATGAAACAGTTGCGTTAAAATGGCGTCAATGGATCGCTGTCAGCTGATCATTCTGTATTAGTTTTAAATAGGCACCCATTAGGTATCTACACATATATATATATATATATATATATATATATATATATATATATATATATATACATAGTGTAACGAACCCCCCCCCCATCTTTTTTCTCTTCTACTATATATTCACTTATACTTGTATTTCTTTAGAATCTATATCTGTAAGATATATAAATATATCTAATTTAAGTGACCAGTATAACTTGATCTTTCTAAAGGTTTAAATATAGGCCGTTTAATAAATTTATGGCGTGATCGTCTTAGTTAGGACCCTTCTTTACGTTGTGTATGTATAGTAACTTAGTTCTTTTAGGTGTATCTTGGAAGAATGAATATTCACGAGAGCAATCGAAAGCTGTTGGTAGAGTCTTATAAGCTAAAGAACTCCGTTCACGAAGACAGAGCTCACAAAGGTTAAGAACAATAAATTGTCCCTATTCCACTTGTATCTGGTTCACAACAGTCAATTCCTTATTAATTAATCCCTTCCCGCTTGGAAAAGGCTCACAATATTTATATCAAATACCAGCTACAAGGGCTTCGCTCTCCCACATTTTAAAAAAAATGTGGAGGAGGTACACGGCCCCACACACGCCGCGCACGGTGAGCGCCAACCATTTTAATGCGCTCCCCCCGAAGGGTACGCAAAGTTGGGAACTGGACCGTAGTCCACAGCAAAATAACTGGCGAACCAGTAAAAGAGGACTTGGCCCCTTGATAGTGCGTAAGCACAAACATCGACCGAAGTCGCGCATGTCAATGCGTGTAAACGCCATACAGAATACGATCAAATCCAGCCACAGTGAAAGGTACGTCACACGGGTTAGGCAACAATAGGCACACTGACCATAAAAAGCCTTCCGTGAGCGCCACCACCTGCCAGACCGCCGTTCCTGCAGACGTGATGTAAGTGTAAGGCATCACCACCAATTGCATGGTCAGCACGGCCAATTGGCCGCAGAGCGTGTCATGAGTCTACCGCTCACCTCAAGGGAATGGGGTCCCACGTTGCGCGGCTTTCGGCCGCAGCCTTGAGAGCCTCCTCAGATTCTCCCTCCAGCTACCACCCGCATGAGGTTGACACATATGCTCCACCAACCAATACAATGGCAGATATAGCCAATAGGCAGTTATAAGATAATAGTAATAATTCGCCATCAGAAAGGGTTTGTGTCACTGACGTTGAGTATATGCATTTTTCGATCATGTTTGTCTCACCCACCAACAAGTTGCCTTCAATCTCTCAAAGGTGGGAATTTTATAGAGATATATTATTAAGTTGTTATATAAAACATCATGGAGGGCAGACAGTCTGCAGCCCCGCAATGAAGGGACCCGACTTGGGCAAAGCTACTTAGGTTGTGAGTCAAACCAAGACGCAGAGAGCGCCATTGAGAATAGCGACCCGCCAAACAACCATCGTAGAGACGCAATGCTACAGAATGCAACAAGCATCAATACGACTATCGTCGGGCTTACACCATCCCAAGGTCCCCCATACAGTCCCAGCAGACATCACCACCCGCATACCTCCATCGACCAGAACCACAAGATGCATCGAATCAGGTGCAGTACACCCGCAGATCCATCACAAGACACAATACTGCAAGTAGCAGTAAGCATCAATGCAACTATCATACGGATGGCGCCCCCTCACAACACACCCACATGATCCCTATCGACTTTGGTAACAAAATTTGATAATGTTGTTAACTAAAAATACCACCAACGTATCATAGTAGTACGGTACTAAGACGTCAGTAGCCAAAACTCCACGTATCATAGCGCTATTGCACTAAGACATGAAGTTGAGTATGCTTGCTGCACTTAAAAGTACTACCAAACACACTCACCCTAATCCGAAAGATAGCCGACGTATCATAACGCTATGCGCTAAGACGCCGCCCACAACCGGTAGGGATGTGCGATGTTCACGGGCAAGTCGTACTGCTACAACAAACCCGCTTACCACCGGCACTAAGATGATATGTCTAGGACACATCGGTTAGTGAGTCCAAGTTTACCTCGGTCTCAGAGGCTGCGAAGCAACCTACACGCCACTATAATAATCCTTTTTAAGTCCCATTTCTTTCAATATAATGCTTTTACATATTTGAGACCTTCCACATATTTGCTTTATTTCATAGACCATACTACTGTATGTCTCTTATTCATATGGGACTTCAAGTCATAACTCTGCTATCATAATGCTTATGCATCATAGAGACCTTCTATATTAATGCTTTGGTTCGTCAGACCTTACTATGTTAAGTCCCTAATATAGGACTAGTCATTGTGCAACCTTAGTACTAGCAGTCGGTCAGCCGACCACCCCATATATATGTACAACCTTGGGTATGTGTCTCCGACAACGCCCCAATATAAGGGAACATTACAAGAACACGTTCATTAACTTAGAAATTTTCCAATTATTACACGAACTCCTTCATCAACTTAGAAAATTTTAATCCATTTTTTCTATTATATTACAAATGTTATTTATCTTTGTTATTGCAATATAATCGCCTTGTATTTATATGATTTGATATATTTTGAACATTTTAAGCAGGTTTTTAATAAATTTAGAGATTTTTTGAGACATTTTATGCGTTTACTAATAAATATAATATTCAATATTCCAAATGGATATTTTTGAACTCTATGCTTATTATTTGCATTTTATTGTTTAAATTATAATTTCTATGACATTTTTAAATGTCTGTATAATGAATTTAATTATTATTTATTAATAATAATTATGAGGCGTCACAATCCACCCCCAAATTTTATGTTAATGATCCACATAGTGGAGTCGTTAATATAAAATTTTAGTATTTTGAGAGCATATACACTACACTCAAATAATTGTTGATATATCTGTTCTTTCCTCTTTTAATCTGTTACAATACGGCATATGTTATCAAATCCCCCTGCCCCAGAGAATGGCCGCCACCAACACCCCTTCAACCACAATTATCACAATGTGATAACACCATAATTCAAGTTATTGTATATCGTGTTGTTAATAAAGTTTGCAGTCAATTGTCGATTTCTTATTTTATTAATTTATCTTTAAATCTTTGAAACATTATTTCGATAGTGTCACACTTTATGTGCATACAATCCAGTTTGATATTTGTTGAGGTCAGTTCGATACCACATAGGATAAATGTGTTTGAGCCATTCGCCCTGACCCAACTCCCATATTTATTTAATAAAAATGATTACAAAATTATCTTACGATCTATATTTACAACTCTTCATTATATATTAATAACGTTCTACTATCATATAACAAATCCCTTGCTCATAACTTTAATAATTTTAGACCTTTAACTTAAACAATTATTTCCATGGGCCACCCACAAAACCCTTTTATGTTACAATATTTATTTAATTACTCTAATTTTTACAAAAAGAAATTATTATTTAAAATATTTTAATAAGTGAATAGCATTGAAAATTCCTCTAATTTCGTTTGTCTCTGGATTTGCTAAGGTATATACATTGTCAAATGGTACGGCTGCTATTACATAAGGTCCTTCATATGCCAAATTGAACTTACTCATAACTTTATTATCAGCGTCTGATCTACTAGATCTTGAAATTTTTACTAAGTCACCAATATTATATTTTATTAATCTATTTCGCTTATCAAATTTTGTGTTTCTTATTCGACTTGCCTCTTTTAAATTTTTACGCACTTGTTGTCTAATTTGTCCGACATTATGTTTGTCTTTACTTTTGGAAATTACTTTGTCAAAAGACATCTCATTAGATTCACCATAAAGAATCTCACAAGGCGTGAAGCCTGTACTATTGTGATAAGAATTATTATACAATTCTTCTAATTTCGGCAATATTAACGCCCAATCTTTGTGGTTAGTATGACAAAGCGTCCTAAATAATCTGCTCAACTCTTTATTTACTCGCTCTGTTGTATTTGGTCTAGGATTTCTAACTGTGGTATATATTGGCTTTATATTTAATTCACTCATTGATTGTTTCCAGTGATTACTTACGAACTGTTTTCCATTATCTGTCATTATTGCCTTGGGCTTTATAATCTCAACAAAATGCTTTACTTTTGTTACAACAGACTTTGCTGTTGACTGTTTTAAAGGATATAATTTGATAAATTTACTGAATGAATCTTGAATGACAAATATGAAAGTGTACCCAAAGGTACCTGATACAAGCGGTCCATATAAGTCTGCCATGACTATATCGCCAATGTTTTCTGTTATTATAGATTTGCAGGGACCCACATATGTTATATTGCTTTTCTTAGATAACTGACATAAATGCCAAGCCCTTAATTGGTTTTTAATATCTTTTGTTAAGCCTTTCCAAAAGAATCTGTCTCTCACATATTTAATTACCTTATAGGGTCCTTGATGACCCATTTCGACATGCACTTGATATATAATATCTTGTCTCAATGCTTTAGGTAAATATATTACTTCTTGTAAATTCGTTTTGTAATATAATACATCATTTTTCAAACTATACCTTTTAAATTTATTGTTTTGTTTTATTATGGAAGTATTTAATGTCTTTAACTTTTTAATAATAGCCAACGACTCTGAATCTTGTAATTGATATACTGGTAAGGATTTTAATTTTTCTATCAACTTAATATTCGGTTCGCTCTCTGTGTAAGCAATTTCTAAACTATTATTTTTATCCTCTTGTATTAAATCGCCATCAGGAGGATAACGTGATAGCACATCTGCAACAATATTACGTCTACCCGATATATGCTGTACTTCATAATTAAATTGTTCTATATACAAAATCCATCGGGTTACTCTACCATTGAATAACTTCATATTATTAATAAACAATAATGCTTTATGATCAGTTAGTATTATTACTTTACTGCCCCGCAAATATGTTTCAAATTTCTTTAGGCAGCTTATTACAGCATAAAACTCTTGTTCAGTAACAGACCAATTTAATTCGGGGCCTTTTAAGGCTTTACTATGATAGCCTAAAATTCTCATTTCATTATTATCATCTATCTGATATAGTACTCCGGCCATACCCACACCGGAACAATCTGTTTGTAAATAATACGGCTTATTAAAGTCTGGATGATGCAATTGTATTGTATTAATAAATTGTTGTTTTATAAAATCAAATGCCTTCTGTTCTTTACCGCTCCATTGGAACTTTCGTCCCTTTTTAAGTAATTCACAGAGCGGTATTATGCTCTCGCTGTAATTTGGTATAAACCTTCTATAAAAATTGCATAGACCTAAAAAGGCCCTTAATTGTTTAATCTTTTTAGGTGCTGGAAACTCTTGGATCGCTCGAATCTTATCGGGATCTGTCTTTATGCCTTCTGTTGAAATTATAAAACCCAGCATTTTAATTTCTTTACAAATAAATTCCCATTTCTGCAAGTTACACGTTAAGCCAGCTTTGTTCAATTTACTTAAAACAATATCAATGTGCTCCAAATGTTTATCTAACGTTCCTGTTGTAATAATGGCTAGATCATCTAAATAGTTCACACAAAATTCTTGGACTTCTGGTCCTAATATTAAATTCATGGCTCTGCTAAAGCTTCCTACTGATGTTTTTAATCCTTGCGGCAAAACATTATATACATATGACTTTCCATTGAATGTGAATCCAGTATATTTTCTACCATCTTTATTTATCGGAATTTGAAAATATGCATTATTTAAGTCAATGGTAGTGATATAATTCGCTCCGTGAAATGAATTCAAAACATCTAATTGTATAGGTGGTTTCTCTGTTTCTGCAACCATTTTCTTATTTATGCTTCTGGCATCAAGCAGAACTCTAATTGAGCCGTCTTTTTTAAGAGTGAATGTCAATGGACTACTGTAAGGCGTTGATGTCCTTGTGATGATACCAGCTTGTTCCATTTCATTTAACTTTTCTTCCATTTTCGCTCTATATGCATATGGAATGGGATAGGACCTAGTAACTATAGGTTCATCATCGATCATTTCAATTTTATGCTCATAGCAATTGGCTCTTCCCAATTTGCTCGAAAACATATTCTTATGCTTTTCCAAAACCTTACTAAGTTTTGCCCTTTCAGAGACCTCCAATGTAGATCCTATTTTTATATTTATTAAGGGATCATCGGTACATTGTTTGATGCAGTTATTATGTAATACAGATTTATTATTATATTTGAAAGGTATAAAGTAGTCTTTGTTTTTCACTTTAAATTCTATTCCAACAGTAGTATTTCTCAAATCAATCAATATTTTATTTCTCTTGAGCCAGTCAAAGCCTAATATTAAAGGTCTTATTAAATTACCTACAATTAAAGTTTGTGTTTCAAAGACTACTTCATCTATCTTTATAGGCAATATGATCATCTGTTGTATTTTTGTGCTGCGCTGCCCAACAGCACCTTTTATTTGCATTGCTTTAACTGGCATTATTGATATTTTACGATTATTATCTTTAATTTGTAAATATAAACTTTCTGAAATGCATGTAACATCGCTCCCAGTGTCGAGGAGCGCGTCTATTTCTTTGTCAAATATTGAAACTTTAATTTCAGATTTCATATTCCCTATAAATTCCCTTTGATATTTATCTTCGTCTTCCTCGAAGACGGTTTGCACGAATAACTCCGTTATGGGCAAGTCCGACCTGGCTTTTAAGGTGTTTAATATACTATTTACATTGTCGTTATAACCAAGGCCTTCTCTGTTAAAATTTGCTTTTAAAGTAATAGGTTTTCGCAACCCTCTATTGTTTTTACCCAATGTTTGACCAGGTCGCCAACCCAGTTTTAATAACATATTTAATGCTTTGTTCCCTTTTACATTGTAAGGGGTCGAATCGGGAACTAGTTCGACCTCTACAGCTCTAAATTTGGCTCAGGGGCCGTAACATCAGGTTGGTCATTAGTGAAATGTATTTCATGTACTTCATTAACCTTCTTTTTTCCCTCTTCGGGTTTACGCCATGTTTTGTATGATTGTTGTATTTCTTTATGTTTTTGCTCCGTATTATTATTAAACTTCCTCCTTTTCTCATTATAGTAAGGTTCACGACCTTCATCTTGTTTGTCGGTGTCATCTAAGTTTCTTAAGAAATCTGTCGTGTCTATTATTGTCTCAATTTTAGCTATTCTCCATAATTGCTGCACAGTTTTAGGATAATGTCTGATGACATCAGTTACTAATTGTTTTTCAGGTATCGGATATGATAATGTTTGTGCCTTCTCAACCACATAAAGAAAATAACTAACCATGGTGGGGTGTGTATTTCTATTCCATTTATTTTGCACAAGGAATCTCCTTACTTTATTTTGTTCTTCTTCACCCCAAAACACTCTCAGGAAGTCAGCTTTAAAATCATCAAAAGTTGTCCAACGCACATTATTAATGCGAGCCCAATACTTGGCTTCACCTACTAAGCACTCTTGTGCTATCGAAATTTCGAGACCATTAGATGGAACTTTCTTTAAATAATTGGTGAGATCTTCCAAAAATGATACTGGATGAGTATTTCCATTTCCAAATTTCGGCTTTTCTATTGTTACATTATGTATATTATATACAATATTTTGTCTAGGATCATTTACATGAGAGGTACTCGCCCCGGACACCTCTCCTTGATTTATTTTAATTTGGTAATCTTTCGTTTGGTTAATAAATTTTTCCTCAAGATCCTTTATTTTAACCTCAAAGGTTTTCACTGCATTCTTAATTAATTTCTGAAGCATTTTCATCTCATCTTTAGGCTTAGCCTTAATTGAGGTTGATTTTTTCTTATTTTTAGCCATTTTTAATTTTTATTACCACTTGTTTTTTTTTTTTTTTTTTTTTTTTTTTTTTTTTTTTTTTTTTTACACCTGTTGTGTCCTTCACTTAGTCTAATTGAGTCTTTCCACTTATTTCACTTTTTATTATTTCGCTCCGTTAAGCACACACCTCCTATATTATTACTCCATTTTAATATATAAGCCCCACCCCCAGACTCTCAACCACCCCCAGCAAACACCACTCTCCAAGACACCTCTCCATTTCACGGACAACAAATTGTAGGCATATAGCCTACCTCATAATTTTATATTACCGGCCTCCTATTTAAAATTTAACCTCCATCCTGGTCACGGCACCAAATTGTAACGAACCCCCCCCCCCCATCTTTTTTCTCTTCTACTATATATTCACTTATACTTGTATTTCTTTAGAATCTATATCTGTAAGATATATAAATATATCTAATTTAAGTGACCAGTATAACTTGATCTTTCTAAAGGTTTAAATATAGGCCGTTTAATAAATTTATGGCGTGATCGTCTTAGTTAGGACCCTTCTTTACGTTGTGTATGTATAGTAACTTAGTTCTTTTAGGTGTATCTTGGAAGAATGAATATTCACGAGAGCAATCGAAAGCTGTTGGTAGAGTCTTATAAGCTAAAGAACTCCGTTCACGAAGACAGAGCTCACAAAGGTTAAGAACAATAAATTGTCCCTATTCCACTTGTATCTGGTTCACAACAGTCAATTCCTTATTAATTAATCCCTTCCCGCTTGGAAAAGGCTCACAATATTTATATCAAATACCAGCTACAAGGGCTTCGCTCTCCCACATTTTAAAAAAAATGTGGAGGAGGTACACGGCCCCACACACGCCGCGCACGGTGAGCGCCAACCATTTTAATGCGCTCCCCCCGAAGGGTACGCAAAGTTGGGAACTGGACCGTAGTCCACAGCAAAATAACTGGCGAACCAGTAAAAGAGGACTTGGCCCCTTGATAGTGCGTAAGCACAAACATCGACCGAAGTCGCGCATGTCAATGCGTGTAAACGCCATACAGAATACGATCAAATCCAGCCACAGTGAAATGTACGTCACACGGGTTAGGCAACAATAGGCACACTGACCATAAAAAGCCTTCCGTGAGCGCCACCACCTGCCAGACCGCCGTTCCTGCAGACGTGATGTAAGTGTAAGGCATCACCACCAATTGCATGGTCAGCACGGCCAATTGGCCGCAGAGCGTGTCATGAGTCTACCGCTCACCTCAAGGGAATGGGGTCCCACGTTGCGCGGCTTTCGGCCGCAGCCTTGAGAGCCTCCTCAGATTCTCCCTCCAGCTACCACCCGCATGAGGTTGACACATATGCTCCACCAACCAATACAATGGCAGATATAGCCAATAGGCAGTTATAAGATAATAGTAATAATTCGCCATCAGAAAGGGTTTGTGTCACTGACGTTGAGTATATGCATTTTTCGATCATGTTTGTCTCACCCACCAACAAGTTGCCTTCAATCTCTCAAAGGTGGGAATTTTATAGAGATATATTATTAAGTTGTTATATAAAACATCATGGAGGGCAGACAGTCTGCAGCCCCGCAATGAAGGGACCCGACTTGGGCAAAGCTACTTAGGTTGTGAGTCAAACCAAGACGCAGAGAGCGCCATTGAGAATAGCGACCCGCCAAACAACCATCGTAGAGACGCAATGCTACAGAATGCAACAAGCATCAATACGACTATCGTCGGGCTTACACCATCCCAAGGTCCCCCATACAGTCCCAGCAGACATCACCACCCGCATACCTCCATCGACCAGAACCACAAGATGCATCGAATCAGGTGCAGTACACCCGCAGATCCATCACAAGACACAATACTGCAAGTAGCAGTAAGCATCAATGCAACTATCATACGGATGGCGCCCCCTCACAACACACCCACATGATCCCTATCGACTTTGGTAACAAAATTTGATAATGTTGTTAACTAAAAATACCACCAACGTATCATAGTAGTACGGTACTAAGACGTCAGTAGCTAAAACTCCACGTATCATAGCGCTATTGCACTAAGACATGAAGTTGAGTATGCTTGCTGCACTTAAAAGTACTACCAAACACACTCACCCTAATCCGAAAGATAGCCGACGTATCATAACGCTATGCGCTAAGACGCCGCCCACAACCGGTAGGGATGTGCGATGTTCACGGGCAAGTCGTACTGCTACAACAAACCCGCTTACCACCGGCACTAAGATGATATGTCTAGGACACATCGGTTAGTGAGTCCAAGTTTACCTCGGTCTCAGAGGCTGCGAAGCAACCTACACGCCACTATAATAATCCTTTTTAAGTCCCATTTCTTTCAATATAATGCTTTTACATATTTGAGACCTTCCACATATTTGCTTTATTTCATAGACCATACTACTGTATGTCTCTTATTCATATGGGACTTCAAGTCATAACTCTGCTATCATAATGCTTATGCATCATAGAGACCTTCTATATTAATGCTTTGGTTCGTCAGACCTTACTATGTTAAGTCCCTAATATAGGACTAGTCATTGTGCAACCTTAGTACTAGCAGTCGGTCAGCCGACCACCCCATATATATGTACAACCTTGGGTATGTGTCTCCGACAACGCCCCAATATAAGGGAACATTACAAGAACACGTTCATTAACTTAGAAATTTTCCAATTATTACACGAACTCCTTCATCAACTTAGAAAATTTTAATCCATTTTTTCTATTATATTACAAATGTTATTTATCTTTGTTATTGCAATATAATCGCCTTGTATTTATATGATTTGATATATTTTGAACATTTTAAGCAGGTTTTTAATAAATTTAGAGATTTTTTGAGACATTTTATGCGTTTACTAATAAATATAATATTCAATATTCCAAATGGATATTTTTGAACTCTATGCTTATTATTTGCATTTTATTGTTTAAATTATAATTTCTATGACATTTTTAAATGTCTGTATAATGAATTTAATTATTATTTATTAATAATAATTATGAGGCGTCACAATAGGTTTGAGTTTTACACACAGCGTTGCGATTTAACGTTTTAAATAGATAATAGAAAATAAAGATTTTTAAAAGATAATTGTGCAATTTTTTTCCTCATAACTAGCAACATTTGTATCATGATAGCTTAGTTAAGTATTTTTTTTTGGTTTTACGAGTGATATACGTAATAATAATTATGAATTAAATATTTGAAATTATCTGTGAAATGTAATTCCATCACATTTTTATGTCTTTCATCACTGTTGTGACAATATTTTAAGTCATTTTTATAATTTGTCGCGAGCTCTTCTCCTTAAGACGAGACGTTACGCACAGACGGATCAGAGTGAACTTACGCATTTTCGCGTTTGTTTTGTTTTACTCTATTATTATATATATTTGTATGCTCTACTTTCGGTGCGCGTACTAGGATTCTGTAACTAAATCACACACACAAAATTTCATCAAAATCTGTCCCGCCGTTTAGGAAGAATTCAGTCACATACACACGGACACGGGATAAAATCAGGTTTGTTATCTAAAATGTAGGCTTTTGATCAAGAACCGGAAGAAGACAAAGTTATTACTTAATCTTATCATTAAAAAGCTTAAAGTTTTTGATAAAGCTTAAGCTTAGGTTGGGTTGATTCTTTTTTATCTTTAATTGTTGTCGTCGCTGATGTGGCGGCGCTGTCGTCGCGCCACAAGCGAAAACACATCGAAGTCTAAATCGCACTAACAAAGTTCCGAAGTTAAAGCAGCATATATAGAATAATTTTAATTACTCATCATCATTACAGCCTTTTACAAGTCATCTGCTTAACAAAAGCCTCCCCCAGGGAATGTCACAGAGCACGCATCCATCGACTCCCTCCATAATATTTTACCCCCACCAAGCTATCTCCAAAGAGTTTTTCCACATGTTAAATTTTGTTTTAAATACAAAGCCTGAGGTGTTATTTTTAGCCGAAGATTTTATAGCCAAAGCCATAATAAATTTAAAAAAAATTAAACCCTATTACCTCATTCTCTTACATTCATTAAACCTGAAAAAGTAAATTAAAACGTATTGTTCAATTCATAAGATTTAAAATTTACAATTTACTTACAAATTTGACGACGGTACACTGGCAGGTAGAAGCACATGACGTCCTCAGTGATCTTACTTTCGAAATATATGGTCTTTAACCAAATAGCAATAAATGTGAAACATTTTTTCCAATAATATATCTAGTTTTAACACAGACAATTTAATTCAAAACTTCAATCATATTTCTCCTGTAATAAAAACAGTCAGTACGGAATTACCTGCTAGGTGCCCCGTTGTTTTAAAAACAAAATTTGATGAACAAAATTTTACGCGGCAGAGCCATGCTGCAGCTATATTATTAGTAGGTATTGTTGTAGAACGAATGGGTCGGCTCGACCGGGAAGGACCACGCTCTCACAGAATACCAGCGTAAAATAGCAGCTTAACGCTGCTGTGTTTCGTATGGTGCGTGTAGAGAACCGGAGACCCTTTTTACTGGAAACGAGGCATCCCATCTTAGTACTCAGAGATGACAACGCATCTGCATTTTGATTCTTAATCGAGGATAAATATCTATGTCCATGAGGATAAATGTCTAACACCCGTATTCAAGAACGATACTATGCGTACGCACAGTAGGCTTTAACCCACAGTGGACGAAATTTTGTTTCATAAACGTTACTTGAGTGTTGGACGACACTATGCAACTAATTAGGGACACCCTTGGCTAAAGTTACCCATTAGCTACTTTAACGAACGCATAGGGTCGGCGTAAATGTCATATTCATAACCTCAAAATAATAAAGCATAAGTTATTACTTATATATAAACTATACTCCATGATATAAACTTATAAACTATTGTTTATCTTTTGTGTATTTTAGTACTACCTAGTTAAAATAAAAATGAGTGGTAGTGATGAGGAATTTGATAATTACTTGGACGGACAAGTGAATCGCCAAGAAAGCGTGACAATAAGGCGTGTTATCAGAGATTTTCAGAACCCTTTCGAATATTATAGTGAAGTGGAATTTAAACAGCGATATAGATTTCGCAAAGAAACAGTATTAAACGTACTTATGCCGCTAATTTCTCACAATCTCGAGAAACTTACAAAAAGAGGACTACCAATTCCCCCAGTGTACCAGTTGCTAATTGCACTCAGATTTTATGCCTCAGCCAGTTTTCAAATTATCAGCGGCGACCTTATTAGTGTTAGCCAACCAACCGTTTCAAGAATCGTCAAAAGAGTGTCCTATTTGATTAGTTTGCAAATAAAACGGTACATAAAATTCCCAGAAAACAGTGAATATACAAAACTAAAATTTTACCAGATTGCGCAGTTTCCTGGAGTAAGAGGATGCATAGATTGCACACATGTTGCTATCCAAAACCCTGGAGGAAATTTTGCTGAAGTTTTCCGTAACAGGAAAAAAATTTTCTCCATAAATACACAACTTGTGTGCGGCCCTGAATTAGAAATATATGACATTGTAGCTGACAGACCAGGTTCAGTTCATGATAATCGTATATTTCAAGCAAGTACATTAAAAGCAAAGCTGGAAGGAGGAGAAATTGATGGCTTGCTTTTAGGTGACAGTGGTTATGGTTGCCAAACATATTTACTGACACCAGTTCTACGACCAGAATCAGATGCTGAACAAAATTATAATAAAGCTCACATTAAGACCAGAAATACTGTTGAGAGAACTATAGGTGTTTGGAAAAGAATTTTCCCATGTTTGTCAAAAAAACTAGCGACAAATCTGACAACAACATGCCATGTAGTAGTAGCCACAGCCATTTTGTATAATATTTGTCGTTTGCATAATGAAATTGAGGAGAATATAGAACCACCGGTGATAAGAAGAATTGACAGAAGGAATGCCAATCCATCCAATAGACAGGGATTAGTTTTTAGGAGAATGTTTATTGAACGACATTTTTGAAATGTATTTCTGGTAGTTATTGAAATTATTGTATATTATTGTAATTTAAGTAATTTCATGTAAATAAAACAATTTTTACAGGGACTTTGAATAAATTAATTTATTTTTTTTTCCAATAATGCTATTTCTAACTTAAGTTTCTTGATTTCTAAATTGTTTTTTTCTATTTGAAATGTGGCTTGCTGTGACTCTTTTTCCAATAATATTTCTTCTTTTTTTATCAATATTTTTTCCCTCTGGACTCTCAATTTATGTAATTCTGAATCCTGCTCTATATTCTCCTTGCACCGCTTTACCCGCACTTGGACTTCACTGGAGAGCTTACCATTGTTATCTGAAATAAAATAAGTATAAATCTACAACATGTATTATTGAGAGGAGTGTTTTGAAGTAGTAGTAGCTGGTAGTAATTAAAGACTTACTAAATGGGCATAATTATTAATACATTAAAATAAATTCTAATATTACATTATAAGCAAGTGTGTCTGGCTGTTATCATTACATAGGTCAATTACATCAAATTATGTACACTTGTAAGTAGATAGTGTATGTAATGGAAAGCTAAAAGCTCCCTTGAACAATGAATTTATATTTGCCTACTTCATATCTCCGTCCGTACATAAAAAATTACATATTATACTTGTTCCTGTACCTGTTAATGTTTTTAAAGGAAATAATCCTCTTTTGCTCTTGCTTAATTTTAAACTTTCTATGACCTCATTATCTGCAAAAAAGGAAAAGTAAATACCCAAAATAAAGTAGCATGTACACAAAATAAGATATTTGAAATAATATCCAGATATAGTTTATCTTTTTGTGCATTCTATTCAATGTTTATTTTAAGTAACATTTTGACAATATTACAGAACTATATTACCATGTTGGTTTTCCTTATCTATTTTCTCTGGAGCATGTATTTCCACAGAACTCAGGTTTACTGTGAACAATAACAATAATGTTGCTTAAATTTCAAAAAATTCCATTTCTAATTTACAATATAACTCTGCTGTTTAATAGTAAGTAAAATGCAAGCTTTGTATAGAGTAATGATGTAAACAAAACAAGAAATAAAGCTTCATCCTTAATTATGATAATTATGTAACAAATCTTTTACCTAGGACTTTCTCTTCTGTGTTTGAGTCAATGACTCCAGGTACAGTCAGATTAATGTATGGGCAAATACTGTCTATGAAGTTTTCTGTAGTGCCCGCTTCACCAACTCCACCTCCAGTCTGTAATAAACTGCCGACTTCCATTGACAGCTCCTTCTTACGACAACTTTTTATGTTTTCCCAGCATCTCTTTAGCTGTAATGCCGTTCTCTTGACCACAAAAGGTACTGCATTGTAGGCATTTTCAATTTCGTCCCATGCCGCCCTCTTGAGCTCAATGTTTCGGGCATTTGTCTGTTTGTTTTCAATAATGGGACGTTCACTTACCAAACTTATGATTAGTTCTTTTTCGGCGGAGGAAAAAGCTATTTTTTTTGAGCTAAAAATTAAAATAATGTATGTTGAATGAATTATCAAAAAACTAACACAAAATAAACATTACTAAGGAAAAATATTTGAGTTACCATTTAGCACTGTTAGCCGGAGATATTATTTCCATTATCACAAAAATTCTACTTGGTATTTAAGCTAAATTTTACTTCAAATAGCGTATCGTATCTAACACAAGCCAGTTTGCAAAAATCAACACATTAATTGAGGTTATGTACTAATTGACATTTGACGCTTGAAAATTGAATAACTTGAAGCTAGCCCCGAAACCGTCCAATCAAAACGCCGAATCCTTCCCTATGCATTCACTGAGTAAAGAAATACTTAAGTGTTGTCTATGAAACAAGTCGATGGACATATCCAACACTGTGAGAAATCGGACACTTCGCAGTGAGAGCCAGTACACTTAAATAAGGGTGGTTCTTGAATACGGGTGTATGTGCCACAGTACCCACTTACCATCTTATTCTATATTAAAAAATAAACACGGCAAATGCTAGTTTCCTACCGACTTCAAAAAGTAGGAGGTACTCAATTAGACTGTATGGTTTTTCATGTGTGTTCCCTCATAATTTTTTTCTGGGTGAACCGATTTCGATGATTCTTTTATTATTTGAAAGCTGGTATTTCTCATGTGGTCTCATATAAATTGATCAAGGTCTGACCAATAATTTTTGAGTTAGTCGGTTGTACAAAATTTTAAATTATCACACTAAATGTTTAGCAGGGAAGTAACAAGACGTCACTAAGGTATGCAATTATAATTTTATTTTTAGAAACGAACAATTAATTAACTGTTTATCGTGAAGTAAAATGAAGGCATTGATATTCCGAACAAAGAGGCATTATGCCATACCGTGGCGATGATTTGAATTGCACATACAGAATGGCATGTTGTGTTGTCCTTGCGGACGTTACCCGAATGCTAATGTGCTGAGGGGATGGAATCTGGGCTATCGCTTGATGTAACAATAACTGTAATTGTTACGTTCTCGCCAAGAATTCCCAGAATGCATAACTTTTTCATTTTTTATAGTATAAAGCACATCCTATGAACAAGTTGGAATGTGGTATAAGGGGGCAAACAAGCACGCAGTCCACCTGATGGTAAGTAGATGCTGTGGCTCATAGACATTCACATTTATTAGCGACTAGCTGTTCTCTGCGACTTCGCCCGCGTGTAATTTAGGGTTTTAATTATGTTGTGCGGAACCCTAATTGTTTTTCTAAAATATAAGTAGCCTAAGTTACTGCTTATAACATCAGCTATCTGCCAGTGAAAGTTCTGTCGAAATCGATCCAGCCGTTTCGGAGATTAGCCGGAACAAACAGACAGACAGACAAATATTTTAAAAATTGTGTTTTTGTTATAATTATCCTATACACTTTCATATGCTGCATAAAGTGGTATTTTGACATTACAAACAGACACTTCAATTTTATTTATTTGTATAGATTAAAAACGAAAATGCAGAAGCAATATTTAAATAATATAACAATGAAAAAGAAAATAATAAAACTACAAACCTACCTAATGGTAGACAGTGATGAAGCCTAGATAGTAAATTGTACTGACAATGCGTAAAAAAAGCCTATTCACTCTTGTGTTGACCTTAAAGACATTCAGATTTTACATGGTAGAGTCACGCTGCAGTCACGTTGTAGCACGAATGGATCGGCTCGACCAGATAAAAACCACGCTCTCCCAGAATACCAACGTGAAATAGCAGCTTAATGCTGCTGTGTTTCCTATGGCGAATGTACAGGACCCGAGAAAATTTTTACTAGAAACGTGTCATCTTAGTCCTTAGGGGTTACGAAGCATCTGCATTTTGATTATTAATCAAGGATGTCGCAGATGTCTATGGGTCACAGTAATCACGTACTATCAGGTAGATCGTATGCTCGTTTATCACACTTATTCTACAAAAAAAAAACAATAAAGACAGATGCTGGCAAATTAGTCCACTCTCATTAAAAAAAAAACTAATACCTCTACGTGACTCTACGTCATGTTTCAACTCGGCAAACCCATATAACTCAACGTATCCTCAAATCCATATAGTGTTCAGCATAATATAATGTATTTATATAGAAATAGCAACACAAATGAGGTTTTATCGTCATTTTCTCCAGGGACTAAGGTACTGCTTTACTCATATAATGGACATCAAATTAAGTAATGCTTAAAATTGCGCTCTTTTCATTTAACGACAATAGAAAGAGACAGGTATAGAGATAATCAATACTTAATTTAAGTAAGTTATTATCAATGATTGCATGTAAGACCGCAAGACTCCGGGGACTTTGTTGATTACCTTAAAGCGGGGATTTCTTCTTTCACTACATACGTATTTGTCTAGTACGAAGGTAGCGGGCAACATTAGTATGACAAACAGTTACTTTACTAGAACCGTTTATGCTTATTATCAGGAAATAAAGGATATCCAAATTAAAATGTAGCCGATGAAGAATCTAATTCAATTCATATTATCGAAAAATATATTATATGGGTATCGTAATTATTTCTTATATTTACGCAGACTACACATTAATGATTAGATGGATGGCTGCTGCCATCTGCGTGGGATCCTATAATTAATAAAATAAAATCCAAGCCCAAGCATACCACTGCAAGACTGCAAGACACTGTAAGCTCTTTCTGCATAGATCGGACCAATAATTAATATTCAAAAACTGAAGGTAGCCGGGCTAACTATGACATCAGAACGTCAAACACCTCAGTCCCCGCCCCCCCCCGCGATAAATCCCGTAAAAATTAGTTTCATTATAATGGTTATCGGATAAGAAAACGAGAAATCAACCGTCAATTTAGGTATTTTTCCGACGGTTAAATTATAATTTCTTTGTTTTTTAAAAATTCATTTGATTAAGAATTTAATTGAGTATTTCATGCATGTGCATATTTTAGTTTTCAATTGATATTTCAAGAAGTATCAATTCTTGAGCATTAAAATCGTGTCTAATTTACACTATTTTGTCCAATCTGCCCTTAACATGCACTAAATAATTAATAATAAATATAAAAATATATAATAAAATTAATTAATAAAAAAATTGCGTTGATAAAATTTCAAACATAGAACATCTTGTGTCGCTTCTTCTTTCGTCAATATTGTAAATGTCAAGCTCGTAAAAGTCAGGACATGGGCCTCTCCCGTTGCAGAGTGGATTTTCTTTAGTCGTCTCATTCGGCACACGGATTTACAATTACAGTACCAGACCAGGTGCGAGACCTTTCATAATGCTGACCGCCGCCTTTCTGGCTATTTTAATGTCCTCCAGACCGACACGAGTTACGAGTTTCGGTCACGGTGGCAAATCTCAACGGGGACTAACCATCTGCGCAGGACAGAATTGTATTGCCGGAGTGTATGTGCAAGCATAAGTACACCCTCTATTCCCTCACTCTCGTAGTGCGATGAGACGGTAATCCGACACGACCGGAAAGAGATCAAACGCAGGACCAACGGCTTAGTGTGGATTCCGAGGCACAGGTATAAACGAAACACCGCCGAATTCCTGACTAACGAGCTGCAACTGACGGATTTCTTGTCAGAAAAATCCAGTAACGAACTTTGGCCCGACTCAGGATCCAAACCCGGGACCTCATGATCAGCCATCGCGTTTACGACGACTACACAACCGAAGCAGTCAACATACAACGCATTTGAACCAAACAGTTTGCTTAGTCGTTCATAAACATCATCGTAACCTGTCTTTGGATGCAGGTAGCTCAGAGCCATGCTTTGTGGCATTCCTTGGAGATGGGGCCTTTGTTCAGCAGTGGACTTGTGAAGGGCTATAATGATAGTGTGGGGGCCTTCAAGGCAAGAGTGAATAAGCTTTTGTTAAGCTAAGTCAGTGCGATTTAACTTCGGCTGCATCACCAGTTACCAACAGGGATATAAGAATAGAATAGAAGAATTGCAACTAGCAATGCTATTTACATTACAAATATATTACCTGTAACCACTCCTGGTAAGCTTCAAATGTTTGTGCTAGAGGTGGTCCACGACAGTAGTCGAATGGCGGGTACGAACCCACGACCTTTAGAGTTTGTGGTCCACGCCCTGACATTTGACTTCCGTCACTTCAAAGGTTACAAGTATACTTATTGTAAGTAATTTAAGTTTTACCCTTGTTCGGAAAAAAAGCTCTGCCCTGGGAAAAACCAGCAAGAAACCCAGCGGGACTTTTTTTTAAATAAATTATTTACAATATATATATATATTTATATATATATATAATATTTTATTGTATGGCATTCCTTGGGGGAGGCCTATTTTCAGTAGTGGCCTTGTGAAGGGCTGTAATGATGATGATGATGATGATGATGATAATGTTTTATACAATTACGGATGAAAACATTTAGAAACAGCGGTTCATAACAATAAAAAAAGGTAACAGGAAACATAATAATTATAACCTCACTTGCAGCCCACTCTGTTCTCAATTTGACCTTTTACTTTTACTTATCGATATCTTTACTTATCAATTGTTTAATATTATATTTTACCTGATGCGATCATACCGCGATACGGCTTCTGATTATTATGTAATCTAGGGTACGATCATGCGTGCTAACTATCCAAAGGAGGGCTAATAATTTTCTGCTCACCAGATGTCGCTAGTTGACACTGAGGTAAAGTTTTTTGTTACACAATGTAATTTAATTGAGAAGTTGTTTTTTAATAAAAGTTTATATCAGTTTCTAGAATACTATTATATTAAATTAATACACAAAACGATGCGTCAGTGGTCAGCTCTTTAATTTTTTGTACATTCTTAACTTTTTTTTAATTTTTCTACTTTTATGAATAACTGTGGTTTGGTTTACCTATTTTTAATGTTATTAATATAAAATATAGCTAATAGTACAAAAATAAACAATTTCTTTTACATTTTCCGACCAAATTAACTTCCCCGCTATGAAATCTATATAACATTATACATCACTTTCTAGTGGCGCCGCCCTGGTGGCAGAAAAAGTTGTGGATTCATTAAGACTACGCTGTCGGTTATGCCTTTGTTTTTCACCCGTGACGAAAACAGAGTTATAAGTTTGTAGTTTGTATCTGTGTGTTGGTCTGTGGAATCGTAACTAGGTGTGATCCGATTTTAATTGAGTTTTTTTTTGAAAGGTGAGTGTCCTTAGGTAGGTTTCAAGAAAATCTGTTCAGCCGTTTGAAGACCATCAGCTCTTTTGGAACGAAGCTCCTTATCGCATGGTACGAATTTGACAGATGGGGGCTAGGCGAGAAAAACTGTAAGATTTTTTGCTTCACAACCCTTTTTTATTGTGCGAGCGAGATGGAATAATATCCATTTCTCTCACACTTTTTCCTATCTTGCCATGAAAGAAATATTATTTTAAATGACACTTCACTTTAATAGACGCTAGTAATTCATTTATTTGTATTTGTTAATCAATATTATAATTATAATTAATAGAATCAGGCGTTACTTTGCGGAAATCCATTATAATGGGGTTGTTATAAACTAATTTGCTTAATTCCGCGTAAAGAATGAAAATGATGTGTCCTGCGCAGTTTTAAGGGGACCTCCCACCCTCCCTCAATCGCGCGCACTATACCCGTCGCCGTGAATCCCAACACTACCACCCCCAGCACCACCACACTAGGCACGACACACCACTCCTTCCTCCCTGAGACTGTACAGGGGATTGTAGGAATAGCAGGAGAGCCAAAATTGAATTGTGGACAAGCATTGCAAAGCAATCTATGCTAATTTAATCTCTAAGGTCTCTTTACTTCAATGCGGTCTTTACAAGTTCTTTCTTCACGATATTTTCCTTTACCGCCGAATAGTTGGTAAATCGGAACCTTTTTTTATAAAACTGAAGTGAACTTATAAACTATCATTGGACTCATCGTTTTTGTAACTGACAATAAACCGCGTGGACGTGTGCGGCAAATTTAACTTTCAACTTTTCACAAAGCTGGTACTTTTCATGTAGTCCCATATAAATTGATCAAGGTCTGACCAATAGCTTTTGAGTTATTCTTAACAATTTATATTGAAGCCGGTTGTACAAAATTATTAATTTGAAATTATCTCACTAAATGTTTAGCAGAGAAGTAACAAGACGTCACTAAGGTATGCAATTATAATTTTATTTTTAGAAACGAACAATTAATTAACTGTTTATCGTGAAGTAAAATGAAGGCATTGATATTCCGAACAAAGAGGCATTATGCCATACCGTGGCGATGATTTGAATTGCACATACAGAATGGCATGTTGTGTTGTCCTTGCGGACGTTACCCGAATGCTAATGTGCTGAGGGGATGGAATCTGGGCTATCGCTTGATGTAACAATAACTGTAATTGTTACGTTCTCGCTAAGAATTCCCAGAATGCATAACTTTTTCATTTTTTATAGTATAAAACACATCCTATGAACAAGTTGGAATGTGGTATAAGGGAGCAAACAAGCACGCAGTCCACCTGATGGTAAGTAGATGCTGTGGCTCATAGACATTCACATTTATTAGCGACTAGCTGTTCTCCACGACTTCGCCCGCGTGTAATTTAGGGTTTTAATTATGTTGTGCGGAACCCTAATTATTTTTCTAAAATATAAGTAGCCTAAGTTACTGCTTATAACATCAGCTATCTGCCAGTGAAAGTTCCGTCGAAATCGATCCAGCCGTTTCGGAGATTAGCCGGAACAAACAGACAGACAGGCAAATATTTTAAAAATTGTGTTTTTGTTATAATTATCCTATACACTTTCATATGCTGCATAAAGTGGTATTTTGACATTACAAACAGACACTTCAATTTTATTTATTTGTATAGATTAAAAACGAAAATGCAGATGCAATATTTAAAGAATATAATAATGAAAAAGAAAATAATAAAACTACAAACCTACCTAATGGTAGACAGTGATGAAGCCTAGATAGTAAATTGTACTGACAAGGCGTAAAAAAAGCCTATTCTCTCTTGTGTTGACCTTAAAGACATTTAGATTTTACATGGTAGAGTCACGCTGCAGTCACGTTGTAGCACGAATGGATCGGCTCGACCAGATAAAAACCACGCTCTCCCAGAATACCAACGTGAAATAGCAGCTTAATGCTGCTGTGTTTCCTATGGCGAATGTACAGGACCCGAGACCCTTTTTACTGGAAACGTGTCATCTTAGTCCTTAGGGGTTACGAAGCATCTGCATTTTGATTTTTAATCAAGGATGTCGCAGATGTCTATGGGTCACAGTAATCACGTACCATCAGGTGGACCGTGTGCTCGTTTATCACACTTATTCTACAAAAAAAAAATCAATAAAGACAGATGCTGGCAAATTATTCCACTCTCATAAAAAAAAAAACTTTAATACCTCTACGTGACTCTACGTCATATTTCAACTCGGCAAACCCATATACCTCAACGTATCCTCAAATCCATATAGTGCTCAGCATAATATAATGTATTTATATAGAAATAGCATGCAACACAAATGAGTTTTTATCGTCATTTTCTCCAGGGACTAAGATACGGCTTTACTCATATAATGGACATCAAATTAAGTAATGCTTAAAATTGCGCTCTTTTCATTTAACGAAAATAGAAAGAGACAGGTATAGAGATAATCAATACTTAATTTAAGTAAGTTATTATCAATGATTGCATGTAAGACCGCAAGACTCCGGGGACTTTGTTGATTACCTTAAAGCGGGGATTCCTTTCGCTACATACGTATTTTTCCAGGACTAGGGTAGCGGGCGACGTTAGTAGGACAAGAAGTTACTTTATTAGAACCGTTTATGCTTATTATCATTAAATAAAGGATTTTTATACGTGGTAGAGCCATGCTGCAGCTCTTTAGCAGTATAGTTGTAGCACGAATAGGTCGGCTCGACCGGGGAAGGACCACGCTCTCACATAATACCAGCGTAAAATAGTAGCTTAACGCTGCTGTGTTTTGTTTGCTGAGTGTAGAGAACCGGAGACCCTTTTTACTGGCAAAGAGGCATTCCATCTTAGTCCTCACGGATGACAACGTAGCTGCATCTTGAGTCTTTATTGAGGATAGATGTAGATGTCTATGGTCCACAGTAGCCATTTGCCATCAGGTGGGCTGTATGCTCGTTTGTCACCTTATCCTATAAAGAAAATCCAAATTAAAATGTAGCCGATGAAGTATCTAATTCAATAACATGCATTTCATATTATCGAAAATATACGAGTATTATATGGTTATCGCATAAAAAAACGAGAAATCAACCGTCAATTTAGGTATTTTCCCGACTGTTAAATCATAATTTCTTTGTATTTTAAAAATTCATTTGATTAAGAATATAATTGAGTATTTCATGCATGTGCATATTTCAGTTTTCAATTGATATTTCAAGAAGTATCAATTCTTGAGCATTAAAATAATAATAATAATAATAATAATAATAATAATATTTATTGTTTCTCACATAACTTATACATACATAAATCATATTGAAACTCTGTAGCCCGTGGTAGTTGAAAACTGTGTTACAGGCTACAGCGTCTTCCCCGTTTTCAGACACATTTTTGTAATGTGGCAAACCAGCAAACAATATAAATCTTATATAAAATTTAAAAAGAATAAAAATAAAAATTTAAAAAAAAAAGAAACAGTGACATAAAAACTAACAAAGTAAAAAAGGGAAAAACAATTATATAAAAAATAAAAAGTGTGTGTGTGTGTGTGTGTGTGTGTGTGTATGTGTGTGTGTGTGTGTGTGTGTGTGTGTGTGTGTGCGTGCGTGCGTGTGCGTGCGTGCGTGTGCGTGCGTGCGTGTGTGTGTGTGTGTGTGTGTGTGTGTGTGTGTGTGTGTGTGTGTGTGTGCGCGCGTGTGTGTAATTGTGCGTATACAAGCGTCATATTATTATTAAGTATTATTTTGAGGAAACAATAAGATTTTCAGTTGCGTTATAGTTAAAATTACTTAACCACTTTAATAAAATTGGCTTAATGTTATGATTACTTAGATGTGTTGTTTTAAAAACGGAATTTAATTTGTTATACAGTAATGTAGCAGAGTAGTTAAAGTGTCTTCTCGCGAATTTGCTCTTGTAAGGAGGCAAGGGATAACGGACGGTCCTCTTATCACTTCTTTGGAGTTGAGAAGCAGTAGTTTTGTGAAATTTACGAATAGAATGGAAAATGTATAATTTTCGTACGGTAAGTACGCTACATTTTCTGTATAAGTCATCAGTCGGGTGTCTAAAAGGTAGGCGTTTAATGACTTTTAATAATGCACGCTGCGCACGTTCGAGTTCAATGAGGTGTGTTTTAGCTGCCCCACCCCATGAACTAATGCAGTAAGTAATAACACATTCTGCGAGGGCTTTATATACCTTCATTATACCATCATTATCTAAAACATCTCTTAAATTTTTGAACACATATATGAGCTTCCTTATTCTGTTACTAACCGCAGTAATGTGTGCCAACCAATTTAACTTGTCATCAATAATCACGCCTAAATATTTTACACTGTCACTACGCAATAGGTGTGGACAGTTACAGTCAGGTGAGGTGGATGGAATCCTATTACAAGGAAATTTATGTAAGATTAGTTTTGAATTTATACTTGACTTACTAGCATTTGTGATACTAAAGCATAAGTACTTTGTTTTAGAAGTATTAAGTGATAGTAAGTTGTCTTCCAGCCACGTAGTTACGGTTTTTAAGCCTTCCTCAGCTGACCTGTATACTGAGTTCCAAGAGCGTTCCCGAAATAGTAGTACAGTATCGTCAGCAAACATTTGAATTGTTGCACCGTTTACTACTGTGTCACACAGGTCATTAATATAGATCAAGAACATTGTAGGGCCCAGTGTACTACCCTGTGGAATACCGTAAGTGCAGGATGCGCTGTCACTTAGCAAATTATGATGGCGTACGTTTTGTTTTCTTTCACACAGATAGTCTTTAAACCACGTTAGCGGGGTACCTCTTATGCCGAGGCCTTCCATACGTGCCAAGAGGATTGGAATAGACACTGTATCGAATGCTTTTTGAAGATCTAAAAATATGCCAAGGCATTTGTCACCCGCATTTAGATTGTTAACGATTTGTGATGTAAGATTTAAAACAGCATCATCCGTAGATCGTCCACATCGAAATCCAAACTGGTTATCGGATATAAATTTATGATGCTCCAGATATTTTAAAAGTCTTTTATTTACAATTTTTTCCATAACCTTAGATAAGGAAGTCAGCAGTGAAATGGGCCTATAGTTGGTTGGAAGTTTTTTGTCACCTGACTTGTATATAGGTGCTACTATTGCTCTTTTGAATATATTCGGGAAGGTCCCTGTATTGAAGCTTAGGTTGCACAAATGCGCCACAGGTTCAGCCAAAATATGACAACTGTCCATAAGTATCCTACAAGGTATGTGTGGCGGATTGGGATTATTTTACTAGATATAGTGGACTGTATTGAGATTCTAAATCCCCTGAAACGTTCAGTTACCGCAGTCACAAAATCACACCAAAAACAGCAACAAACTACTCACGGTCTTACTAGCCAGCCTCCCAAGATCAGCAAACGTTGACAGCTCCTGGTAGCTTCTTCTACACGGTAGAATACACTAGCAATTAGATTGTACACGGTACACTCTGGAGTAGTCCCTTTTTTAAGTTTTTGGAGAGATGTTCACATCACGAACACAAAGAGAATGTGTATGGCTTGTCTCGCCTCCTACCCTCCTCTTCTCTTTTTTTTAACTCCACAGATTATTACAACGCATATTACGTCGCAATGTTGCCACTAGGTGTGACCGGCGCTCCGATCGTAGCAGATCATTGTGCCTCGGTATAAATTTTGTGAGTTGCGGTTTATTACTGAACACACCCCCCACCGAAACCATCTTGATGGTTTCTCCTAACTATATTAAAAAGATATTAGAGAAAATATTATAACTTAAGCTACGGAACATGCAAAATAACGCTGAGACACAGAATGTCCTCAACGAGAAAAAAAAATATTAATACACGTAAAAACTAATTTGAATAAGGTAGAGGACTCAGTTTATTAACTGGTCTCTGTAGAGTACTCTTTTGAGTGCGAAGCGTAACACAACGAACAATCCCATCTGGACCGGGGTGAAGAGCCTCAATTCTACCCAAAGGCCAATTGCACGGCGGTACATTATCAGTTTTTATGATTACGAGATCACCTATTTTTATATTAGATCTATCCGAATGCCACTTTGCTTTCTGTTGCAGCGTATTTAGATATTCGTGACTCCATCTACGCCAAAACATTTGTGAACATTTTTGAATATATTGCCAACGTGATAATCGATTTATTGTTATATCCTCTACATTATACTCAGGTACTGCTGTTAACCCTTTTCCAATTAGAAAGTGTCCCGCAGTCAAAACGTTGAACTCATCAGGATTATCACTAGCTGGTAACGGACAAAGCGGCCGCGAGTTGAGAATCGCTTCTACTTTACAAAACACTGTTGTGAGTTCCTCGAACGTCAAACTTTTTTCTCCTACGGCTCGCGTTAATAGATACTTGGCGGATTTAATTCCAGCTTCCCAGAGCCCACCCATATGTGGTGCACCAGGGGGATTAAATCTCCATATAATTTGTCGTTTTGAGCAACCCTCTAATATATTGTTTTTTTGTTCGAGCATAAATCTTTGTACTTCGGTTAAATGCTTACTAGCAGCTATGAAATTAGTTCCGCAATCCGAATAAAGGAAGGAGCACACACCGCGTCGCGCTACAAATCTGTCTAAACACGCGAGGAAACAGTCCGATGACAACGACGATAAGACTTCAAGGTGTACAGCTTTTGTCGAATAACAAATAAATAATGCTAAATATGACCGTTCAACCCTAGCATTTCGTCGTAAACTTTCTTTTGTAAAGAACGGACCACCGAGGTCCACCCCTACATGCTCAAAAACATTACAAGGTATCAATCGGGCTGCTGGCAAAGGTGCCATCTCAGGCTGTAAGAGCACTGGGTTGTGTTTAAAACAAATTTTGCATTTGGACAAAACTGACCGAATAATGCGACGGGATGCTAAAATCCAAAAATTTTGATTAATAATGTTTTGTAAGGTGCGTGGACCTACGTGTAAATATTTTTTATGTAAATATTCAATAAGTAAAAAGGTAAATCTACTATTTTTAGGTAATAAACGAGGATGCTTCGCGTTATAAGGTAACGCTGAATAATTTATTCGACCCCCCACCCTGAGGTATCCGCGTTCGTCAATAAATGGAGATAATTTTCTCAACGACGGAACGTACTTTGTGCCCTTTGACAATCTATTTATTTCATTTGCGAAGTATGCACTTTGTACTAATTTAATTAAAACATCTTGGGCAGTATTTAATTCGTTAGTCGTCAGTATTGATTGCTTCGAGTGACCGGATTTGAGTCGGAACCATCTCAATATTCGAGCAAACGTACGTTGCAGTTTATAATAAGAAGAGAAATTGGAAAAGATTCGGTCACAGAACTCTAACTTAGTCTCCTCTATCGAATTATTTTCATTTGTGATTAAATTGAAGGAGCCTAATGTATGATTTGATTTCATTTCGGGTGTATTACTTTCATGTTGGTTGATAAATGTTCTCACTGGCCACTGCGAATAGTCGTCGTACAACCAAGATGGGCCCTTCAACCACTGCTCACTGCACTCCACGAGCTGTGACGGAGACGCTCCGCGCGAGCATATGTCTGCCATATTGCACTCACTACTCACGTGACGCCAACAGTGTGGAGGTAACACTTCACATACCTGAGTAACACGGTTACTAACAAACGGCTTTAATTTGTAAGCTTCTGTCTGAAGCCACGTCAACACGATAGTCGAATCGGTTAACGCAGTAATACGAGTAATTTTTACACGAGTTAAAATGTCACGGACATATCTAATTAATTTGCTTAACAAAACTGACGCCATTAATTCCAACCTCGGGATAGTTAATGGTTTGACGGGGGCTACTTTAGATTTTGCTGTCACCAGGCGTACTTTAGTTTGACCTCTATCGTTACGACTGATCACATACACACAACTAGCATAACCGCGAGAGCTTGCATCGCAAAAGGCGACCAATTCACATTCGGTCTGTTCTGGTAGCAGCATATGTCTATCTATCTTGATTGCCGTTAGTCGCGGGAGATCATCAACGTAATTAAGCCAGCGCTTAGTTACGTCAGTTGGCAGCTGCTCATCCCATCCTATGCCCAGCTTCCATAAATCTTGCATTATCTCTTTCGCGATGAAAATGCACGGTGAAATAAAACCCACGGGGTCGTAAATAGAAGCTAATAATTTTAAAACAGAACGTTTAGTTGTTACTTTATCAGTCTTATCTACTGTGAAATAAAAACAGTCAGTCAAAGGGAACCATTTCAGACCTAGCACTTTGACTGAATATTCGTTACAATCTTTCATAAATGTAACAGGACACTCTCGGTTTTCTAACGGAACGCGTTGTAAAACTTTTGCACTATTACTCGCCCACCTTTTGAGTATAAAGCCACCGGAATTAAACATCTCTAAAAGTTCATCTTGTAACCGAGATATCTGTGACAATGAACTACAAGAATATAGAATGTCATCCATGTACACGCCCTCGCGCACAACCTTTGCAGCGAGTGGGAAACGTTCTTCCTCGTCATAGGCTAACTGTAAGAGGGTGCGGATAGCTAAGAACGGTGAGCAACTTAAGCCGTAAGTGACAGTTTTTAATTCATAAACGTCAATGGCATCGTTAGGCGAATGACGATACAAAATATGTTGATAACATCTATCTGACTGATTCAGTTTAATTGCCCGATACATTTTGCATACGTCACAAATCAAACAATATTCAAACAACCTAAAATTCAATATTATAGCCCCAATATCTCGATACAGATTAGGCCCGGTCAATAGAATATCATTAAGCGAAACGTTCGTGGACGTTTTAGCCGAGGCATCGAATACCACACGCAAAGGAGTAGTGGAACTACTGGGCTTAAGTATACTGTGATGAGGTATCACATATTTGCTTGGGGTGTCCCCCGAATAAAGCTCCATGTGCCCTAGATTTTCATATTCGCACATGAACTCTGAATAGGCTTGTCGTAATACAGGTGAACGATTCAACTTGCGCTCGGTGAACAAGAGTCGCCGCTCGGCTGCCGCTCGTGACGCGCCCAACGGAGGCGGGTCTGGTATGAATGGTAACGGCACTGAATAGGTACCATCCTCAGTACGACTATAACGAGCCACGAAAATGTCTTCCGCTAATTGTTCCAAAGGATTAATCGAGGGTTTGCTTGGCAATTCTTCGATTTCCCAAAATTTACGCAACGTTTGATCTAAAGACTCTTGTTCATCAAATGAGACTGATAAATTATAATTTTTTAAATTGTCCTTATCATTGCTATAAAGTTTACCACTTACAACAAACCCGAAAGCGGTATCGATCACGCTTGGTATATCCGATGAAATAATATAAGGTTTATCCTTAATTAGTTCCGAAACTATATCATTGCCCAATAGTATATCGATACGCGAACGCTTATAAAATAATGGATCAGCTAAATTAAAATTCTTATATTTATTAATAACGTCCGAGTGGAATCGAACGTTAGGCATATCAGCAGATACCTTAGTCACTACGACCATGTTCAATGTAAAACTAGGTAGGTCAGTGTGTAGGGACCTTAATGTGCATGTAATCATGCCGTGATTTTTTACAGCCTCTCCACCGAGACCATAAATATTAAACGAACACTTCTTTCGAGGTAAGCCCAAACGTTGAGCACACTCAGTTGTAATAAATGAGCTCTGAGCTCCAGAGTCAATAACTGCACGGCAGTATTGAAGCTGGCCGCTACTATCAATTACTAACACGCGCGCCGTTCCCAATACAACACCGTAACCCGAGTGAGCGTTATTGGAATGAAGCGTATCTATCGTATAACGCTCTGAGTCACTCATAGCCTGAGACGAGACGAGTGCTTGTTGCACTTGTGAGTCAGAGCACAATGGACGGGTGGATGTTGGCACGAGCGTGTCGCTCACTGGCTCCCTATGCAATAGATAATGATGTAGTGACGCACATACACCACAAGACATCTCACTTTTACAAGTTGAGGTATCATGATTTCCTTTTAGGCAATTATGACACAATTTTAAGGTATTGACACGGTCAATCCTTTTATCTACGGTCAATTTACGAAATTGATCGCACCTATAAATCATGTGATTTTGATTGCAATGCGCGCAAATTATTTTTTTATTTTTATTATAATTCGACACATTAGTATTTAAAACTGTCTTTGAATAACTTTTGTAGTGGTTATTATTGTTGCCTTTGTAATTGTTACATATAGACTTATTTCTTGATTGTAACGACATCGTACTATTCGATGAATGTTCGAGTACTTTAACTTGTTTATTTACAAAACTAATTAATTCCGAAAAAGATGGAAGTGAATTTTGCTCCCGATTTTCTTCAAAAAGCCTCCTAGTATGCGCATCCAACCCACGTAAGGCTAAATGACAAAATAAATAGTCATGTAAATTTTTAATTTTTAATGCCTCGATGGCTTTAAAAGAGTGATCGAATGTTTCGATAAATAAAGTAAGATTTGCGGTAGTATCTTTATTTAACGGCGTAAAGTTTATCATTTTGTCGATGTACCTACCCACGAGTATTCGATCATCTTGATATTTATTACATAAACTTTGCCATACGACAGTATAATTAGCGGCTGTTATGGGCAATTTTTTAACAATGTTTAATGCCGAACCTTTAACACATGAAAGCAAATAGTGAAACTTATCTATTTCGTCGAAATCTCGATTGTGGACAAGTGATACAAATGTATCGTAGAATGTGGTCCACTTCTCAATATCACCATCGAATTCAAATAAACGTAATTTAGGTAATAACGGCCTTACATCACTCCTATCTTTCGTACTGAGGGATGCCTGCTCGTCCGGTTTTAATCTTAAATATTGCAACCTACATGCCTTATAAAGTTCATCAAATGTATCTAATTCTCGCGTTGACAATCTTGTCTCCGGTTTTAATGATATATCTATTTCAATAATATTTAACACTGTTTCTTCAAACTTTGAGCGGACACTTTCTAATTCGGAATAATCGGCTAAGAAATTCTGAATTTGTGTGGGATCATTTATTTGGGATCTCGCGATATCGAAAACCTTTTGTAATTTAGCAAATAGGTATTCCTTTTTAAAAATAAGTGTTTGCCTTTTTATTTGTAATTTATCCGACATTATGAACAAATTACAAAATTAATACTTTATAAACGCACCGCGAGCAATGGACATCCAGGTAAAAAAGAGGCAAATTAAATAAGGGATATTAAATTAATTAAATGCGTAGTTTTACTCAAATATATGACGTCCACGGGACGCGAATTAAGGGTAGAAAATTATTATTCGAAGATCACTAATTCGAATATATGCGGCTCGAAGGCCAGAAATGTGGCGGATTGGGATTATTTTACTAGATATAGTGGACTGTATTGAGATTCTAAATCCCCTGAAACGTTCAGTTACCGCAGTCACAAAATCACACCAAAAACAGCAACAAACTACTCACGGTCTTACTAGCCAGCCTCCCAAGATCAGCAAACGTTGACAGCTCCTGGTAGCTTCTTCTACACGGTAGAATACACTAGCAATTAGATTGTACACGGTACACTCTGGAGTAGTCCCTTTTTTAAGTTTTTGGAGAGATGTTCACATCACGAACACAAAGAGAATGTGTATGGCTTGTCTCGCCTCCTACCCTCCTCTTCTCTTTTTTTTAACTCCACAGATTATTACAACGCATATTACGTCGCAATGTTGCCACTAGGTGTGACCGGCGCTCCGATCGTAGCAGATCATTGTGCCTCGGTATAAATTTTGTGAGTTGCGGTTTATTACTGAACAGTATGTCATCCCAGCCAGGTGCACTAAATTGCCTGAGGTCATTTATGGTGCTTAATACTTCTAACGGATCAATTGGGTAAAGTACAAATGAGTTAAGCGGAGCACTTTTTGTAAGAATTTTGGAAGCTAATTCAACGTCTGTAGTATTTAGGTTCTTGAGTGTGTTATTAGCTATACTATTGCCAATACTGGTAAAATAATTATTGATTTCATTAAGAGACTCTTTTGTTGTTGGTTTAATTTTCAAAAGACATTCAGCTGTTACAGTGCTTTTTGTGATACCCCCGACATCTTTAATTAGGTTCCACGTTTTCTTACTATCTTTAAGATGTTTAGTAAATTGCACCTTGTAATAATTTATTTTAAGGGTTTTTATTATTTTATTACATATGTTTCTATAAGATATGTATTTTAACATAAGTATGCTATCATTTGGAGACTTTTTATATTTATTATACAATTTATTCCTTGTCCTTATTGCTCTAACTACTCCGTCCGTAATCCATGGTTTTAGGTGTCTTTTCCGGTTACATACTTTTATGGCATGTGTGTTTGTGTTTATCACATTTTTTATTCTATCTATAAGATACTCAGCAGCCTTATTGGTGTCTTTGATAAGTAAATACTCTTGCCAATTTTCTAATGCTAATTCATTTTTAATAGCACTGTAGTTTACTTTATTTATGTAGTTCAATTTGTTATTTTGCACAGGTGAGTGAATATTTTCCACAAGTAGTAAAATTGGCGAGTGGTCAGTGAGTTCACTAAAAACGAACGATTGCCATCGTTGGTTTGTTTTTATCATGAAATGGTCAATGCAGGTGTTATATCTAGTTGGTTTATCGATGCCCGGAATGAGACCATAATATGCCAGTTGTGTAAGGTACGTGCAAGCATGACTAGATATTTGATTGGGAAGAATATCAATGTTCACATCTCCAGCCAAGATGATATTGCGTGCGTGTAAATTTTGGAGTAAATTACCTAATGAGTCAATATAGTTTATAGGCTTAGAAAAACAAGGTGGTCTATACGTACAAATGATCACTGTGTCATTCTGCAATGTTACTGTTAAACAATTACTTTCTGATATATATTCTTCATTAACCGTGCATTCTACGGTGTTTCGAATGTATACCACCACACCGTCGTTCTGGTTATAACTCTTTTTAGTAAAATGTACATTATAGCCATATATATTGGGCGGATTTTTATTTTCATTAGTCCAGCATTCTGATAGCACCAGGATATCGATGGTGTATTCCAAGCTAGAGACAAAAATAAGCAATTTATCCAGATTACGATTTATGCTGCGAATATTAAGAGCTAATATTAATAAGTTATTACCGAAGTTAAGCCTACTCATCATTTCTGAACAACATGTTGTGTTATCTACATACATACAGTGCGGATTAATATTATAATCAATATCTGTAATATTATTTGGATTGAATTTTAGAAGAAAATATAACAGTATCAAAATACTCAAGGACAAATTTTATGAATATTGAAAAATGCATTAAAGATGGTAGATTTAGTGGTATTGTTAAGTAATTATGGAAGTGGACGATGCTTGTAGAAAGTGATTGAAAGTAAGTGTTTGAGTGTATGTTACAAAATACTATTAATATTAGTGTAGTATTAAACAAAATTGAGTGCTTATAATTATGCATTAATGATAGTGGTTTAATCTTCAATATATAGCAGCTGATGAATAGTACTAGTCACTTTTCCTTATCCTTTAGATTATTGATGTCACTTTCCGAATTTATGCCAATCGGTGGAGCACCAGATTCTTTTCTTAAAAACACCTTACCAAAGGACGTCCAACAAAACTTATAGTTGTAAAATCGTGTCTAAAATACAATATTTTGTCCAATCTGACCTTAACATGCACCATTCAACGTTGAATATTTTTTTATATTTTTAAATAAAACTAATTTTACGGATTTTATCGCGTATATTAACTTATTTTTATATTCCCGACGTTTCGGGTGCTTTCCAGCACCCGTGGTCACGGGGTACTGAGGTGTTTGACGTCCTGCTGTCATAGTTAGCCCGTCTACCTTCAGTTTTTTAATATTAATTTTTTTTGGTTCGATTTACGTAGAATGAGATTAGAGTATCTTGAAGTCTAGAAGTGGTATACTTGGGTCTGGATTTGATTTTATTAATTATGGCATCCCAAGCAGATGGCATCACCCATCCATCTTCTCTATTGAAATTAGGATGTTTTTTAATTTCAATAGCCTCGCGAATCATCCTTGGGAGGAATCAGTGTTCTTTTGCGAGGATTTGTGGTCTATCAAATCTAATGTAATGGCGGGGACGATCTTGAACATGTTCACAAACTGCAGACTTCCCGATACGTCTTACTGCTCATGTAAATCCAAGATTCTACAAGCGGTACGTAGACGATACTTTCACAATTTTACCATCTGTCTGTTTATCATCTCTAAAATACAATTCACAATGGAGTTAGAGGCAAACAATACTTTAGCTTTCCTAGATGTTTTAGTCATCCGAAATCCTGATAACACTATTGGTTATACTGTGTACAGAAAAAACACCCATACCAACCGATATTTAAATGGTGAATCTCACCATCATCCTTCACAGTTAGCTACCGTGGGAAAATCTTTGTTTCCCCAAGGTCATCCCCCATGACCACGGGTGCTGGAAAGCACCCGAAACGTCGGGAATATAAAAACAAGTTAATATACGCGATAAAATCCGTAAAATTAGTTTTATTTAAAAATGTGTAGTGTTCGCGTAAATATAAGAAATCATTATTTTTTTATAGGATAGGGTGATGAACGAGCACACAGGTGGACCTGATGGTAAGTGGTTGCTGTGACCCATAAACATATTTATCCTCAATAAAGAATCAAAATGCAGATGCGTCGTCACCCGTCACTAAGATAGAAGCCCCGTTTCCAGTAAAATGGGTATCAGGTTCTCTACACTCACCATATGAAACAGCAGTGTCAAGCTGCCATTTTACGCTGGTATTATGTGAGAGCGTGGTCCTTCCCCGTTCGAGCCGACCCATTCGTGCTACAACTTACTACTAATGTAGCTGCAGCATGGCTCTACCACGTATTGAATTAATTTTAATGAGGCAGTCAACATACAACGCATTCGCACCAAACAGTCTGCTTCTTCGTTCATACGTCATCGTCATCTGTCTTTGGATGCAGGTGGCTCAGCACAATGCTTTGTGGCATTCCTTGGAGACGAGGCCGTGTTCAACAGTAGACTTGTGAAGGGCTATAATGATAATATGAGTGTCTTCAAGGCAAGAGTGAATATGCCTCTGTTAAGCTAAGTCAGTGCGCTTTATCTCCGGCTGCATCACGACTTACCATCAGGAATAGAATAATAGAATAGAAGAATTGCAACTAGCAATGCTATTTACCTTACAAATATATTACCTGTAACCACTCCTGGTAAGCTTAAAATGAAGAAAGAAGTGGTTCACGACAGTAATCGAATGGCGTGTTCGAACCCACGGCCTTTAGAGTTCGTGGTCACGCCCTGCCATTAGGCTACCATCACTTCAAACATTACAAGTATACTTATTGCAAGTAATTTAAGTTTTACCCCTTGTTTGGAAAAAAACTTTTATTTGATTCTTCAGCCGCCATCTTGGATTTACATTTCGACAGGACTGCCGGCTTCTACACCCTCGAAACCCATGAAAATGACACCCATGCTGAAAAAATTGATACCCATTGCAGCCGCCACCTTGGATTTACATTTCGACAACCCTATCGGCTTCAACTCTCTTGAAAACCATGAAAATGACACCCATGATGAAAAAATTGATACGTATTGCAGCCGCCATCTTGGATTTACATTTTGACAGCACTATCGGCTTCAACATCCTCGAAAACCATGAAAATGACACCCCAGATGAAAAAATTGGTACCTAATTCAGCCGCCATCTTGGATTTACATTTCGACAGCACTATCGGATTCAAGAGCCTCGAAAACCATGAAAATGACACCCATGATGAAAAAATTGGTACCTACTTCAGCCGCCATCTTGGATTTACATTTCGACAGGACTGCCGGCTTCTACACCCTCGAAACCCATGAAAATGACACCCATGCTGAAAAAATTGATACCCATTGCAGCCGCCACCTTGGATTTACATTTCGACAACCCTATCGGCTTCAACTCTCTCGAAAACCATGAAAATGACACCCATGAGGAAAAAATTGATACCAATTGCAGCCGCCATCTTGGATTTACATTTTGACAGCACGGCTTCAACATCCTCGAAAACCATGATCTGAAGCACGAATGGGTCGCATCGATCAGGGTAGAACCACGTTCTCACAGAATACTAGCGTAAAATAGCAGCTTAATGCTGCTGTGCTGTGCTTTGTATAATGAGTGTAGAGAACCGGAGACCCCTTTTACTGGAATCGAGGCATTCCATCTTAGTCCTCAGGGATGACAACGAATCTGCATTTTGATTCTTAATCGAGCATAAATATCTATGTCCATGAGGATAAATGTCTATGAGCCACAGAACTCACTTACCATCTTATTCTATACTAGCTGTTCCCCGCGACTTCGCTCGCGTGTTATGGTTTTTAAGTTTTTGCGCGGAGCCCTAATTCTTTTTCTAAAATAAAAGTAGCCTATGTTATTCCTTATGAAATCAGCTACTTGTCAGTGAAAGTACCGTCAAAATCGGTCCAGCCGTTTCGGAGATTAGCCGGAACAAACAGACAGACAGACAGACAGACAAAAATTTTAAAAGTTGTGTTTCTGTTATAAGTGCCGTATATACTTTCATATGCAATTAGTAAAAAGCTGTAATTATGACATTACAAACAGACACTTCAATTTTATTTATTTGTATAGATTAAAAAAAACACGGCAAATGCTAGTTTTCTACCGACTTCAGAAAGGAGGAGATACTCAATTAGACAGTAGGTTTTTTACGTGTGTTACCTCATAACTTTTTTTTGGGTAAACCGATTTCGATGATTCTTTTATTATTTGAAAGCTGGTACTTTTCATGTAGTCCCATATAAATTGATCAAGGTCTGACCAATAGCTTTTGAGTTATTCGGAAGTCGGTTGTACAAAATTATTAATTTGAAATTATCTCACTAAATGTTTAGCAGAGAAGTAACAAGACGTCACTAAGGTATGCAATTATAATTTTATTTTTAGAAACGAACAATTAATTAACTGTTTATCGTGAAGTAAAATGAAGGCATTGATATTCCGAACAAAGAGGCATTATGCCATACCGTGGCGATGATTTGAATTGCACATACATAATGGCATTGGCATGTTGTGTTGTCCTTGCGGACGTTACCCGAGTGCTAATGAGCTGAGGGGGATGGAATCTGGGCTATCGCTTGATGTAACAATAAGTACAATTGTTACGTTATTGTTATATTAGTTACTCGCCAAAAATTCCCAGAATGCATAACTTTTTATTTTTTATAGTATCAAGCACATCCTAAGAAGAACAAGTTGGACTGCGGTATAAGGGGGGACAAGCACACAGTCCACCTGATGCTAAGTAGATACTGTGGCTCATAAACAGCTACATTTATTAGCGACTAGCAGTTCCCCGCGACTTCGCCGGCGTGTAATTTAGGGTTTTAATTATGTTGTGCGGAATCCTAATTCTTTTTCTAAAATATAAGTAGCCTAAGTTACTCCTTATAACATCAGATATCTACCAGTGAAAGTCCGGTCGAAATCGGTCCAGCCGTTTCGGAGATTAGCCGGAACAAACAGACAGACAGACAAAAATTTTAAAAACTGTGTTTTTGTTATAAGTACCGTATATACTTTCATATGCTGCATAAGCTGGTATTTTGACATTACAAACAAACACTTCAATTTTATTTATTTGTATAGATTAAAAACGAAAATGCAGATGCAAACTTTAAGGAATATAACAAAGAAAAAGAAAACAATAAAACTACAAACCTACCTAATGGTAGACAGTGATGAAGCCCAGACAGTAAATTGTACTGTCTTAGCAAAAAGCCTATTCACTCTTGCGTTGACCTTGAAGACTGAAGATTTCATATTTTTTTATAGGAGAGGGGGCAAACGAGCATGCGGCTCACCTGATGGTAAGTGACTACCGCTGCCCATGAACAGCTGCAACACCAGGGAGGGAATCGCAGATGCGTTGCTGGCCTTTTAAAAAGGAGTAGCTCTTTTCTTGAAGGTCCCTAAGTCGTATCGGTCCGGAAAAATCGCTGATGGTAATCGAGACATACATGGTAGAGTCACGCTGCAGTCACGTTGTAGTAGGAATGGATCGGCTCCACCGGATAAAAACCACGCTCTCGCAGAATACCAACGTGAAATAGCAGCTTAATGCTGCTGTGTTTCCTATGGCGAATGTACAGGACCCGAGACCCTTTTTACTGGAAACGTGTCGTCTTAGTCCTTAGGGGTTACGAAGCATCTGCATTTTGATTTTTAATCAAGGATGTCGCAGATGTCTATGGGTCACAGTAATCACGTACCATCAGGTAGACCGTATGCTCGTTTATCACACTTATTCTACAAAAAAAAAATCAATAAAGACAGATGCTGGCAAATTATTCCACTCTCATTAAAAAAAAAAAACTTTAATACCTCTACGTGACTCTACGTCATGTTTCAACTCGGCAAACCCATATAACTCAACGTATCCTCAAATCCATATAGTGTTCAGCATAATATAATGTATTTATATAGAAATAGCAACACAAATGAGTTTTTATCGTCATTTTCTCCAGGGACTAAGGTACGGCTTTACTCATATAATGGACATCAAATTAAGTAATGCTTAAAATTGCGCTCTTTTCATTTAACGACAATAGAAAGAGACAGGTATAGAGATAATCAATACTTAATTTAAGTAAGTTATTATCAATGATTGCATGTAAGACCGCAAGACTCCGGGGACTTTGTTGATTACCTTAAAGCGGGGATTTCTTCTTTCGCTACATACGTATTTGTCTAGTACGAAGGTAGCGGGCAACATTAGTATGACAAACAGTTACTTTATTAGAACCGTATATGTATATGATAATAAATCAGGAAATAAAGGATATCCAAATTAAAATGTAGCCGATGAAGAATCTAATTCAATTCATATTATCGAAAAATATATTATATGGGTATCGTAATTATTTCTTATATTTACGCAGACTACACATTAATGATTAGATGGATGGCTGCTGCCATCTGCGTGGGATCCTATAATTAATAAAATAAAATCCAAGCCCAAGCATACCACTGCAAGACTGCAAGACACTGTAAGCTCTTTCTGCATAGATCGGACCAATAATTAATATTCAAAAACTGAAGGTAGCCGGGCTAACTATGACATCAGAACGTCAAACACCTCAGTCCCCGCCCCCCCCCGCGATAAATCCCGTAAAAATTAGTTTCATTATAATGGTTATCGGATAAGAAAACGAGAAATCAACCGTCAATTTAGGTATTTTTCCGACGGTTAAATTATAATTTCTTTGTTTTTTAAAAATTCATTTGATTAAGAATTTAATTGAGTATTTCATGCATGTGCATATTTTAGTTTTCAATTGATATTTCAAGAAGTATCAATTCTTGAGCATTAAAATCGTGTCTAATTTACACTATTTTGTCCAATCTGCCCTTAACATGCACTAAATAATTAATAATAAATATAAAAATATATAATAAAATTAATTAATAAAAAAATTGCGTTGATAAAATTTCAAACATAGAACATCTTGTGTCGCTTCTTCTTTCGTCAATATTGTAAATGTCAAGCTCGTAAAAGTCAGGACATGGGCCTCTCCCGTTGCAGAGTGGATTTTCTTTAGTCGTCTCATTCGGCACACGGATTTACAATTACAGTACCAGACCAGGTGCGAGACCTTTCATAATGCTGACCGCCGCCTTTCTGGCTATTTTAATGTCCTCCAGACCGGCACGAGTTAGGAGTTTCGGTCACGGTGGCCAATCTCAACGGGGACTAATCATCTGCGCAGGACAGAATTGTAATGCCTGAGTGTATGTGCAAGCATAAGTGCACCCTCTATTCCCTTACTCTCGTAGTGCGATGAGACGGTAATCCGATACAACCGGAATGAGATCAGACGCAGGACCAACGGCTTAGTGTGGATTCCGAGGCACAGGTATAAACGAAACACCGCCGAATTCCTGACTACTGGGCTGCAACTGACTGATTTCTTGTCAGAAAAATCCAATAACGAACTTTGGCCCGACTCGGGATCCGAACCCGGGATCTCATGATCAGCCATCGCGTTTACGACGACTACACAACCGAAGCAGTCAACATACAACGCATTTGAACCAAACAGTTTGCTTCGTCGTTCATAAACGTCATCGTAACCTGTCTTTGGATGCAGGTAGCTCAGGGCCATGCTTTGTGGCATTCCTTGGGGACGAGGCCTTTGTTCAGCACTGGACTTGTGAAGAGCTATAATGATAATATGAGGGTCTTCAAGGCAAGAGTGAATATGCCTCTGTTAAGCTAAGTCAGTGCGCTTTATCTCCGGCTGCATCACGTCTTACCATCAGGAATAGAAGAATTGCAACTAGCAATGCTATTTACCTTACAAATATATTACCCGTAAACAGTCATGGTAAGCTTAAAATGAAGAAAGAAGTGGTTCACGACAGTAGTCGAATGGCGGGTTCGAACCCACGACCTTTAGAGTTCGTGGTCACGCCCTGCCATTAGATTACCGTCGCCTCAAACATTACAAGTATACTTATTGCAAGTAATTTAAGTTTTACCCCTTGTTCGGAAAAAACTCTGCCCTGGGAAAAACCAGCAAGAAACCCAGCGGGACTTTTTTTTGAATAAATAATTTACAATACGGCTCCGTGGCGCAGTGGCTTAGCAATCAGTTGTTGCGCTGGGGGCCGCGGGTTCAAATCCCGCACGGAACAAGTATTTGTATGGCCTACAAATAATTGTCCCGGGTCAGGATGTTTGTCCTTGTGCAATTTATGTTTGTAAACTGCCTCCACGACACAGGAGAAAATCCTAGTGTGGGGATAAGGTTTTTAAAAAAATAAAAAATAAAAATAAATATATATATAATATTTTATTGTATGGCAGTCTTTGGGGGAGGCCTATTTTCAGTAGTGGCCTTGTGAAGGGCTGTAATGATGATGATGATGATGATAATATTTTATACAATTACGTATGGAAACATTTAGAAACAGCGGTTCATAACAATAAAAAAAGGTAACAGAAAACATAATTATAACCTCACTTGCAGCCCACTCGGTTCTCAATTTGACCTTTTACTTTTACTTATCGATATCTTTACTTATCAATTGTTTAATATTATATTTTACCTGATGCGATCATTCCGCGATACGGCTTCTGATTATTATGTAATCTAGGGTATGATTGTGCGTGCTAACTATCCAAAGGAGGGCTAATAATTTTCTGCTCACCAGATGTCGCTAGTTGACACTGAGGTAAAGTTTTTTGTTACACAATGTAATTTAATTGAGAAGTTGATTTTTAATAAAAGTTTATATCAGTTTCTGGAATACTATTATATTCCCCTCCTCTATATTATATACCTCCCACCCTGTCTCAATCGCGCGCTCTATACCCGTCGCCGTGAATCCCAACACTACCACCTCCAGCACCACCACACTAGGCACGACACACCACTCCTTCCTCCCTGAGACCTGTACAGGGGAGTTGTAGGAATAGCAGGAGAGCCAAAGTTGAATTGTGGACAAGCATTGCAAAGCAATCTATGCTAATTTAACCTCTAAGGTCGCTTTACTTCAACGCGGTCTTTACAAGTTCTTTCTTCACGATATTTTCCTTTACCGCCGAATAGTTGGTAAATCGGAACCTTTTTTTATAAAACTGAAGTGAACTTATAAACTATCATTGGATCTCATTTTGTAACTGACAATAAACCGCGTGGACGTGTGCGGCAAATTTAACTTTCAACTTTTCACGTTGTAGAGCCGTGCTGCAGCTTATATTATGGTTGTAGCACGAATTGGTCAACTGGACCGAGGAAGGACCACGCTCTCACAGAATACTAACATAAAATAGCAGCTTAATGCTGCTGTATTTCTCGTGTGATAAGTATAGAGAACCGAGGACCGTTTTTACTGTTAACGAGGCATTCCATCTTTGTCCTCAGGTGGATTTATTTTTGTTTCTATGGACTACAGCATCCACTTCTCGGGTGGACTGTATGCTCGTTTGTTACTCTTATTCTATAAAAATATCAATTTAAAAACATCGAAATAACATTATCCTAACATTCCAGAACAATCTAGCAATAATCCGAGATTATTTTGGTAATTGTAAAAGTAATTATATTAGTTGAAAACATCGATAAATGCTTCACGCGAAGACACAAAGCAATCAGAAACCGATAGCCGCCAGTTCGATATCAAGTGATAAGACTCCAAATTGTATGTTATCAGTATTCTGTATTAATCCAGCGCGATGACTCAAGTGATTCCAGCGCAAACATAATGGAAACTTACAATAATATCAGAAGGTAAATTATTATACTGATAAGCGATGTTTGCTGATGGATTGTTAAAGAACATATAAATATTCTGTATTTATTTATTCATTCAGATCGTTTGCGGAATGCTTTGTTTGGCGTTCATTAAATAGTTTTTTTTTTATAGCAGTGGAGGCAAACGAACATGCGGCATTGAGGTAATATGTTACTACGTAGTAACATATTACCTCAATGGCATGTGGCTCACCTGATGGTCAGTGACTACCGCCGCCCATGAACAACTGCAAAACCAGGGGAATTGCAAATGCGTTGCCGGCCTAGTGACAGATAAATGTAACTATTCAAAATTAAAGACAATAATTGTTCTAATTATTACTTATATTTACGCAAAATCGTTGTGTAACAGCTGCGTCATAAGCCCACTGCTCTTTCGTAAGTGGCAACAGAGGAAAATGAAATGGATATGGGCAGTACGTAGCATCTCCCGATAAGTCAATGAAATGAATTCAATGAAATTAACAATGAACGAACGTGAACTCTACAACTTAAATAAAACCAAATGTTATTAAGGCGTCTTTCCTTTGAATACAGTAAATTCATCGTTAGCGATGGGGGTGCATTGCTAACGACGAAAAATGATGACATTTAGTCGTCACAACTAAATATCGATATGCTGATATAGGGTTAGATATTAGCTGAAGGTATTAAGTATAGCTTTTGACATAGGATTTTGTTCTAATGTTAATTTTTTTCGTAGTATATGGCATAAGAAGTTAATTTATAATGTTATCATTCAGAAATGGCAGACAATTGTCTTGGACCATAAAGCCTAAACTCTGATTTGACAACATCATCATCATTACAGTCCTTCACAAGTCCACTGCTGAACATAGGCCTCCCCCAAGGAATGCCACAAAGCACGGTCCTGAGCCAGCTTCATCCATCGACTTCCTGCATGTCTTACCAGGTCGTCACTCCATCTAGTGGGGGTCGCCCAACACTTCGCCTACTTGTACGAGGCCGCCACTCAAGAAACTTTTTTCATCATCGGCTATCGTTACTTCGAGCTATATGGCCGGCCCATTGCCACTTTAGCTTACTAATCCGTTGGGCTATGTCGGTCACTCTTGTTCTAGTGCGGGTATCCTCATTTCTAAATTTATCACGCAGAGAAACAGAAACAGAAACAGAAACTTTTTTATTCAATATAGATTATTAATAATACTTATTGAAAGTCAATCTTTTGTTTAATTACCACTGGTTCGCAAAAAAAAAACTGTCATGGGAAGAACCAGCAAGAAACCCAGCGGAACTTTTTTAAAATAACATCTTACTTACAATCATGTATGTTACACAATTAACCACATAAATCAAATTATAAATAGCTTGGTAGCGATCACCTCATCCCCAGGGGTTATTATCATCTATAAATTTCTTAATATTATAATAATGCTTTTATACAAAATTTATTTAATAAAATTTTTGAACTTTGAGCAAGTCAAATTTTGTATATTTTCTGGGATTTTCTTGTAAAAGCGTATACATCGGTCCAAGAATGAATTACGTACTCGGTGGAGTCAAGTAACTGGTCCTGCTAGCTTGTGTCTGTTCTTAGTATTTATAGAATGAATAAATATCACTTATTTTTGTAAAACTACTTTTATTTTTTGTGTACGTACGTTACATTTTCATAAATGTATTGAGAGGCCAAAGTTAATATATAAATTTCCTTAAACTTTTGTCGCAGCGACTCTTTAGGTTTTAAATCATAGATTGCTCTTATGGCCCTCTTCTGTAAAACAAATGTAATTTCAGTGTCAGCCGCGTGTCCCCATAGTAAAATACCATACGACATTATGCTATGGAAATGGCTAAAGTAAACAAATCTAGCTGTCACACTGGTAAGATTTTTAATCTTTTTTACAGCATATGCTGCAGAACTAAGTCTGCTTGCTAATTTTGATATATGGGGGCTCCATTGAAGCTTCGCGTCTAGTGTTATTCCAAGCAAAATGGTGGTATCGACAAGACTCAGTTCCTCCCCATTTAAAATTACATTAGTATTTAATTGTTTGACATTTGGAGTCATGAATTTCATACATTTCGTTTTTAAATGAAAGTTATTAACATTAAACCAATTTACTAATTTAAATATAGCATTATTTACTTCGTCATATTTTAATAATTGTCGTTTTAATTTGAAAATTAATGAAGTGTCGTCATCAAATAATATCCCATACTATGTATGGTAAGTATATGCAAGAAACAGAAAGAAAAAACAGAAATCCGAGCATAGCCCTCTCCATAGATCGCATAGCGACCTTGAACGTCCTCATACGGCAAGCAGTGAAGGACCTCGTTTTATATCCATAAGTCATCACTGGCAACACGCTTTCTTATCTTCAAATTTAAACGATATTACAAAAGCAGCAATCCGCCCGCGTTCAAGTTCCCACCAAAACCTTTTGCATTAAAATAATATTTTAGTATATTTTAAAGTACCTACAAATGTAACATGATTTCTACCACATTTCTTACTGTTGTTCTCAATGTTGTACCATATTACCATTACCATGGGCATTGCTATACGAGTACAAAAATCGTATAGTTTTAAGTGTCATGGTGCGGGCGCTGCGGAAGGTCGACTCAAGGAAATGGGTCAAGGATACCCATTGCGGATATAGGGGTGTCGATATATGTTCCAGTCTTAAGATTCTTAACAGAAACGTAGTTTACGTTTTTTTTGTAGAATAAGGGTGACAAACGAGCATACAGTCCACCTGATGGTAAAGTGGACTCTGTGGCCCATAGACATCTACATCTATCCTAGATTAAGAATCAAAATCCAAATGCGTTGTCACCTCTTTTACAGTAAAACGGGTCTCCAATTCTCTACACTCACCGTACGAAACACAGCAGAATGAGCTTTTATTTTACGCTGGTAGTCTGTGAGAGCATGGTCCTTCCCCGGCCAAGCGGACCCATTCGTACTACAAACATAATATAGCTGCAGCATGGCTCTACCACGTATAAATTAAAAGTAAAAAGTTAAGTTACGTTTAGGTTCAGGTCTCCTTTCATCAGTGAGTGGATTTTGGCGGGGAGGATGTTCCGCCCTGTGCCGATGCGTATTTGTGAACTTATGTACATAGTAAAATAATATAATATTATGCTTAAATATTTTTAGAAATAGAGATAGACTGGCAATGAGGGCAATTTAAAACTTTTTCTGTCAAGAAATACTTAGTAACAGTCCGGAGTCAGGAAGTTGGCGGTGTTTCAACCCCGCGCCTTGAAAATGAGATAAACCCGTTAATCTCTCTCCGGTTGTGTCAGATTACCGTTCCATCGGAGTATGAGAGTGAGGGAATAGAGAGTGCCCCTGTGCTTGCGCATACATCTTGTCCTGCGCAGATGGCTAGTCTCAAGTTGGTACTAGCCACCGTGACTTAAATTCGGTCTGGAGGATATTATTAGGTAATTTTGCCCTGGAAACCGCTACTCTAAGTTCTAAGTGACCAATTGTCTTATCTACAAATCTAATACTTTATGGAAATGAAGTGAATTATATAATTATATATTTAAAAGTTTATTGTGTCATCTAATTCGGAATAGACTTTAGCCGATTTCTTATAAACATTGTGTCAGCCCTGCAAACGTAGCCTTTACCGCAGCCGCGCCTTTTTCAGACACGATTCTGCTAACCCTTTGCAGTCCCCAGCATATACTTTGCGGTAGAATAACGAAGATTAAGTTATGCCACCAAAAATATGATTTTTTTAATATGGGTAACAAACGAGCACACAGCCGACCTGATCGTAAGTGGTTGCTGCGGCCTATAGACATCTACATCTATCCTCTATTACAAACCAAAATGCAGATGCGTCGCCACCCGAGAGGAATAAGATGGAAAGTCTCGTTTTCAGTAAAAAGGGTCTCCGGCTTTCTACACTCACCATACGAAACACAGCAGTGTTAAGCTGCTACTTTACGCTGGTATTTTGTGAGAGCGTGGTATTTCCCTGGTCGAGCCGACCCACTCGTGCTACAACTATACTACTGATATAGCTGCAGCATGGCTCTACCACGTAAAAATTATGATTATTATGTTATGCGTCAAAGAGATGTGGTGTGGGGGAATTTCTTTTAAATTGAAGTAACAAACGAAATTACTGTCCATCTAATGGTAAATAGCTACAGCCCATGGACACCTGCAACTTCTGCAAACAAACAAGGCTACAGATGAATTGTCAACACTGAGGACTAAGATGTAATGCTTCATAGCCTGTAATCATACGGACTCTCTACACCCTTCGGAATACGCACTTTTGATTAGCGTTAGAATTACCTACCCCGACGTATTTAATGACTTTAATGACGATTTCGAGGCAGGAAAGGAGTCATATCATCTATTAAAACTGTAAACTTTCTTTCCAAATGTCCACCAAACTTGCACAATATATTTTAGGGACCTTCAAAAAAAGAACCTTCCTCCTTCCTAAAGGGCTGGCAACGCATCTGCAGTTTCTCTAGAGTTGCATTTGTTTACTAATGAGGGCTAATAATGTTCTGCTCACCAGATATCGCTAGTTGACACTGAGGTAACGTTTTTTGTTACACAATGTCATTTAATTGAAAAGTTGTTTTTTAATAAAAGTGTATTCGTTTCTAGATTATTATATTAATACACAAAACAATGCGTCAGTGGTTTGCTCTTTAATTTATTGCACATTTTTAACTTTTTTTTTCAAATTTTTTCTACTTTATGAATATCTGTGGTTTCGTTTATTTATTTTTAATGTTATTAATATAAAATATAACTAATAGTACAAAAAGAAATATTAACCTTTACATTTTCCGAACATATTAACTTCCCCGCTATAAAATCTGTCAAATATTTAACCTCATTGTACAGTGGCGCCGCCTGGTGGCAGAAAAAATCGTGGATGCCCTAATTGTTAGGCATTCTATTCTGCCTCGGGGTCCGTCGGAATAAGTACCAAACTCTTACGTATTTAGAAAATTAAGAGTTAACCGACGAGCATGTATGCGTAGTTGCGTGGGTATATGGATATCAAAGAAACGGAGAGGTGTGTCAGGATCGCGTCAAATGGAAGTTCGTAATCTCTGCCAACCCCTCTGGATAACAGGCGTGAGAGTTTATGTTTGTATTTATATGTATATGTTGCAGCTAACTAGCTTGATTAGCCTTTCAGTTAACAGACTAGCCTTTTTACTAAACGGCGCCGTTAAACTAGCGGCCTGAATGATGTTCAGCCGATGCGTGTAATATAACATTGCACCTATCTTATAATACTAGGAAGCAGTGCAAATTCTCCTGTGTTTCGTTTTGGAGGGTAAGGTGAGCCAGTATTACAATTACAGGCTGTAAGGCATTCCATCTTGGTGCTAAGAGGTAACAACGCATCTTTAGTCTGCTTTAATTTTGAAGTTTTTTTGCAGGTGTCCATGGGCGACTTACTATCCCTAAGTTCACTACAATTTCCTAAAAAAATATTCATGGGCCACAGTGATCACTTACTATCAAGTTAGTCTTATGATCGTTTGACTGCTATTCTAAAGGAATCTTGCACGCGCTCGAACACGGACGAGTCTCTGGCGAGTAAAGTAAACTAAATTACATATTTGTCCCTGTGCTGGGCACAAACCTCTTTTCATTTCAGCGAGCGTTTTTGGGATCGTCGAGCACGTAGTAAATCGGCACTAAAACTTGCAATAAAGCAATTTCTAAACAATTTTTTAAGTTGATTACTCTGGCGGGTAATGGCGGGAAATCCATTCAAAACTAATGTTAGCCAATTGAGGCATTCTTTAAAAAGCAAGAATTAAAAAATATTTTAACGATATAAAGCAGCCGTTTTGGTCATATTAAATATGTATCGATACTGGGATTAACAATTCTCTGTAATAGATAGTGAATCAATAATCGTACGATATGTTATCAAGTGATGACCTCGAATACATTGCATTTAATTTATTGCAACATTTTTTTTTAAAGAATTTAGCTGTAGGATTAAACATGGATAAATGTACACATTAACCTGATGGTAATTTATCAGGTGCAGGTCATAGATGATACTAGGTCAATACACACCTACATCCTCGATTAGGAATCAATATGCCATTGCAAGTCTCGTTACATCGAGTCGTTAGCATTAACTTTTATAGACGTTACTTTGATTCTATAATTTTTCCACTTTTAATTCCCTTACGTCATGGGTTTTATGTAAGAATAAATGTACAAAAACTGTGGTTCACAATGGTTTTCATTATTTTGGAGAACAATTTAGATGGGTCTGAGCGGTCGATTTTCGGTTATTTTTTAGGGATCTGGTGCACTAAAGCTGTCTTCTCAGTTCGGAACTATGCCTCGGGAGAAAGAGTTTTAGAAAAGACACGTTACGACCGGTGCCAACTAGGGAGCACACGTCTTCAGCACAATGGGAGGAACTCCATCAGGCCCAATCGACTTGACGTCTAGGGAGAGTAATGCCAAGCGCTGTTTAAACCATATCGTACTGATCTGAAGGCGAAATTATACTTCTTTTTAACAACGCCGGTGAAGCACTCCTATTATAGGGCGATGCAATTTTCAGGAGCAACCAAACCAGGCACCACAGATCATAGAATAAAGAGAGATCATCCGGCGAGAAGCATACCCGCCCCTGTCCTCACGGGAAGGATGCAAAAAAGAAGAAACGTCCTGTCCCAATCGACTGACCTATAGTGCAAAACACGGCGGCGATCTGCAGAACGCAACCGCGATATGAGTGTGAGTGGCACCATAGTCCGGATCAGACAATGGTCCAATGAACCAAGAGGGGCGTCGTCGGAGACCTGATATGCATCCGGATGAGAGGTCAGCAGAAGGTCCAGGGAAGGTGCACGCTCCTCCACATATAGAATCCGCGTAGGTGAAGTAACCATTATGTCAAGGCAAAGTCATAAACAGATCTTCCCGCATGATCGGTTAAACGAGAACCAAGCCATTCAGCGTGGTGGCCGTTAAAATCACCAAGGATCACGATCTCTGCAGATGGGATCTGTTGTAGCACGGAGTCTGCAGCGATTTGGACGCGGTCGATGAGTTGGTCTGTACCTATAGAGGCACCCGCATACGCGAGGCAGCCTGAGCACCGCGCTAAGGAAGAGTAAGGTAGCTTGGGCGTGGATGCTCAGCGAGGGATTCTCCAATACTAAGAGTGCTGGTACCCTCCTGGGATGGTTTCTTATCTAATTACACTACCATGTTAAGGGGAGAGGGGTTAGGCCTCCGACCACCTGAACTTAACAGGCGAAGTAAACTTCTATTTAACGCTAGTTATCTGTAAGGTCGTGGGTCTCCTCGGTTCGAGCCGGTCCACCCTTTCATTCATTACAGCTCTTCATTTCATGTCTTACCAAGTCGTCACGCCATCTAATCTGGGCCACCCGAGCGACAACAGAAGCTGCCGTGTGGCTCTTCCACTGTTATGTTGTCTGCCTATATTACTAACTGTAATCTACTTCGTCATTGTTTATGCGTAACATATACTATTTAGTAGTAAGTAGCTTTGCTTTATTATGCCCCGCAGTGGGCGACAAGGAGCTGATAATGAAGTAGTTTTGCACCTTTAAAGTATTTAATTTAGTTTAAATAGGGCCCCAATTTCATTTTTGCCCCGCGGCCCTTGGTTACATAGCTACGCCACTGGTCAACCGTGTTTTTATTTAATTATCCCGTGCGTCTCTTTTGATGGGCTATAAACTATAATCGTAATGGTATTGGTAAATGGACACAAAAGCAAAAGTTAAATATTTAATATTCAATTAACTGTAGAGCATTGTTGCAGGTCACGTTAACTTGTATATTTACTTTTTACATCAATGGCAGGGCATGTTGGTTACAGTACGAATAAGTTAAACGAGGATAGACCACTTCGAACTTGTACTATTATTTATTCTGTGCTCGAACAGAATACCAGCCGGCAACAGCAGCCTATTACTGTATTTCGTATAGTGAGTGACAAGGAGCGGAGACCCTTGTTTAATGGTAATGAGGTATTCCATGTATTGTAAATATGTTCGAGAATCAATTATATATTAAGAGAAACATAAATGTATATATACATACATATACAATTATGACTTATGTACTTAATTTTTTGATTCTTAAAATATATTTATTCAAAAATGTAATTATTAAGCCGTGGTAGTAGATTAGAGGCGTAGTAGTGTGCCGTGGTAGCTCAGGAGCTAAATGTTCGCTTAAATTTCACAGTACGCGAGCAACCGGGTTCGATCCTCGCCGGTAGCAATGAAATTGTTAATTGCAATTTTAAGGTGGCACAAGTCGCGGGCTCGAACTCGCTGGTGGGCGCGGCCAAAAAGCACGCTGTCTCACCTGGCATCGTGCCCGACAGAGATAGTATCAGTGATGAGCATATCGACACTAGTATTCACGCACGTCTTGTTCGTACGGCATTCAGAACCGTTTGAACAAAAACGAAGTTACACGAACACGATGCAACATTTATACTAATATAATAAAGCAGAAAATATAGATCTTTACTCCGTCTAAAAAAAAGTCCGCGATACCATATGTCTATTTTTTATATACTCGTATAAGCCACAATTAGGCATTTTTATTTTGACAAAAAAAAAATGAAAATTTAATTATTAGGCATGGCATATTTATCCTTACGAACGAAAGTTACTTCATTATCAAGACAATTTTTTGAAGATAAACTTCGTTGTTTATGCCATGTTTATATAGTACATAGTTGAGATAATGTAAAATTAAAATAATTCAATACTTGGCCTTGACGCGCAAACAACGCATAACCCCTAGCCCGGTGCGAACTGAGAAGCCAGTATTGAAAGCTTCTATGAGCGAGGTTAGGTTAGCCGTTAGTTCAATCATTATCTATATCTACACAAATAAATAAAATTGAAGTGTCTGTTATAATGTCAAAATAACAGCTTTTTACTAATTGCATATGAAATTATATACGCTACTTATAACACAATTTTTAACATTTTTCTGTCTGTCTGTCTGTTTGTTCCGGTTAATTTCCAAAACGGCTGGACCGATTTTGACGGGACTTTCACTAGTAGATAGCTCATGTTATAAGTAGTAACTTAGAATGCTTAAATTTTAGAAAAATTATTAGGCGTCCGTGCAACAAAATTAACACCCTAAACTAAATGCGGACGAAGTCGCGGGGAACAGCTGGTAGCTAAAATAAATTCAAAATTAATTGAGTGCTTTTATCTATCTCCCAGGTGAGCGTAACAATGATTAGTTAATTCTGAACTCTTTCATTTCACGTTGCTATGGTATTTTGAAAGTTTAATTGATTAATAAGTTTTTATTTTATTTATTTCTTTAAAAAAAAGACGTTACCCCCACACTAGGATTTTCTCGTGTATCGTGGAGGCAGTTTACAAACACAAATTGCACAAGGACAAACATCCAGACCCGGAACAATTATTTGTAGGCCATACAAATACAAATACTTGATCCGTGCGGGATTCGAACCCGCGGCCCCCTGCTCAGCAACTCATTGCTAAGACACTGCGCCACGGAGCCGTATAAGAGTATAAGAGGTTGATAGCAAATGTATCAAGAATCATTTCTTGCCTACACACTTTTCATGTATCGTGTACGTTTTTCTTTAAAACTGAATAAAACCGCGCATAGTATGCCGACAGATAAAATAAAAGTACTTCATTAATTATGACAATTTTTCCATACATTATTATCAAATAAAATATTTGATTGCAATTATAAAACTAGGTGTCATGTCATGCCATGCATCTCGGACACATGATGACGCGGGTGAAACCGCGAAATGATTAGGCGCTGCTTTATCGCTTCATATTATACCTCTGTGGCTCTATATACCTAATATAGATTGCTTATTTTATTATGTTTAGTTTTTCCGAGTGGTTATGCAGCGATCACTCAAGAGTTCGGCTTCGAACGTGTGTAACTGCAAAAATTATCCCACGGGAACGAAATATTTTATATTACTGGGAGCCGCGGGTTCGAATCCCGCACGGAACAAGTATTTGTATGGCCTACAAATAATTCTTCCGGGTCTGGATGTTTGTCCTTGTGCAATTTATGTTTGTAAACTGCCTCCACGATACAGGAGAAACTCCTAGTGTGGGTGTAACGTTTTTTAAATAAGAAAAAAAAAATTTGTATGGCCTACAAATAGTTGTTCCGGGTCTGGATGTTTGTAAACTGCTTCCACTATACAGGAGAAAATGCTAGTGCGGGGGTAATGTATTTTTAAAAAATAAAATAAAATAAAATTCCAGACTATAACCTATCTCTGAGCAAAATATCATCCAGGTCCCTTCAGCGGTTCTGGCGTGATTGAATAACATACATCCTTTCATTCGTCCATCCAAATATCCAAACTTTCGCATTTATAATATTTAGATAATAATTGTAATTAGTTCTGCTTACCTATAAATTTTTTTCAAAAATACTTACCTGTCTTCTTACTTTTTTTTATATATACTCAATATCACTAAACGTAAACACAGGTTTTTATCAAGACAAGTGACCCATCAAGATTGTTTTCTTAGTACTGACGTACCTACCTAAAGTTTACAATTTTGTGGCCACGACGCGGTGACGTTTTGTGACATTTTGTTGTATTGTAGGTTGTAGGTATCTAGGTAATAACAGTAGGTACCTATGAAAATCCCACATAATATACCTTGTTTGTCCGCCGCAAGAGTCGTCTAATAAATAATTAAACTGTTTTGTAATTCTTTATTTATTTATAACACTTGCATTGAGAGCCGTGGTAGCTCAGATGGTTATCGTTCGCCGTAAGTATCACACTACGCGAGCAACCCGGGTTCGATCCCCGTCGGCACCAATGAAATTGTTGCAATTTTATATAGTAATCGTATATTATAGACTTAATTTTTTTTCTTTTATAATTATATTATATTACAGACGAAAATTGAAATAAAAAACAAAATTGTCTGTCGTCCAAAACGCATCATCTCTTTCAATTATATCAATTTCCATGCTGTCTTTTGTCTTTGGCGTCCAAATTACAAAATAGCAAAACTTTTCGTTTCGAATAAAACTCGAATAAGCCCGCGTCACCGCCCGTGCATGTGTGTGTAAGCGTCGTCCTCCCGCACCGCACCGGGGCAAACATTATTCAGTGAGATGCACGATAATTCATAGTAACATACGCGCGTAAAAAAATACGAAAAGGCCTTTGGAAGAAGGGGTTTTATGAAAAAACCACTGCATAAATTAATTACGAATAAAATTTCTTGAATTCTTCGATAATTGAGCTGTGTCGGTACCGACTTTGTTTTGGAAATTTCACACTTCTTTTATTACTAATTTACGCCCAAAGTTGTGTTAAAATTGGCAATAAAAACGAATCTTTGGTAGCTCGTAACTTTTTAATAACATTTTATTTTACTATTCTGTTTCCGTACAGACAAATTTGATAATGAGACAAAACGATATCATGTTTAACTTTGGATGTACACTGTCAAACAGCGTAGTAAAACCCCTCCGAAATTTGTATGGAAATCAATGGAAATATTGTCGACTAGTGTCACCTTAAGTGCTGATTACCACTCGGCGGTGAACATTTCCTTGCCCTAAAACCCTCTCAGAAATGAGAGGAGGCCTGTGCCCAGCAGTGGGATGTAGGTATATAGGCTGTAACTTTAACTTTAATGTAATTATTGTACATATATAGTATAGTACAATAATTACATTAAAGTTAAAGTAAGTAAGTAAGTAGTACACGTGGTAGAGCCATGCTGTAGCTATATTAGTAGTATAGTTGTAGCACGAATGGGTCGGCTTGGCCGGGGAAGGACCACGCTCTCACAGAACACCAGCGTAAAATAGCAGCTTAAAACTGCTGTGTTTCGTATGGTGAGTGTAGAGAACCGGAGACCCTTTTAACTGGAAAAGAGGCATTCCATCTTAGTCCTCACGGGTGACAACGCATCTGCATCTTGAGTCTTTATTGAGGATAGATGTAGATGTCTATGGGTCATAGTAACCACTTACCATCAGGTGGACTGTGTGCTCGTTTGTCACCCTATCCTATAAAAAAATATATTGGATATTTATACCAGGGTTTGACTATAATCCCACCTGGTGGTAATTGGTGATCAAGTCCTGAATGGTAAAACACTGTGTCTTAAAGACACCCAGGTTGTAATCGGATAAAAAGACATAGTTATTGTTACAAATTTTATAAAAAATTCGTTTACTTAATTATATTCATGGATGGATAACAAAACAGCAAACCAAGTTAATAAGCCAACAACGGTAAAACATAATTATAACCCAGTCTAAGCCGGAATCCAAATCCCGGACGTATAACTAGAAGGTTATTCTAATTTTTTTTAATATGCATAAACAGCTTCGGAAGACGGTCTACCGGTCCAACTCAAATGCCTTCCTTCCTCTAGTGTTGAAGGAAATGGAAGTTAAGTAGTTATTTTCAAATGGAACGTAATTAAAAATATTTTGAACAAATTATCATTTATGATTTAATTTACTACAAAATAGTTTAGCGGTCAGCGTATTTAGTTTATTGACTTGTGGTGTCTAGTTCGAACACATAATCTATACATACATACATACAAATAAATAAAATGGAGGTGTCTGTTCGTAATGTCAAAATAACAGCTTTTCAATAAATGCATATGAAAGTATATACGGTACTTATAACAAAAACATAATTTTTAAAAAAAAATTCTGTCTGTCTCTCTGTTTGTTCCGGATAATCTCCAAAACGACCACTGGTAGACAGCTGATTTTATAAGCAGTAACTTAGACTACTTTTATTTAAGAAAAATAATTACGATTCCGCTTTAAAAAAACTTATTAAAACCTAAATCACTTGCGTGCCAAGTCGCGGGGAACAGCTAGTATATAATAGTACTACGTAGTTCAAAGACAAGTACAATGTTTATACAAATAAAAAAAATATAAATACAATGGAATCACAATTCCATAGTCAAATTTCGCGAATATTGAATTACTGGATACCTTGTGGTAACCTATGGTAGCGACGACAATGCTTCAACCCCATAAGCCCCATATCACCCCGCAGGGTATCGTAAAAGCCGGAGAAGGGAAATGTCTGCAAAATGTCGAGGTTTTTAAGAGAAAATGAATAGGTACTACCAATATACCAGACCTAATCACCTTTAAATTTATACAAATAAATAAAATTGAAGTGTCTGTTTGTAATGTCTAAATTACAGCTTTTTACTAAATGCATATGAAAGTTTATACGGTACTTATAACAAAAATACAATTTTAAAGTTTTTGTCTGTTTGTCTGTGTTCTGGCTAATTACCGAAACGGCTAATCCGATTTTGACGGGACTGTCACTGGCAGATATCTGATGTCACAAGGAGTAACGCAAAAAAATTAAAACCCCAAATAACACGCTGGCGAAGTCGCGGGGAGCAGCTAGTATATAGTATGTATACAATTATTCTATCTGTGTATGTGAATTAACTCCGCCTAAACGGCTGGAACGATTTTGATAAATTGTTGTGTGTTGATTAGATAATGGTTTAAATTTACGGTAGGTGGCGCTGCTGTTGACATAAAGAAATCATCCGTGCGAAGCCCCAGCCGCCACGGCTTCGCACGGCTATTCTCTACTACTAGCAATTAACTATCGACAAGCGAGTTACATACAAAATCTGACTTCTGCCATGTTTGAAAACTTTATTAAAATAAGATAGAATAAAAAGGGTTATTATAATATTAAGGAATTTATGGATAACAATAACCCCTGGGAATGAGGTGATCGCTACCAAGCTATTTCTAATTTGTTTTGTGTTGTTATTTATTGTGTAACATTAATGATTGTAAATTGTTCTTTTATTTTCAAAGTCCCGCTGGGTTTCGTGCTGGTTCTTCCTAGGACATAGGTACTTTCCGAACCAGTGGTAAATTAAGTATAAGAGTTAGTTTTAATAAGTATTATTTAAAACCAATATTAAACTTAAAATAAAAACGTGTGTGTGTACTTACGTACGCACGTAAGAAGTTATACTTCTTTAGCGTAACAAAACAAACTACTAAAATAAAACACGTTTTATAGATTCATTAATATTTGAATAACTACCTTGAATATAGTTATCAGTTCTCACAAATACTTGACAGTTGACAGAGAATTACCAACTGAAGTTGTCGCTTTTAGATTTCGGTGTGCGCGCGCATCGTAACAACTTCATGATGTCGTTTTTAGGTGTCGGTGTTCGCGCGCATCGTACAAATTCACGCTCATCAATTTTTTTAAACGCGCCAAAAGAAGTACAACTGCAAAACATTACTATTGCCTTCTCCGTATAGTGTTGACATAAGATAACCCACAACCACATACTGATTACAACTCAGAATTACAAACAACTGTGGTTGCCGATCCGTCTGCTAACTGTAGCCACTGTGGCAAATATCGCCCCTATGATCTATGAGCGGTGACCATGTTCAATACTGAACTTTAAATAGGCCGTAATGATTTCTTTTTATAGAATTAGGGAGACAAACGAGCACATAGCTTACCTGATCGTAAGTGAATGCTGTAGCCCATAGACATCTACATTTATCCTCGATTAAGAATTATATGCAGATGCGTTGGCACCCCTGAGGACTAAGATGGAATGCCTTGTATATAGTAAAAAGGGTCTCCGGTTTTCTACACTTACTATACGAAACACAGCTGCAGTAAGCTGCTATTTTACGATGGTATAATATAGTTGCAGCATGGCTCTACCACGTACTAAATGAATGACTGATGAAATTTAAATTTACTGTGGCACGAATAGGTCGACACACCCGAGTAAGTACCACGCCCTCACAGAATACCAGCGTAAAATATCAACATTGTACAGCTGTGTTTAGTGTGCTGGGTAACGAAACCCGGAGAACATTTTGGTACCATTTCATTTCTTTTTGATACTTATTCAAGGTTAATTGTAGTGTAGTATAAGCAGTATAAGTGTCTATTATAGACCACAAGTGGCAGCCTCGTACCAGTAAGCGAAGAATAGGGCGGTTTCCCACTAGATAGAGTGACGATCGTGGCTCACTGACTTTGTAGCATACCTTGGGAAAGCCTTTTTTCAGCTGTGGACTTGTTGATGGGCCGTTATAATGATGATAATGATGGGTATCTATGGGCCATATTATCCATTTGCCATCAAGTGGTCTGCTCTTTTGGGTAGGTTAACTTTAAATAACGTAGATCTATGTATAAGAGAAAATAAAAGACGTTTTCATCAATTAAAAGACTTGGCAACCCCTACTAAATAGAGTTATGACCTGATTAAACTTGCAGAAAATCTATGGTCAGGTGTTCTATGTCGAACTTTGGAGGAGTATTTATGAGCGGACCCATGTTTAAGGTTAATAAAAATTACGAAGAAACCTGTATACTAGTTAGTAACCTGTATACCTGTATACTACGCATAAATTCTAAGTTTAAATAATTATTACGAAAATAGTCAATGATATTATTTCACACGTGGTAGAGCTACGCTGCAGCTATAATACGGTTGCAGCACGAATGGATCGCCTCAACTGGGGAAGGACCACGATCTCACAGAATACCAGGGTAAAATGCCTGCTATATAGTGTTCTGTTTCCGTATGGTGTGTGTTGAGAACTGGATACCTTATTCACTGGCAACGCCATTGACATTAACTGGCATTGCATCTTAGTCCTCAAGGGTGACAATGCATCTGCATTTTGATTCTTAATCGAGGGTAAATTTAGATGTATATGGGCTACAGCATCCACTTACCATCAAGCTAACTGTGTGCTCGTTTGTCACGAAACAAAACGTATGTACAGTTCACACGCGGTAGAACTGAAACCTTCAGAAAACTTAATTTCGAAAGAATGAGTCGAATGCAGAGTAACTGGGGGAGGATAATTGTAGGATTTATGTAATTATTTGAAGTTAATATAAATTAAATAATAAACACTGTCCTTATTCTGTGTTTTATATCATTCTCTCACAGGCTAAATCATATAAATTGATAAATAAATTTTAATGTTGTTTTTAAATTTTATCGGGTTTCAAATCATAACGATTCTAAAGAAATTTCACTTCATAATTTAAAAAAAATATATATTAAAAACACAAAAATATTAAAACTATGTCAATTGTCAATGTTACGTTATTTAAAGTTTTGTCACATTGTTGACCCGGTTTCCGCCATGTTGAATATGTAATGGCAGTATTATTATAGGGCAATGCGGTAGTTCTAACTTGCAAAGTAGAAACAGCTGGACTTTCTCGCGAATGGTATGTCACCGTTCGCCTACAACAACGTTGCTTAAAGATTTAAAAAGTAAACTATGTAAACATTTTAGTTTTTAAATATTGTACAGGCATGGGCGCCGGCAGCAGGGAACATTTGCACCCCTCTCTCATGAAAGAAGATATATAGAAAAATTGAAGGCGTCTAGGTTGCTGCAATAAATTCAGTATCTTCTACTCTTTCCCTGTGAACGCTGAGCGTATCGCTTGGCAGCGGCGATTCTCCGAGCTCCGAGCAGTAGTGCCAACCGTCGACTACGGAGATTAAGTATTTTCGATGAGCGAAATATATTCAATCAAATACCCGCGCGATTTGAATTTGACATTATGTTTATCTACATAATATACATGTATAATTCTATATTTTATATTACTTGATAGTGTAATGTGTAAATACAGATGCATCTTCCTGAAAGTATTCCTGGCGGCGCCCATGTGTACAGGAATATTAATAACATAACCAATGAATGAAGCAAAGCAATAAAAATTGTAAAAAGGTTTACTCTACTTTTCTTAGTAATGAAAGTCAAACCAGCTGTGGACAGCCTTTGTTTCGTTACTGAAAAGATTCATTCCATGTGTGTTACCAGGGTTCAAATTTCATCGAAATAAATTTTTAATTTTGCAGACAGTTTCCTAACTATATTTCACAGTCACAAAGCACAAACCTGAGCCACTTGCATCCATTGATTTCCCGAATGTCTTACCAGGTCATCACTCCATCTAGTGGGGTCTGCCCTACACTTCATCTACGAGGCTACCTCTCGAGAACCTTTCTTCCACATCGAACGTTGGTTCTCTGAGCTATATGGCCGGCCATTGCCACTTCAGCTTACTAATCCGTTGGGCTATGTCGGTCACTCTGGTTCTACTGCGGATATCCTCATTTCTAAGTTTATCACGCAGAGAAACTCCGAGCATAGCCCTCTACATAACTCATACGGCCAGCAGTGCTTTGTGGCATTCCTTGGGGGGAGGCCTATGTTAAGCAGTGGACTGGTAAAGGACTGTAATGATGATGATGTTGATTTATCTCCACCAACAAGCACATGTTAAATGAACCCTTAAAATTAGTACCGGTGGGGATTAAACGTAGTTTGCTCGCGTACTGTGAGCACTGTACTGCTTATAAATTAAAACTATACCTATAATTTTTTTTAAAAGAACGTTACCTCCACACTAGGATTTTCTCCTTTATCATAGAGGCAGTTTACAAACATAAATTTCACAAGGACAAACATCCAGACCCGGAACAATTATTTCTAGGCCATACAAATATTTGTTCCGTGCGGGATTCGAACCCGCGGCCCTTAGCGCAGCAACTCATTGCTAAGCCACTGCGCCACGGAGCTGTTAACAAGAAACTTCAAATTTTAGACATTGTTGCTTAAATTTGGCAAAAATTGCTTATAATTTTAAATTCTAAGTACTTTTATCTATATACACAAAACGTACGTCTGTTGGCATTTTGATCAAGTCTCATAGACGTAGGAGACGACACTAAATACTAAACATGAATAATTATAATAAAAGATTTTGTCTTGATGTTTAGTTTAGCGATTGCATTATATTGAAAAATTTTTTTATAGAAAAACCCAATAACTGATTTTTGACCTCATCGGGGATTCGAACGCAGGCTCATGGCCAGCAACCGCATTACCACTACTATACCAAAGTGGCAGGTACGATTTCTATAATATAACTAATTATATAATGGAATTATGCAACGTATGTAATGTTTTGAATGTCTATAGGAAACAAATTAAAATATGGATGAATACATTCGCAAATTTCGTCGTCGAATTCGATTGACACAAATACAGCAAACTGTCTAGGCGGCAAGTCAGCATAATGAATTTTACATTCACTTAAGTATACATCTAATAAAACTAATTTTATCGCGACTTAAATTTATATATATTAAATTATATAACCGTTTAGTGGTTGAGTGGAGGTGTGAGAAGAAAGGAAGGAGCAACAAGAAAAAGAAGAAGCTGATTCTCTCTCCTCTGCTCTGCTGGATTTCGACTTTGGTTACTATTTTTTATGTACCAGGGATTTTTCTGAAGATAATAAAGTATAACTAATTTAAAAAAAAATTAAGGCTTATGTCAAAATAAACCATATACATCCGAGATAATTGTTTCCCACTGACAATTAAGTCAGAGTCGTTTGATACGCAACAAACAAAATTGAGGAAGATGACTACGCTTGCCGTCATACAGTGCGAAGTGCAAACTAGTACGGAGTGTAGAACATTAAATTTTCTTTTCTTTCTTTTTACCTCATTCAAATCCATATTTGTAGCAGCTCTTTACTCGATTATGTAACGGTATAGTGAGGTGGTGACTTCAATATTTTTGCTTCGTCATATGATGTTTTGATAGATAAATAAATGAAAAAATAAAAATTTAAAACATCACTTTGTAACTGCAGACAGCCGGTTGACGCGACAGCTGCCTAGGGAAGTCTACATCGGTAGGCGATATGATATTATGTCAGTGTTAAATTGCGAAGACTAGACCGGATGTATGGAATAAAATAAAGAAGAGGTGTAATTTATAAAGAAAGATATAATAAATAGTTAAAACTGGCCAAGTGCGTGTCGGGCCACGCATAATGTAGAGGTTGGGTTCGATAGTTTTGTACGTGGTAGAGCCATGCTGCAGCTATATTAATTGTATAGTTGTAGCACGAATGGGTCGACTCGACCGAGGAAGGACCACGCTCTCACAGAACACCAGCGTAAAATATCAGCTTAATGCTGCTGTGTTTCGTATGGTTTCGTATGGAGGCATTCTATCTCACAGCTGACAACGCATCTACATTTTAATTCGCAAGATAGATATAGATGTCTATGAGCCACAGCAACCACTTACCATCAGGTGGACTGTGTGCTCGTTTGTCACACATATTCTATAAAAAAAAACTACCTGATGCTAAGTGGCTACTGCAGCCCGTGTACACCTTCGGCCAACTTTAATTACTTCGGCCTCTGAGGACTAATCTGAAGTTCCTCTCAGCCTGTTACTATACCGACTCTTTATACGCTTCAGGTCAGAACAGAATAGTTAAGATAGTGGTACCTACACAGACGAGCACTTAGGCCAAAATGTAATATGATGCACCTAATACTAAAGTTATCTTTATTTATTAAAAGAGAACCAAAAATAAGTGAATTAAAAAAATATATTACCACCTTTTTTTTATCATATTCTTTCATTATCATCCGAATTTGAGCTTTAATCAAAATTTAAAATTTTCAGCTCATTAAAAATTTAGTTCTAGTTTCTACAAACAAGAAAGTGACTTAATAAAAACGTGGTAAAATAGCTTATATGTGAGCAGATATAATCTCGGTTTGAGTGTGTCTCAGTTCGTGATGAGACAGTTCCGTTACTGAATTGATGAGTACACGCTGGACTTGTACTTCACAAGCACGACAGTAATTAGCGGCGCGTGCGGAATGTCAAATGGACTAGCGCACTAACACACAAAGCCTGCTTCTGCTAGTAACTGAATTAAGAATCACATCAAAATCAAATGCAGATGCGTTGTCACCCCTGAGAACTAAGATGGAATGCCTCGCTTCCAGTAATAAGGGTATCCGGTTATTTTGTGGTATTCAATGAAAAATATTTGCCATCTGTAATTACAACAAGGTTGCCGTAAACATAACAATTTTAAATTCAATATTAAAAGCCATTACGTATTTCAAATGAACGAAAAACATTGTAACTTATATAATATCTTCTAGTATGATAACCATGGCAGGTCAGGAGCATAAGTGCTTGCTATAATTTCTACTGTTATAATACTTTATATAGAAAGAGCGCGGGAAGAAATTTGTCTGTGGACGCAGATATGTCGTATAAGTTTTTATAATTAACTGGAAATTACAATTGAATATAATATCTATAATTAAATGGATTCGAACCCGGGACCACGTGAGCATTAATCAATCGCACTAGACCAACGAAGTAGTCAGTTATCTGATTTACGTATGAACAATTTTCTGCCGACTTCCAAAAAGGAGCCGGTACTCAATTCGACTGTATGTTTTTTTTTTTCGTTTTTTTTATTTTTTTTATGTGTGTTACTTCAGAACTTTTTTCTGGGTGAACCGATTTCGATGATTCTTTTTTTATTTGAAAGCTGGTACTTCTCGTGTGGTCCCATATGAATTTGATCAAGGTCAGACCAATAGTTTTTAAGTTATTCTTAAATAACTTATATTGAAGTCGGCTGTACAAAATTTTTAATTTTTAATTATTTGAGGCTATTGTCGGTTTATCAAAAGATTCGTTTAATAAGCATTCACTTGCATACAGATATAATTTCACATTGCAAAACGTGCAATGTAGATGTTTATCTGTGCAACTGGAACGCTCAAGGCTTTTGGCCTAGTTCAGGAAATTCCTTTGTCCGGTTTGCAAAAATTTAAAAGCAGTGCATTACACTACAAGACACAAACTACGGTCACCGTTAATTTTCGTTTTTGCAGAAATGTTGGCTCCATGTAGCATTTGAACCTGTTATGAGTTGCAACACGCCAGCCAGCAGCTCTGATTAGACCACAAAGACACAAACAAGATCTTTAGTAAGTAAGAATGTTTGTTAAAGAAGGAAGAACTTGGTTGGCGGCGGAGCCAGAGACCAGATTCGCCGCTGGGGTCGGGAAAGCGGGTGCTACAAAGCGCTCCATTTTCCTAGCCCCATGGCCTCCGCGTATCGGACTCGGGGGGGTCCGATACGCAGGCGGAGTTCCACCTCCACGGCCTCCAGGCTGTGGAGGGGGGCGTGCCTTATGTTGCTGGTGCGCCTTGCCTGAGAATGGGGAGGAAAGGTCCTCCCCTGTGAAGGGGCTGCCATGGGGCGGCCGGCGCTGATGGGGTCGCGGATGTGTGCGAAAGCGTTCCCGTGGCCCTGCCAATATGCGGCGAAGGTGGAACACTATGGGGTTTTAGTCGGTGTGAGTCCGACATAACCCATCCTTGCCCACGCGAGACGGGTATGCGTAGGCATTTTCCCCATGTAAAAAAAGGTATTTAAAACGACTAAAAATAAAAAAATGTAGTTGCCAACCCGCCTGTAAAGCTTGACAACTATAACAAATATCCTATAAGGCGATCTATGAGGGAGGCTTTTGCACGCAGTGAAATACAAATGATTATAGAAAACAGTGGGTTAATTTTCAAGCCACAAATTGGTCTATCCTTTTTTGCGATTTTATTGATCATTTCCTCAGCAATTGTTTTTACGATCCTTTTTGTCGTTCCGATTCCGATTGCAATAGCTGACTCGTTACCTTTCCGATTAACTTATTGCTGTATCCATCCCGCAACGGTTTGTACTCTAACGAAGTATTTACGCTGAAACGATGGCTAGTACAGATAACTGGTATCCCACCAACAATATTATTATTATTAAACCACAGGATCTATATGAACAAACAACGTTCTTAGCACTGCTATGGAGTTTGGCGAATGTTCAGATATCAACTCTTTTATCGGCGGTAACGCCAACCCGTTTGTATCGAACTTGACCCTCATTTCAGATTTATGTTCTTAATGTGCACCCACCCACTTCGCGTTTCATACATCGGTATTGACGACGCATATGTGGCTCTCCTTCGCTTAATGTTGCATATTAAAACGATGATACAAGTGTTGCCACTTGCCGGCGGTAACATGTAGTGATGTGACTAATGAAGTCTATATTACACTGAGTGTCGACTGCCTCGTTGTTCTAATGGTTGTAACCGTCATTGCTGATCATAAGATCCCGGGGTTGAATCCCGGGTGGGAATAAAATCTCAGTTATTTAGCTTTTCTATCAAGAAATTCTCAGTAGCAACTTAGACTCAGGAAGTTGACAGTGTTTCATCCTCATGCCTCGGAAAACATGTAAAGCCGGGTTCTGTGTCCGATCTCTCGGTCACTATAATTCTGTTCCACGCAGACGGCTAGTCTTTTTTTATAAGATAGGGTGACAAACGAGCACACAGTCCACCTGATGGTAAGTAGTTGCTGTGACCTATAGACATCTACTCTTATCTTCGTTTGCGAATTAAAATGCAGATGCGTTGTCAGCCGTGAGGACTAAGATAGAATGCCTCTTTTCCAGTAAAATGAGTCTCTGGTTCTTTACACTCACCATACGAAACACAGCAGCATTAAGCTGCTATTTTACGCTGGTATTCTGTTAGAGCGTGGTCCTTCCCCGGTCGAGCCGATCCATTCGTGCTACAACTATACTATTAATATAGCTGCAGTATGGCTCTACCACGTAAAACTTAACTGCTAATTGTATTTTATGCAATTTTAGGTGCAGTTTTACCACGTATACGGCAGTGAAGTACAATATCGTGAGGAAACCTACAAAATTAAAAAAGAATAAAAACTGCTAGAAATTAAACAAAAATATTCCGTAAATGGAGAAGAATAAGGACGAAGAAGTCTGCCCCTGCTAACACGTAATGGGACGCCGTGATGTACACCACCTTTGTCCTTAAGCCCTTTCAGAAATAAGAACAGAAATTTGCCTAAAGCACAGACTAATAATAGTACTAAAGTAAGAAGTGGGTCGTGTATAACGTAACTTTATGTTCCTAGGTATTATTTCACGACGCATCAATTTTTAATTAAATGTTATTTTGCAAAGTTGATCGAATCCGTTCCATTGAATTTACGTCACATTTCTCTCGTTCCGCGTATTTCCTCGTCAGAATCAGATCTCGGCGGAGTGGTATTTCCAGGCCATTGCTTTCTGGTGACTCATTCGTTGCGACATCTTTCTGCAAATTAACAAAATGAACCTACCTACTGGACAGCGCCATTGGTAAAAAAGAGAACTCGTATTTCTGTATATCCGATATTTTCTATAATCAATGAATATATAGGTCTGCGTAGATCGGACCGATATTAACTATTAAAAACTGAAGGCAGTTCAGGCAATGAAATATATTTATATATTCGGACTTACAGTTACCGTTACAGCCTACCAAAGTCCACTGTTGAACATAGGCCTCCCCCCCACAGAAGTAGACTACCTCGTAAATATTATTTTTAGTCTTTATTAGGAAGACGCTGATGCCCATCGCCTGATTTGTTTCCCTCTGTCGCCTCTTACGACACCCACGAAACGGTATGGAATAGTGGATATTCTTACAACGCCACTTCACAATCTATACATATAATAAAACTGTAAATAGCAGATGTCTGTACATTTAATATTTTTGTAATAAAAGTAATTGAGGGGTACTAAAAATAAGTAATTAAATACATTTCTACCATTTTTAGAATTTTCTGTCTGTCTGTCTGTCTGTCTGTCTGTCTGTTTGTTTGTTAACGTATCACGTATAAAGTACTAATTTATATCATAAGAATTGTTAAGGAAATTATAAAGTGTATCTTCGGGTTACATTTAGTCTTTATTTCATTAAAATCAGTTCATTCCATCAAAAGTTATGATAAATATTCTGAAGTATGGGTAGGGAAGTATAGGTACGAATTTGCTCAACGGTGGCTTTGTTTGAGTCATCAAGTGCATTTTAAACTAATATCATATCATAAATCATAGTTAAATTATGTAAAATAATGATATAATTATGTATATCTAAAACGCAGTAAACAAAAGTAATAAAGAACGTATTAAATATATTATACAAAAATATATTAACGTTATTAACTAAATCTGAAGCACAATAGTTAACCCATTTCTTCGATAGATGGTGGTGTTGTGAAAATGCAATGCAATTGCAAATGTGGTTTTTTCCTGTAGATAGAGTTTTCATATTTACTGCTAATCTTTATTATATTACTCGCTGCCCTACTGCGTGTTGACAAACTCAATTTATTCTTTACCGCCGAGTACTCTATGTGGTAAATCAAATTTTAAAAGAGCTATTAACAATTGCATTGGTTTTGGCGAGAGTCAAACTTTATTTTTTGCTTACTGTGCAGGCACTGATTTATAAGTTCTCTTACGTTTTATATAATGTATCAATCGCGTCAATTAATCTCTTTTATTTTTAGAATTGATGATGTTAGCAGCGCCATCTCTCTTTAAATATATACATATAATAAAAATGATGATAACATGTTGTGTCTCTTTCTGTACATTGTATATATATTTTGGTGGCTAAAATCATTATGATGAACTGAAAATAATTAAATAAGAACATTTTATAATTTTTAGAATTGCCTGTCTGTCTATTTGTCTGTTATTATATGAACGCATCACGTCTAAAGTAAACATCTTTTATTTTCAAAGAAATCGTTAAGAATATCATAAAGCGTATCTTCGAGTTACATTTAATCTTTGTTTTATTAAAATTGGTTAATTCTATCGAAAGTAATGATTATTATTTTGAAATGTAGGTTCGAATTTGTTCAATGGCGCCATAAAATCTCAGAAATAGTAATAAAAAGATTTCTGTGTAAAAAAAACGTTCAATAATAATTAATATATTTATACTTAAAACACAAAAAGAGATAGGATGTTTTCTCACACAAAGGACGTAATAGATGGAGTTGTACAAATTACAAACTTTTCTGAATTGCTGTGTTGAGATTTTTCGCCGATGTATCGTATCGTAGATGACGCCTTGACACATATGAGTATTGGTATTGTATAGTTTGTAATATGTAGTATATTGTAATTTGTATTGTATAGCCAATGTTATTTGTAAATTATGTGTTTCTTTTTTATGTTATCTGTGATGGCGTCATTTTGGAGAATAAACCTTTCTTTCTTTCTTTCTTTCTTTCTATTGAGACTTACTGAAGAAATTTGTATCCATCGAAGCCATACAACGGAACCCGACCAAAAATAAAAATTTCGCAACGAAATGTCTTGATATTGTATTTATAATATACGCAAAATCAGAACTGCCATTTTAGCGCTAGATTTAGCACTTTTTTGGAATGTATAGCGCGCATTTCGAAATTTTAGCACCTAGCGCTTAATCCAGCGCTTTTTGGTGTATTTAGCACACATTTCAATATTTTAGCGACTAGCGGGTTATTAACTCTTTTATAGCAGCACTGTTAGTCCACATTACCGATAATAATAATAATGACCTTTATTATTTTTTCCCACAAATAGTACATTGCAGTTTATCTTTTTCAAACATATTTTTTCCACAAAACAAAGAGCATGGGAGACGAGTCCAAACTAGGATACCCTGTGCTATGGATCTCCTGGCTTCCCCTTTAGGATGATCAACTTGATTTTCTGCCGACTTCCAAAAAGGAGCCGGTACTCAATTCGACTGTATGTTTTTTTTTTTCGTTTTTTTTTTTTTATGTGTGTTACCTCAGAACTTTTTTCTGGGTGAACCGATTTCGATGATTCTTTTTTTAATTGAAAGCTGGTACTTCTCGTGTGGTCCCATATGAATTTGATCAAGGTCAGACCAATAGTTTTTAAGTTATTCTTAAATAACTTATATTGAAGTCGGCTGTACAAAATTTTTAATTTTAAATTATTTTACCGACGACTATAAGCGGGGAAATCCCCTTTATTAAAGTTTTCGTTCATGGTTTTGGCAACGCATTTATTTTGCTTTATTCAGTTTCAGTCAGTTGCTTAGAGCACAGCTAAGTTAAAAGTTACTTAGAAGTTATAACACAAAGAAACTGTGTAGCAACCGCAATCAGATGCTGACATCTGAAACTAAGTTGCGAAATACATTGCACTTTAAAACAATTAATGACATTTTTATTGTTCGTACAGTACTAACTACTGTTGACAGCAATTGCTATAATTATAAGTCGATGTCCTGCGAAGTATTGATACATCAAAAAAATATTGCCAAAAAAACTTAATGTTGTTTTCTTTATTATGATTATATAAAAATACACAAACTTTGTAGTTAATTTAGCGCGAAATCTAGGGCTTTTTTAAAGCGCTGTTTTCATGAAATCTAGCGCTTTTTGTGTTGTCCTAGAGCTGAATGAGTTTTTTTTTATCTGGCAGCACTGCCCAAAAACCCTCTATTAAGAAGTAACTTTCCTTTCAGTTTTAAGCGCGTTCAGTTCCCAGTTACAGTGAGCGTGTGTTATGCGATGACCGTAAATAAAGCGCAAGGTCAAACTTTACGCGTTGTAGGAGTGTACCTCAGTACTGACTGTTTTGCACATGGCCAACTCTATGTTGCTTTTTCCCGCGTTAGTAGCCCCCGTAACCTTTTTGTGTACACCCCGGCTAAGCCTACTTCTAACGTCGTTTACACAGAAGCTCTATCATAAACGACTTAGAACTTTGATGATAATGATTTATTTTGTTACCACTTATTGATACAGTAATGAAATAAATCGTTTAATATACTCTTACCTAAACGACAAATTCTTTATGTAAAACCTGTATACGCGAGCTACGCCGCGGGCACAGCTAGTGTATAAATACGACGTAAGAAAATAAAATTTCCTTTTCCATATGTCATTTTTTGTTGAATAAATTAATGAACTATTTGGAAGATTCTAGATTTATATTTTTATATAAATCTAGAATCGAAGTGTGACGACTGTTCGATTTACTCACTAATTTTAAATGTATTTTATTTATTACTTACGTCATACATTACCACATCGTGACAGAGTGCAGCAGACATTAATTTTATACGTTAATTGTGGATGATAATGGCCGTGAAGATACCGTCGTGTCACGCCTCATGTTTAAGCTTAGTTCGTTTTGTTGCGTTTTGCAACTCCTTGATCACACTCCTTGTAATAAAATACATTGTTTGCATAAAAAACTTAACCGTGTAGGGACGGTGTGAAAAAAAAGCAAATTAATGCAGCAGAAGTGACATTTTTATAGAATATGCGTGACAAACGAGCACGCCTTGGTAAGTAGATGTTGTAGCCCATAGACATCTTTTTTTTTCTTTTTTTTTTCTTTTTAGTTAGAAAGATCGTTACCCCTACACTAGGATTTTCTCCTGTGTCGTGGAGGCAGTTTACAAATATAAATTGCACAAGGACAAACATCCAAACCCGGAACAATTATTTGTAGGCCATACAAATACTTGTTCCGTGTGGGATTCGAACCCGCGGCCCCCAGCGCAACAACTGATTGCTAAGACACTGCGCCACGGAGCCGTCTAGATAGAAAAATTAAAATGCGTTGTCACCCTTGAAGACTAAGGTGGAATACTTCATTTCCAGTAACAAGGGTCTCCGGTTCTCTACACTCACCATAGGAAACAGAGACCCATCAAGTTTAAAAACAAATAACTAAAGAAAGTCTTGTTAGATAAATGTTTTTATTATTTTTGCTCAAGTTAATTTTGAATATGATAATATTTTTCCATTTAAATCACCAGTCCTCACTTGGCGAACGTTTTTTTTGTCGTTGATGTAAAAACTTGTTGTGTTATCTTACATATAAAATAAAGATGGTAATAGAGCCCACAGTCCAGGTAATAGTAAGTGGATGACGTATCCAATATTTATCTACATCCATCCTTGATCAATCTATCTTTCATCAAAACCTAAAATGCAGATGCGCTGTCACTGCTGAGGACTAAAACGAAATGCCTCGTTACTATTAGATACTAGTGATTTTGAAGTTTTCGATTTTTTACACAGGAGTATTATGTTGCAAAGCAGACATATTCGTGCTGCAGCGGTGATAACACAAGTGTGTGACTCTACCAAGTAAAAACCCAAGTTCAATTAATTGCCATTTGTTTGCATATTATTTAAAACATATACGGAAATTTATTTGAGAATGTTACTCACTATATGCAACAGACTATAAAAAATAACCTTAATTTTAAACTATCTTGTTTCTTTCCACGTGTAATGTAACTCAGCACGGCCGTTTATTTTTGTTTTAGCCTACGAAAGTATAACGTGCAGCAAAAAGTACGGTGTTTGGTTACCGGAAACATTTATACTACATGTTACTTTCTGTTTCGTCCATTAATTCTATGGCCCTGGGAAATATATTTAATATATTTATAACCATCGTGTTAAAGCGACGAAATGGAACATCAACTTCCCTTGTTATCAAAAAAAAAAATGTAATGATTATGTTCGCTTTTGTCTAGCCGAGTACAAGGGCGTAACTACATTACTAAACTATCAAGTTTACTAATGTAGTTACGGTCTTGTACTCTGTTGCGTCAGACGCCAGAGATCATCGAGTACGAGACAACAGCTTCACATAATTACAGACGAACTGCACATACGGTCGCACATTCCACGTGGTAAATGGATACTGTAGCCCACAGACTTATTATCTACACTTATCCTCGATTAAAAATCAAAATGAATGCATTTTCATCGCTGAAGACTAAGATAGAATGCCACATTTCCAGTAAAGAGGGTCTCCGTTTCTCTTCACTCGCCATACGAAACACAGCAGTTAAGCTGCTATTTTACCCTGGTATTCCGTGAGAGCGTGTTCCTACCACTCGTACTAAAACCATGATATAATTGCAGCGTGTCTCTACCACGTATATACAGGTAAGTTAATTTGATTATTAAAAAAACTTCAGAAAGGTCTTATGACTTATTAGGAGAAGAGAGCAAAACTGATCATACTAAATAGATGTAGTAATATCTATTACATATTCTTTTCTTTTTGTTGATAATTTTATATCACCATAACCGTGAATTGGTGGTGTATGAATATCCTCTACCCCATATCATCCCATGGGTATCTTAAAAGGCGACGAGGGAAATAATCCAGTGGAACTAGTAAATAATAAACTGCGGTTGCAGACCCGCTTGTCAAGCGTGGCAACTATGGCAAGTCTCCTCCTTTTATGGGGAAGCTCATGTTTAGCTCTGTGTGTTGGTAGTGGCGGTGGTGGTGGTCTACGAATACTAATACAGATAGACACTACCCATCACTTGTTTCATTACGAGTACCCTCTGTCGTGTTTTTATAGGATAGGGTGAGAAACGAGCACACAGTCCACCTGATGGTAAGTGGTTGCTGAGGCCCATAGACATCTACATCTATTCACGATTACGAATCAAAATACAGATGCGTTGTCACCCGTGAGGACTAAGATGTAATGCCTCGTTTCCAGTAAAAAAGGGTCTCCAGTTCTCTACACTCACCACACGAAACACAGCAGCGTTAAGCTGCTATTTTACGCTGGTATTCTGTGGGAGCGTGGTGTTTTCCCGGTCGAGTCGACCCATCCGCGCTACAACTATACCTGCTACTAATATTGCTGCAGCATGGCTCTACCACGTAAGACGGCATCACCATCACATCGCCATGGGATGGTGTGGTGTAGTTGATTCTCTTACGCTGCCACCATACAGCAACAGCACTATGTTCAGCTGACTCCGTAATACATTTTCTTAAACTTAAAAAATCTAAACCAATAATATAAGAGTTTAAAAGAACTTAACACGCATTGATCATGAGCTGTGCTGATCCTGATAATTATTTTATTTTATCCCGGTGATCCTGATCAGGACACTAGGACAAAGTTATTAAATTATTGTATAATCATCAAGTTGGTGAAAATTACATTAAAAGATTCCGCTACATAGGTACATACATACACGCGAAGCTAATAAAAGCGGGTTTCAAAACAGTCGATATAAAATGCTGTTCATTACGAAGATAAATGATTAAATTACAGATTTAAAAAAAAAACATTATGTAACGATATTAAGGCTTTGGGTTGAGTGAATAACTCGAATGGTACCGAAATTAAATTTTAATTATATTATAATATTATGCCGTAGTCGTTTTACTAAAGTTTTAGTGCCAACAATATGTAACGGAGACTCACGTCTCGAATACATTTAAAATGTGGTAACGTGAATAATAATATATTTCTATAACATTACGTGTTTACTTTTATTTAACTGGTGACGTAACCACGGTTTTTTTTACGTTCGTGTGACAGTACAGTTTTAACGAAGAGTATGATAATTTGTCCAAGGTCCTAATTGCGTATTTGACACTCTAATTCAAAGTCAAAACTTTTTATTCAATTCGAAATTTAGACTTGTTTAAAATAATTTGTTGCATCCCGAGGTCGAAGCAATTTAAGATCACATTGTTCCAAAACAAGAATGTCTGCATTATATAAAGAATATCAAATCAGATTAGAACTATTCTCAGCCTCGATGTCAGATATCAAAAAGTATTTATCGGCACTTAAAACTGTATACTAACGGTATAGTTTCTTCAATGTTAATTTAAATTTTATTAAAGTTAAATAATTCCTACCTATTTCATCATCATCATCATCATTACAGTCCTTCACAAGTTCACTGCTGAACATAGGCCTCCCCCAAGGAATGCCACAAAGCACGGTCCTGAGTCACCTGCATCCATCAAATTCCTGCATGTCTCAGGTCGTCACTCCATCTAGTGGGGGGTCGCCCTACACTTCGCCTACCGGTACGAGGCTGCCACTCGAGAAGCTTTCTTCCCCATCGGTTGTCGGTTCTTCGAGCTATATGGCCGGCCCACTGCCACTTCAGCTTACTAATCCGTTGGGCTATGTCGGTCACTCTGATTCTATGGTTTAAGAACTTTATTCTCATTAAGAATACAAAATTCACTTAACATGAGAACATAAAAACTTATAAATTATAACAATATCTGAGGCAACGCAGAGGTTAGGGGTACATTAAGAAAACAGTTAAAACAGTCACAGCGTCAGACAGAGATGCAATCAAGATATAAAGTTGAACTACGCTTACCAAGTTACAAGAAGTGGCTTGAGATAAATATTTAGTAATATTTTATTCTAATAGTAATGAACAATAAAAAAAAAGTTTTTATACCTTAGTCGCGCCTTTATAAATACATTTAATATACTGATTGATTATTATTAATATTTTTATTTAATAGTAAGACCATTATTTGATAGATTTTATACTACGATATTTTAGTAATTTTTTGAAGCTTACATTAGACTGCGATTCCTTAATATCTTTAGGAAGTTTATTACATAATTGTGTCTCTTCAAACATTTCCTTTTACCATAACTAGTTCTTGGTGCACGTAGAATGATTTGCGTTTTGCGATTCTTAGTTGAATTTTTTGAATGTGCCTCTTTTTAGTGAAACTTAAATGAGTGTGGATATCTTTATTTATTATTTTACGAATCAAATTGTATTTATGGTAAACGTACGATTGATTTATATTTAACAGTTTAGTATCATTATGCATTTCATGAGTTGGTGTCAGATACTCGTAGTTGAATAGAACTTTTATAACCTTATTTTGAGCTCTTTGTGTTGGGTTTAAGTTATACTTTGCAACTGAGCCCCATATTTCAGTAGAGAATTGTAAATAACATAACGTATTTTACGCGGGAAACACCGAGCTACTTCGAAGGATACCCGTTATTGATGATAGTTTGGATTTAGTTTTAATTCTAATTTTTTCTACTGCGTATATCCTCTAAGTTTATCTTTAAAAATAAAAACTGCGGCTACCAACCCGCTCACCAAGCAACTATGGCAAATATCTCCCCTATGAGGCAATCTTTCAGAGGGAGGCCTACGGTCAGCAGTGGACTTTAATACACTGTAACGGTAACAGTGTCAACTTTAATATTCCGCGGAGTCAACTAACCAATTCTCATCTCCAATAGACCGTGAACAATGTGCCTGTTGGACATGGGTAACGCCATTATTGTTATATTAGAAGGGATTTACCGTTATCACCACGCTTCGTCGGCGGAATTGATTACGCAATATACGCTAAATCCAGTCTCTACTATTTTTTTAAGTAAGTTTGCGACTGTTATACAATCTTTTGGGGCTCTTAATATTGGTCGCTAAGTCGCTTCTTATCACACGCACGGAATAAAGTGCATGTACATAAATGATTTCTTCATTTTAAAATATGTATGCTATGAAATAAATAAAAAACTATTTTGACGGATCCATTTATTTTATCGCTCTTTTTAATTCCCCTCGTTTCGGGAACTTTACAGTACCCATGATCCAGGGGCATTTGACGTCCTGACATTTCGCTTCAAAAGAAAGAAATCATTAAGTTCTTCATTCTTTGTCAGGCCCTAAAAGTCCACCGGAAATTAGTCTCTCGCGTTTGCCATAATAGTCGCATTAGGCAGGTTGATTGAGGATCGCATCACCAGACGTTTCGCGCCTTGACACTCGTCTTTCTATTCGTTCTTATTCGTCGGTCTGGGTTTTACACGTGTAGCCAGTGGAAGGAAAAGGGGAGATCTCCCGCCGGGCAAGGTGTTCTGCCCGGGGAGGGGCCAACGCTCCGAGTGGTAGTTCGGAGCTATTCTATATATTATACTGCTTTAACTTCGGAACTTTGTTAGCGTGATTTAGGCTTCGATTTGTTTCGCTTGGAGCGCGACTACAGCGCCGCCATACACACTTGTCGTGTCAAGAGATGGTTATAGCCATAAGCTTTTCTGGTATTCTTCGTCTTAAGCATTTACGACACCCAAGGAACGAAAATTGGGGTAATTTCAATGCGCTGGATCATACAACATACACATTGGCTATACGCATCCTGGTACGGAGATATCCTGGAGATGTGTGATAGCCTGTCACCTGCGCAGGAGAGCATAAAGAGACTCAGTCGTCCTAACCTACCTGCGCTCGATTTAAGTTGTAGGACTGCGGTAGGTATACTATAACCGCATCCAGTACAGTGTATTACTGACAAACTGTCTCGTTGGTCTAGTGATCGCATTGATGAAACGCTCGAGTTCGAATCTCGGTTTGGGCCAAATCGGTTATTTGGTTTTTTTATCAAGAAATGCTCAGTAGTCCTAAAGTCAATAATTTAAAATTTAAAATTTTGTACAGCCGACTTCAATATAAGTTATTAAGAATAACTCAAAAACTATTTGTCTTACCTTGATCAAATTATATATGGGACCACACGAGAAGTACCAGCTTTCAAATAAAAAAAGAATCATCGAAATCGGTTCACTCAGTAAAAAGTTACGAGGTAACACACATAAAAAAAACATACAGTCGAATTGAGTACCGTCTCCGTTTTGGAAGTCGGCAGAAAAGTCGGCATCGTTTCATTTCACCCTCAGCCTCAGAAAGCACGTAAAGTCGTTGATCGTGCGCCTGATCTTTCTCCATTCATGTCGGATTATCACTCCATCAGACTACAGGAATAAGGGATTAGAAAGTATACCTGTGCTTGTGTATACACTCGGGCATGATAATCCTGCCCTGCGCAGTGGCAAGTCTCCGTTGAGAATGGCCGCTACAGAGGACATTATTGTTCCGGACACAGAAGCGGATGCCCTGTTTCTTGGTGCAGGCAGGTATACTTTAGACTTTAAACCTTAGAGGCTAGTAGCAACCCAAATGGTTTACACTTTAAACTTGATAAGAAAAGGAGTCATTTTATATAACAATTCCAAGTATACAAGTATACTAATTTTATTTAAGTATTTTTCCCGATAACAGCTGCAATAATTTGTGTAATGTATAATATTCCCGATAACCACTTAAAAATGTGTAAAAAAATTATCTATGTACTTCTGATAATTTGCCTACAATCTGTACTAATGTAATTCATGTTATTTCAGTTTCCTTCTGTAGCCTCTTCGCCACGGGATGATACGGAGTAGTGGATTCTTTTACGCCGCTAATAAACGTTCGTTTTGTAGGTAGGGAGGTTATTTATCAATGCTCTTTACATATTAAGGTTATCGTAAAAATGCTATTAATCGGTGCAACGTTGCCGCTCCGCTAATATTTGCAAATTGTAACACGAATAATGCGACGTTGCTGTTTACTGCATTTTAAATCAGGTTTCTTCAGAGTTCATTCTATAATTATACTTACCTAAGGAATTTCAATTTCAAAAATATAAATAAAAATACAGATAATAAATCGAGATTTGCATAAAACAGCTATGGCGGGCGCTATCTGCTGCCGTGTTTAGTCAGACATGGTTGCAAAAAAAAAAAAACAAAAAAAAAAAAAACAAGAAAAACAATTTAAACACCTAATCGACGGCTCCGTGGCGCAGTTGCTTAGCAATCGGTTGTTGCGCTGGGGACCGCGGGTTCGAATCCCGCACGGAACAAGTATTTGTATGGCCTACAAATAATTGTTCCGGGTCTGGATGTTTGTCCTTGTGCAATTTATGTTTGTAAACTGCCTCCACGACACAGGAGAAAATCCTAGTGTGGGGTAACGTTTTTTTAACAAAGAAAAATAAATATAAAGAAAATTGATGTTTGCGAATTAAAAAGTATACTTAGGCATTGAAGAAGCCTGATCTTTACGACTAGTGAAATTAATAGGTAACACTAGTTAAACCTAGGTATTATGATTTTCATAGTAACAAAAAGCCTACCATAACTTATTTCCTAATCCATTGAAATTATTTCCTCTTCGGTAATTTTTGCTTCCTGAATGGGGATGACTAAACATTTACTGCACCTATTTTATTTAGTTAACCTATGTGTAACATATCATTTACAATAATTGAACAAAAAAGAAATGTGTATAAAAAATGTTGTCTATTCCTTTCTCCTTAACAAAGAACAAATTTCAATAAATCTTATACGTTTTTAACTAATAAGCTGTATAGACAAATTATATCTATATCTAAATGTTACCTAATACACATATATATTCTTATATCTACTTATACTCAACTCTCAAGCTAGATCAAGCAAAGGTCAGTCGACGTCGCGTCGGCGGCCCCGCTCATACGAGCGCAGTGGAACGCGCGAAAGCGCTTTTGATGTCAAGTTCGAACCCACTCGCCTTGCCTAGATATAACATTAATTTAGGTTGAATAAAACTATTTTTTAAGGATTTTACAGCGTTTTATTTTACTTATTTTATTCCCGAATAATTTTAAACAGAGGTTGCAAAGCTGTAAGACGATAATAATTTATTAATAGTTTTAAAAAAACTTAAAAACGAGAAGGTTCTTTAATTTTTATTCGACGAGTATGATTTTATATATATATATATATATATGTACACCGAATTCTCTAAAACGGCAGTATACCTCAGGGGTGGGCCCAAATAACTTTGAAGAATAGATTCTACCCCTAAAGCCGAACGTCCACCGCAAACTAAACTAACTTATTTTAATCTTAGCTCGCATAGTTGAGCCAGTTTTCCATACATGTGCGTCCACCGCAAACTATGCCAGCTAAGCTATGTATGTATGAAAAACTGGCTCAGCTATGCCAGCTAAGGATAAACTAAGTTAGTTTAGTTACCGGTGGACGTTCGGCTTAAGAGTGGATAATAGGGGATGAAGTTTTTAATGTAACTATATAGATTAGACGTTATATTAGTATGATTATTTATTGACGGCTCCGTGGCGCAGTGGCTTAGCAATGAGTTGTTGCGCTGGGGGCCGCGCATTCGAATCCCTCACGGAACAAGTATTTGTATGGCCTACAGATAATTGTTCCGGGTCTGGATGTTTGTCCTCTTACAATTTATGTTTGTAAACTGCCTCCACGACACAGGAGAAAATCCTAGTGTGGGGGTAACGTTTTTTAAATAACAAAAAAATATAATATTCTGTGGTATAAGGAATAGCATAAGAACGATAAGATGTCAGTGCTAAGACGTAGTGTATAGAAGTATGAAAGCCCCGATATGAAGATATTATGCGAAAATTATTTTATTCTTTTTACGATGATGATCATGATTATTATTATTAGGATGATATCATCCTAATAATAATAATCATTATAGTATAGGGCGACAAACGAGCACACAGTCCACCTGATGGTAAATGGTTGCTGTGGCCCATAGACATCTACATTTATCCTCAACTAATATTCAAAATGCAGATGCGTCGTCACCTATGAGGACTAAGATGGAATGCCTCGTTTTCAGTAACAAGGGTCTCCGGTTCTCTACATTCACCATACGAAACACAGCAGTGTACAGCTGCTATTTTACGCTGGTATTCTGTGAGAGCGTGGTCTTTCCCCGGTCGAGCCGACCCATTCGTGCTACAACCACAATAGCTGCAGCGTGGCTCTACCACGTATGAAATTGCTCTTTGGCGGAAAAATTAGGTAAAAGTTTGGTACCTACCCAGACTGACTCCTAAATAAAAAAGGAGTGCTACCCAGGTGCTATGCCCCTTTCCATCCATCCATCTATTACTCCCTTTTACGTGGTAGAGCCAGAGCTGCAGCTACATATATTGTTAGTATAGTATATAAGAATGACTTTCAAACTTTCAATAATTATTATTTATCATCATCATTCATCATTACAGCCCTTCACAAGTCCACTGCTGAACATAGGCCTCCCCCAAAGAATGCCACAAAGCACGGTCCTGAGCCACCTGCATCCATCGACTTCCTGCATATCTTACCAGGTCGTCACTCCATCTAGTGGGGGGACGCCCTACACTTCGCCTGCCGGTACGAGGCTGCCACTCGAGAACCTTTCTTCCCCATCGGTTGTCGGTTCTTCGAGCTATATGGCCGGCCCATTGCCACTTCAGCTTACTAATCCGTTGGGCTATGTCGGTCACTCTAGTTCTACTGCGGATATCCTCATTTCTGAGTTTATCACGCAGAGAAACTCCGAGCATAGCCCTCTCCATAGCTCGCTGAGCGACCTTGAGCTTCCTCATCCGGCCAGCAGTGAAGGACCACGTCTCAGTTCCGTATGTCATCACTGGCAACACGCACTGGGTGTACAGTCTCGTTTTCAAGTTTTGAGGTATACCTGACGAGAAGATGTGCCGTAATTTCCCGAACGCTGCCCAACCGAGTTGAATCCGTCGATTGACCTCTCGGTCGAAGTTGGACTTACCTAGTCGGACTATTTGTCCCAGGTAAACATACTCGTCAACAACTTCGAGCTTAGTGTTCCCAACAACTACCGGCATAGGTGTGACATGGACATTAAACATGATCTTTGTTTTGTCCATGTTCATCTTAAGACCTATCCGTTGGGAAACACTATTGAGGTCATTGAGCATAGTGCTTAGGTCCTCCAGCGATTCTGCCATAAGGACTATATCGTCGGCAAATCGAAGGTGAGTGATGTACTCGCCATTGATGTTGATACCGTATCCTTTCCAGTCCAGAAGCTTGAAAACATCTTCCAATGCAGCGGTAAAGAGTTTCGGGGATATGACATCACCCTGTCTTACACCTCTCTGCAATTGGATAGGTTTCGTACTCTGGTTCTGTACTCGGATAGCCATCGTAGCCTTACTGTACAAGCACTTCAACACTTCGATATACCGACAGTCAACTTGGCATCGCTGAAGGGACTGCAGCACCGCCCAAATTTCGACGGAATCAAAGGCTTTCTCATAGTCCACATACGCCAGACATAGTGGCAAATTGTACTCCTCGGACTTCTGTACAATTTGCCGAAGGGTATGTATGTGGTCTATGGTGCTAAAGCCTTTTCGGAAACCGGCTTGTTCGGGAGGCTGGAAGTCGTCAAGTCTGCGCGCGAGACGATTCGTAATAACTCTCGAAAACAGCACGTAGACGCGGCTCAGAAGGGAAATCGGTCTGTAGTTCTTCAAGAGAGCGTTGTCGCCTTTCTTGAAGAACAAGACCACCGCACTTCTGCTCCACGCCTCCGGTGTAATGCCACCATGGAGGACGGAATTAAAGAGCTTCTGAAGGACTTCAAGTACCGGTTTTCCACCCGCTTTCAGAAGCTCCGCTGTAATTCCATCCTCGCCTGGGGCCTTGCCGTTTTTAAGGTGCTGGAGAGCCATTCTAATCTCGCTCAGACTGACGTCCGGGATATCATCGGAATAATGTCGGATAAGACTCGCTCTTGGATCGTTGCTCACACTTGCGTGCGGCTCCAACGATGACGTGTACAGCTGCCCATAGAACCTCTCAATCTCACTCAAAATCTCAGGTGCCCCGGAAACGATGCTGCCACATTTTGTCTTCAGCTTTGACAGTTGGCGCTTTCTGTCAGACAGATCTCTGGCAAAGACTTTGGAGCCTTGGTTCCGCTCGATCGCTTCTTCAATACGAGCTGTATTGAAGTTGCGTAAGTCCCGCCGCATGCATTTGGAGATCTGTCTGTTCAGTTGCCTGTATGCTGTCAAATCTGTTGATGAATGTAGCTTCATCTCCCGTCTAACAGCCATGAGATTAAGATTATTATATATAATTAATATTATTATTTATAATCTATATTAAATGAAAAAATATTATATTTCTATTTCCAAGCATAGGACCACATAAAGGTATATTTTTGCCATAGTTGCCACGCTTGGCAGGTGGGTTGGCAAACGCGGTGTTTTATAATTTTTATTTGTTATCAGGAAATTCAGCTGACCGCCTCAAACGGTTTTTTTCCGTATGTCGCTTCCCACAACACCCACAGGAAGATTTAGGGTAGTTGATATTCTTAGCCGCCACTACACAGTTGCCTTCTTTCCAACCAAATTTTATATTCATCGATTCATTTAGCTAAGTCTTAGAACATAATAGCCAATGCTCTTAGTGTTTAGTATAAAGTATACCTAGGTAAAACGAGGCAGCAAACTGCGTTGCACCTGCAACTCAGTGCTTATCCGGTGCCGTTAGGGTGGTCTACTTACGTTTACTACGTTTTAGTTTATCTGTACATAAAAAACATTGTACATAAAAAATGCGAGGCATGGCACAGAAACAACGTGACGTCGGAGCAACGCAGCCAACCTGGGCCGTTTTTTGTTTCTTTTTTAATAAAAAAAAAGGAGCAATAATGTAAACATAACACTAATGCTGCAGCTATATTATAGAAATAGAAATAGAATGATTTTTATTCAATATTGATTATTACATAATACTTATTGAAAGTCATTTTTTTTATTTACCACTAGTTCGGAAAATACCTCTGTCCTGGGCTAGCAAGAAACCCAGCGGGATTTTTTTTAAACATAATTTCACTTAACAATAATTTTGTTTATACAATTTTAAATAAATTTTCATAGAACCAGCATGGTGGCGATGACCCTATTTCCCAGGGGTTATTTTCATTCATGTATTCCTTGATATTATAATAACCCTTTTTGTACAGTTTTTCTTTAATAAAACTTTTAAACTTGTTTATTGACAAACTTTGAACATGTTCTGGGATTTTATTGTAAAAGCGTGTACATTGTCCCATAAATGAATTACTAATTCTGTGGAGTCTAGTAACTGGCATTATATATGGTTGTGGCACAAATGAGTCGGCTCGACCGGAGATGGCCCACGTTCTCACAGAATATCAGTAAAATAACAGGTTATTTCTGCTGTGTTTCGCATGGTGAGTGTAGAGAATCGGAGACTTCTTGTTTACTGGAAACGAGGCATTCCATAGTCCTCAGGGATGACAACGCATCTGCAGTTTGATTCTCAATCGAGGATAGATGTATGTCTATGGGACACAATATTCACTTACCATCAGGTGAACTGTGTGTTCGTATGTCACTCTTCTATTATTCTATCTATCTTATTCTAGTGTGTTTTTTTTATTTATAAAAATACTAGCAATGACGTGAAAAAAAGTATATTTACGATTTAGGTGGCTTTAAAATTTCTGGGGGTAGATATTTTCCCCCAAACTTTGGATGCCGTATAGTCCCGGCGCGGTCAAAGATGGCTCTAAATATTTTCAATTAAAGTATGCATTAAATACTTGTGTTAGGAGTGAGTGACGGTAGTAGTTTAATAGCGAATTTAATCTCATTAGTTTTAAGTTCACTGTTCGTACCTTTACTTTTAGTCTACTGTGGGTCTGTGGTTTAAGATAAGGACTCTCCCTTCTTCATCGCATGCATCTGCATGAAGTAAGCGTGCTACATTCGGTGAACAACAAATACAAATACACAACATATAAATGGTTGTACTGTTGTCTAAGTAAATACCGTTACCGTTAGCCTATTAAAGTCCACTGCTGAACATAGTCCTCCCCATAGATTGCCTCGTAGGGGGGATATTTGCCATAGTTGTTTACGTTGTAGAGCCATGCTGCAGCTATATTAATAGTATAGTTGTAGCACGAATGGGTCGGCTCGACCGGGGAAGGACCACGCTCTCACAGAATACCAGCGTTAAATAGCAGCTTACTGCTGCTGTGTTTCGTATGGTGAGTGTAGAGAACCGGAGACCCTTTTTACTGGAAAAGAGACATTCGACCTTAGTCCTCACGGCTACCAACACATCTGCATTTTAATTCGCAAACGAATTTAGATGTCGATGTCTATGGGCCACAGCAACCACTTACCATCAGGTGGACTCTGTGCTCGTTTGTCACCCTTATTCTATAAAAAAAAGTTGCCACACTTGGCAAGCGGGTTGGTAAACGCAGTTGATTATTTTTAGTCCTTATTAGGAAGACACTACTGCTCATCACCTGTGTCTGCTTCTCTGTCGCCTCTTACGACACCCACAGGATGATATGGGGTAGTGGATATTCTTACACCGCCACTACACGGTGGAGAATAAATAAAGTGATATTATGTGTACGGTGCAAGGATTGTCATCGGGGCGTTTGAGGATAACTTATAGCGGCCAAAAAGGCCACAAAAAACAAGCCATTGTAGCTGTCCCGATTTGAAAACCAAATTCCCGATTATTTTCACCTTCCGCTCCGAAATTTCACAAAGTGGACTTCTCAGCACTTAGTATAAAGGTCATTTGATAACATTATTGACATCTTTCTCACAGTTAGCACAATGCAACGCAGCCGTGAAATGGTCCGGTAGGTCAACACGTCAGTGCGATGACCTTGTCGCTTCTAACCACTGAACTCAGTGTTAAGTGGCAATTATAGCGTACGTGCTAAACTGTCAGTGCACAGAACCACATGAGTTAGGAATCGGAAAGAAACGGAGTTTCTTTAGTCATGTGACAGAACACCGTGTTCCGTGTGACAGATTTAAAAGTTTAAAGAAAGATGGAAACTATATTTGCAACGGTATTAGAATACACAGATTGGTACAAATAAATGTAGTATGTAGTTGTGTGTTTTTTTTTTTAAATTGAATATGGGCAACAAACGAGCACTAAGTCCACCCGATGGTAAGTGCTTGCTGTGGCCCACAGATATCTACATCTATTCTCGATTAAGAATCAAAATGCAGACGCATTCACCCCTGAAGACTAAGATGTATATTCTTTATTTGTCTAAATTGTTTTAGTTTTAGTCCACTGCTAAACATAGGCCTCCCCCAAGGAATGCCACGAAGCACAATCCTGAGCCACCTGCATCCATCGACTTCCTGCATGTTTTTGGCTCATTAGTGCTACAACTATACTACTAATATAGCTGCAGCATGATTCTACCTGGTGTCTTTCCGTCTCCGCCACTAACGATATCTAAGCCCAAGAACACTCATCACACATGCTGTGTATATTTAATCCATACAATCATATTTAAACTGTTAAAAGTAAAAACACGCTAGCGCTACAAAAATGTAAAGAGAATAAAATATTTTTTTGTAATATAATAGCTTCTAAAGTCAACTATGAATAATAATGTACTTCAGGCCGAATTTCGGTCACGGTGACCAAACTCAAAAGTGAGAGGAGGGTTATCTCTCACATATGAACAGGATTATACAGTGCAAGCACTCTCTGTTACCTTACTCTCATTATCCGCTGGGACGGAAATCCGGCACGACCGGAGAGAGATCAGGTGCATGGCCAACGACTGCAACCCTGGCAACATACCCAGCGTGGGAACGGGAGCGGACGGTCCTGGTAAACCAGATCGGTCAGAACCTCTCCCTGCCAGCAGTCGTGTCGGCGATGCTGAACAGGGACTCCGCGTGGAGGGCCGTAGCCACCTTCTGTGAATCCGTTATGATCCAGAAGGAGGCTACTGAGCGGTGTTGGGAGAGGATAGATCCCGCTCGAAGACGACACCGCCAAGGCATTCGTCAGGGCCCTCCCCTTGATGATGGTGTTCACCTACCAGAAACGGGGCCTCGGGTGTTACGGGCGCTCCGGGCGGGGGCCCCAAGCGTCTAGTGATGTAACACCTGAGGAGGACGGTGACTCGGAAGTGGTCTCGAGCACCGTGATAGCATTGCGAGGGTGCTGGGGGTAGTAAGGACTGCCCGTGATTCCGGGACCCCTCATATACGCTGATGGAGACCACCGTAGGGTTTTGGCCGGTAGGAGTCCGGCATAACCTTTCCGTTGGCTCGCAGCAGAAGGTATTCATGAGGATTTCGCCACGATAAAAAAAAGGATCAACGACTTAAGGCGATTTCGGAGGCACTGGGGTGAAGCACCACTAACTTCCTGATTCCGGGCTGCTACTGAAGTTTCTTGACTATTTGGGATTGGGATTAGGTTTTCCAACCCGGGATCACATCTCTGCAGTTACGTTCACGAAGCTTCGAATAATTAAATAGCTGACTTCAGAAGTTATTAATAATAATATAATAATAACTGGCTCTTAACCCTTTATCTTCTTTGCTCAACAAAAACAATCATGGGTATAAATTAACTAAAGACACCTATGTCAATCATTTAATCTATATGGATGATATAAAGCTTTTTGCCAAATCAGAAAAAGAAATGAATACCCTCATAAAAATTACAGCTGAGTACAGTAAAGATATAAACATGACCTTCGGTTTAGATAAATGCAAAACACTTAAACTTCATAAAGGTATAGTCGACAGTAATACAGAAAGTCAATACGATATGTTTACATTGATGGACGAAAATGATACATATAAATATCTAGGTTTACGTGAAGGAAGATGTATAGACCATACTGCTATTAAAAAGGACCTCAGTAATGAATATTTCCGCAGGTTGAATCTAATTTGTAAAAAGCAACTTAATTCTAGAAATTTATTCAAAGCTATTAATACTTTTGCCATCCCAATACTTACCTATTCTTTCGGAGTTATTAAATGGTCATCCACAGATATACGAAATCTGGAAATCAAAACTAGGACTACAATGACTAAACACAAATATTTGCATCCTAAATCGGCAATTGAACGACTTACGATAAAGAGAGCCATAGGGGGTAGGAGTCTGATCGATCTTAAAAGGCTATGGGAAGGGCAAATCAAAAACATGCAATCTTTCTATTATGAAAAATCAGCTAACAGCCCGTTACATAAAGCAGTTATTGAATCCGATATCAATTATACCCCTCTTAATTTAAGTAAACAAGACAATAGATCTACTACAGTAATTGACCATGAAAAAGAAAAGCTATCAAAGTGGCGTAGTAAAGAATTACATGGTAGACATGCACACGATTTAGAACAACCCCACGTCGACTTACTGGCTTCAAATAAGTGGTTAAAACTAGGTTCTCTTTTTCCTGAAACTGAAGGTTTTCTTATTGCTATTCAGGATCAAGTAATCAATACAAGAAACTATAAAAAATATATATTAAAAGACCCAAACATGCAGAACGATAGCTGTAGAAAATGTCACCGCCTACCCGAAACTATACAACATATCACCAGTGCTTGCCCTAGCCTAGCACAAACTGATTACACCCACCGGCATAACCAGGTTGCTAATTACATTCATCAAAAGCTTGCAAATAAATACAATTTAATCCCGAACCAACTACTATTGCCATACTATCAATATACCCCTAAACCTGTTCTGGAGAGCGACAGTCACAGAATGTACTTTGATAGAGCTATTCTTACCGATAAAACGATTCATTACAATAGACCGGATATAACTTTAATTGACAAATTAAATAAAATAGTATACCTAATTGATATAGCCATCCCAAATGCCCATAATCTACAAAAAACCATTACTGAAAAAAATCTTAAATACACAGAACTAAAAGAAGAAGTAACTAGAATCTGGAAAATGAACAAAGTATACATTGTGCCGCTGGTGCTCTCCAGTACTGGTGTGATCCCGAAATGTTTGCCCCACTCCCTTAAACTATTAGATCTTCCTGAAAATAGTTATATTACCATGCAAAAAGCAGCCATCCTCAACACTTGTCGTATAGTCCGAAAATTTTTGCAAGAAGACACCTCAAATTTTGATTCCCAAAGGGACGCGCACTTGGCTTAGGCCCGTGAGCATTTCTTAAAAACCAAGATCTTAGAAAATCTTGAGAAAAAAAGGAGTAGAAAAGATAATAATAATAACTTTATTTCAGATACAAGCTCCATACTTTGTTAGTAATAAATAAAATAATCTTAAAATTAATGTTAGTAAATAAATATACAACTGAAAACAACAATACTTATTTTATATTAAACATAACAGCACTGGACCTCATGTGTAGTGTGTACAGTGTTCCAGTGCCGCACAACCGGCAAACAATCAAGCATTCCTAATAAAGTACATAGAAGTCCGTTGGCACCGTCTCGCACGCGACGCATCAGAGAGGCCACTCTCTTCCGCACTATTGTATCAAAGCTGACCGTGTTAGCCTCAACAAACATACCTGATACGCTGCAATATCGAGACAGTCCCATCAGCATTCTAAAGCCATTATTGTACTAAACGCGTGGAGCATTTACAGATCTCCGAGTATACTTGACCCACAGGCTGCAGGTGTAAAACGTTTGGCAGTACACCTTAAAAAGAGTTATCTTGACAGCTTTTTTACACCTTGCAAACCTGCGAGTCAGCATGTTGCACCTCACTGCTAACACTCTATGTTCTCGTTCAATATGCAAGTCATCAGAGAGGTCCTCTGTAACCCAGTGCCCCGGGTATTTAAATTTGGTGACTCTACTTAAAGGTACTCCTCCAAGCCTGAACAGTGGGATCGCCTTGGATTCTTTGTTCCCTGCCTTGAAAACAAGTAGTTCACTCTTTTTGGAGTTATACCTGAGGCCATGGGCTTCTGCATATCTCTGACATAAATTTATTAATATTTCGAGTGCCCTGATCGAAGGGTTCAGCAGCACCATGTCGTCCGCGTAACTGATGCTGTTTACGAAGTTACCATCTATTGAGCATCCGACGCCAGTTCTGCTAAGCTCATCGATCAATCCATTTATATGCAGGTTGAAGAGTCTCGGTGAAGTTAACCCTCCTTGTCTCACTCCGCACTCCAACCTATATTCACTTGAGTATGAGCATACCCACCTTACATTATTTTAATTGGTTGTGGTACCAATACCTTAATATATCGACTATCTCCCTAGGCGTGCTCGTTTCCCTCCGAAGTTTATCCCATTATACGTTGTACGAGAACAGGTTAAATGCCTTCCAAATGTCCAAAAGACAGGCGTAGACAGTCGTTTCTTTCGTAACATAATATTGAACGGTATGCTTGAATCGTAAGATTGCAGTTTCAGTGAACAGTTCAGGTCTAAACCCAAACTGTGCCTCATGTACATGTATACGTTTAACAAACCATCAAACAAACCATCCAATACTTTCGCTATCACAGTAGCTAGTGAGAACGATCTATAATTGTTCTTGTCGACAGCATCCCCAGTCTTATTCTTTAGAACTGGTACCACTATGGTCTTCATAAGTTCCTGAGGTAAGTATTCATGCCCTATACACACATTAAAGATAATCAATACCCTAGGCAGATGAACTCCCGCGTACTGCAGGTGCTTAATATTGAGCTCATCATATCTAGATTCATTTACCACGTGACATATTATTTATGACATTTGCGACTTCTTTCGCAGTAAATCTGGCAAATTCACTGCACGATTTCTCCTCAATATGGAACATCCGCTGCACCGGTCCCAATGGAGATTCCACTTTGAACAGTTCCCTAAAAACTTCTGCGATATGACAGGGCTCACTCTTACCATCGACACTCACAGGTAAGCATGATGCAGTTTCCAGCTTCTTAGTTTATTTCCAAAAACCCTTAAAATCTTTTTCTTTGTAGTGAGTAGCCAAGATATCCATTTTTAACGTAGAAATTATTTATTTCTTATTAGGTTTTTGAAGCCAGTTTTTACGCTTTTAAAAGTTTAGCTATTAGAAAATATAATCAGTGGATAACAGGTTATTTAATAAATACAGTGCTAACAGTGGTAGAGCCACGCGGCAGCTATTGCTGTAGCACGGATGGGCCGGCTCGAACCGGGGTGGTACCACGACCTCACAGAAAACCAGCGTGAAGTAGAGATTTACCTCTGCATTTCGCTTGGTGAGTGCAGGTGGCCGGAGGCCCTTTTTACTGGAAATGAGGCATTTCATCTTAGTCCTCACGGGTGACAACGCATCTACATTTTGATTTGTAATAGAGGATTGATGTAGATGTGTATGGGCCGCAGCAACCACTTACCATCAGGTGGACTATGTGCTCGTTTGTCACCCTTATCCTATATTAAAAAAAATACATTTATGTTTTCATTATACGTACTGCTATCTGCAACTTAAGACCCAAGGTTAATAATTTCACCTGATGTATATACCTATAAAATTGACTGCGTAAACAACTGTCACTTAGATCATTCGTCGACGTCCTTACAAATTTTAAGTTTAAAATATTCAAAATATTTGAGTCGCGGGGCGCGGGCTAAATTCGTCGTCCATAAATGACGATTGAGGAAAAAACTAGGCAAAGGAAAAGTACATCAAAGAATAAAACCCGACTTTAGAAGCTTTTAAATAGGGTTTTTTTTTCGACGTGGTAGAGCCATGCTGCAGCTATATTAGTAGTATAGTTGTAGCACGAATGGTTCGGCTCAACTGGGGAAGGACCACGCTCTCACAGAATACCAGCGTAAAATAGCAGCTTACTGCTGCTGTGTTTCGTATGGTGAGTGTAGAGAACCGGAGACCCTTTTTACTGGAAAAGAGGCATTCGACCTTAGTCCTCACGGCTGCCAACGCATCTGCATTTTAATTCGCATACGAATTTAGATGTCGATGTCTATGGGCCACAGCAACCACTTACCATTAGGTGGACTGCGTGCTCGTTTGTCACTATTTTCTATAAAAAAAATAGGGTAATTATTATATTGTGTTTTTTTTGGAACGAAGTTGACCAAATTCGGTCACGACGGCCCGTCCTCACGGAGACTAGGCATCTGTGCAGGTCAGCATTATAGTGCACAAGTGAGTGCGCAAGCACAGGTGCACTCTCTATTCCCTCACTCTCATAGTCCGATGGGACGGGTATTCGACAAGACTGGAGAAAGAAAAACGCGGGCCAAACGGCTGTACGTGCTTTTTGAGGCACGGGAGTGACCACCAAACACCCGACTCCGAGCTGAGAGTTTCTCAACAGAAAAACAAAATAGGCATCTGTTTTTGGCTTGACTCGGGATTTGAACCCGGGACACGCCCTTCCGTACCTATTTCTGCCGCCAAACTGCATACCACACCATACTACCGTCCACAGGTTGTGACGCATTTCATTTTATCCAGAGATGCGACAACGCATTATGTGGCCTTTATTGTTTTAATTATTATAAGCCAGCACTTGACTACAATCCCACCTAATGGTAAGTTGTATTGAAGCCCTGGATGGTAAGCGCACTAAATTTAACAGCACTTACCCACAGGTATACATAATGTAGATTTTTTATAAACCACATCACGAGACCGAAAATAAATGTGTTTACTTTTTTTTATAGGATACGGTGATAAACGAGCACACAGTCCACTTGATGGTATGTGGTTGCTGTGGCCCATAGCCATTTCCATCTATTCTCGTTTACGAATCAAAATGCAGATGCGTTGTCTCTCTCTTGAACATTCACTTCATACGGTTTACTTTTCCGTGTCAATCTGAAAATTGGAGGAAGCTGGCGTACAAATAGTACTCGTATCTCCACTTTTTTTTAAAGTATAGCTTATTGTATTATGTACTGAATCTCCTTCACTCTGTCTATGGTGTGGCACAGAAAAACGCAAAATTATTTCTTTAATATGTATATCTATAACCAATAACATACGCTAATGTTGACGAAGTGATGGATATTTCGTTTGTTCACTGGAACAATGAAAATAAATTCCACAGTTTGCAACCATCAGCAAACATCACCAAAAACAAGTACACGGTGGTAATGCCTTTTGCATCACTATTTTTTTGAAGAAAATCATATAGTACCTACCTACAGTCGGAATTTCAAATTTCACATCACAATATCCCTCTTCTACTTGCCCCCTCATGCCAAGCATAACATGAACAGTCACTCGAAATAATATCATATATACAATTAAATTATAAAAGATGTTGTAACAAATGGCATTTTCCTTGTTTAAAGGTAAATAATGACTTATTGTTAAATGTTGCACACTGTATTATTTTAGGTATTGGCTGAGATGCCAGTTAACTAGAAACTAGCTTTTTTTTAACTTTCTTTTTTCGAAATTTGAAGGCGAATAAATTAATAAATTAATAAATAATAAATAAATTCGTTAATGCAGCTACGCCAATAACCTGTTTGCTAGATACTACAATTAGCGGGAGAGGTGACGTGCTGTGGCCCATAGACATCTACATTTATGCTCAATTAAGAATCAAAATGGAGATGCGTTGTCGTTTAGTTTGTAGTTATGAGTTGTTTAGTCTATATATCTTTCGTAACACGTTGTCGGGTTGTGGGTGTTTGTTTTATTAATGATTTTTCTTTCTTTCTATCTTTCTTTCTTTGACACTATTTCTCATCGCTGGTCTGGTATTTAGCGCCTGGTGTAAAAGCTCTTACGACACCCGCCTAAAAATATTGGATGATGGGTTCTCTTACACCTACAAAAAACAATAGGATGGTAGATTCATCTACAGCCATTGATGAATTTGGAATTTATAATCTGTGACGATATATTATTCTATCATTTTTTGCCAGTGTACTTACCGAAAAGCCGCTGTTCTGTGAGGAAAAATAAAACAAGAAGAAAAGTTATCTTTATATTGCGGTTAGAAAATTATAGTTTTTCGAATAAGTATGACGCCTGATAGCCTAATTATGCCAAAGAGCAACATTTACTCAGCGGTAGGAAAAAATATAATTTTCTCAAGGATGACGCATGTCTAGATGAACGTTGCAAGAACAACATTATCTGAGTACAAAATATCATCGAAATCGTTGGCTATCCGTTTCGAAAAGCTAATTATTTAAACAAGTATTGCTTAATTACGGCCTATCAACATTTAATTCAGGTAGGTATTCCATTTTAGTTCTCAGAGGTGACAACGTATCTGCATTTTCATTTTTAATGGACGATGTCTATGAGCCACAGCAACAACTTACCGCCAGGTGGGCTGTGTTTTTTTTTATAGGATAGGGTGACAAACGAGCACACAGTCCACCTGATGGTAAGTGGCCACTGCGACCCATAGACATCTACATCTATCCTCAATAAAGACTCAAGATGCAGATGCGTTGTCACCCGTGAGGACTAAGACGGAATGCCTCTTTGCCAGTAAAAAGGGTCTCCGGTTCTCTACACTCACCATACGAAACACAGCAGCGTTAAGTTGCTATTTTACGCTGGTTTTCTGTGAGAGCGTGGTCCTTCCCCGGTCGAGCCGACCCATTCGTGCTACAACTATACCACTAATATAGCTGCAGCATGACTCTACCACGTAGCAATGTGCTCGTTTGTCACACTTATTGTATAAAATAAAATAAGTTTAAAATATATTGATTCAAAACTGGTGCAATATAATCTGCGTAATTAATAATTATTGATTGTATTGTCGGATACTGTCGTCGGGGATCGTAATCAGCAAAGACGACGTCATCATTCTAAGTAATAACGCGCTTATTATCGTATTTAGATAAAATAGTAATATCCTAATAAATAATAAAATGTTTGTAAGCATCACCTTCAGATTAATTGCGTGAAAAAAAAAATTCGCTTTTTAATAAAATATTGTTTTTAAATGAATATGCTATAGAAAAACATTTTGAGTGTTGCGGCATTGAAATGTCAGGAAATAACCTTATTATTATAAATCTATATAGAACCCCAAGAAGTGATGTTAATTATTTTTTAAACAAGTTAAATTGCCTGCTTAGTATCCTTTATAAAAAATATGAATATAAAAAGAAAATTGTGTTGACAGGAGACTTCAATATTAACACGTTAAAATCTGACAAATTTACAATTATGTTAAATGATATAGCACTAAATTATAACTTAACGATGCATATTAAAGAGCCTACCCGAAAATCATCTTGTATTGATCATATGTTAAGTAATATTAAAACAGCAATACCAGTCATATTACCGCTTTGTTTATCAGATCACAACACTGCCCAAATGTTGAAAATACCGGTTAAATCTGTAAAACAAAACCGAAGGTCCTATTTCGTTTATAAAAGAGATTACTGCTCTGAAAATGTAGAAAAATTTAATGGATATCTTGGCTGTCTTACATTTAGTGACATTTTAGAAGAAACCAATACAAATAGAGCATTTGAAAAATTCCATGACTTATTCCTCCTATTCTACAATCTCTGTTTCCCGCAAATGAAAATAAAAATAAACAACACATACAATAAAGCTAAATGGATAAGCAAAGGACTATGGATTAGTTGCAAACGGAAAAGATTACTTAGATATAAACATTATATAAACAAAGACATCTTTAGTAAACGTATTTACACAAGTTATTCAAAAATTTTGAAAAAATGTATTTACACGTCAAAAAAAATTAGAAATACATATTTAATTAAAACTAGCAGAAATAAATGCAAAGCTTCGTGGACAATTGTAAATAATGAAATAGGTAATAATTCAAAAAATATTAATATTATTAATATAAAAGATAACAATACAATTTTAATTGACCCAACCGATATAGCAAATAAATTTAACAACTTTTTTATTAACATGACCCACAACAATAACGCTAATAATAAAATAACAAAAACTAATTCTACACAGCTCAAGTCAATGTTTCTAAGAGAAATGTCAGAAAAAGAAGTCAGAAATGCAGTCATATCCCTTAGAAACTCAAATGCAACTGGTTACGATGGAATATGTACCAATATTATTAAAATTTCCATCGATAGTTTTATAAAAATACTTACACATCTTATTAATTCATCTTTTTCAACAGGTACTTTCCCAGAAAAACTTAAAGTAACAATAATTAAACCGTTGTATAAGAAAGTTGAAAAAGATGATGTCAATAATTACAGACCCATTGCATTAATATCAATTTTTTTCAAAATATTCGAAAAGTGTATGTTTTTGCGTCTCACTGAATACTGTAATAAGACTAGTATCATCAGTCCACACCAATTTGGTTTTCAGAAAAACAAATCCACTTCTTTGGCCACTTATACATTTATAAAATCCATCTTAGTAAGTGTAAATAGTTCATATCTAACTACTGTATTGTTTTTTGACCTAAGTAAAGCTTTCGACTTCGTTGACCATAAAAGTCTTCTTAAAAAATTGTAACATATGGGCATTCGAGGGATTCCTTTGCAGTGGTTTGAGTCTTATTTGACAAACAGAAGACAAAAAGTCGAAATCAAAAACCTAAATAACCAGATCATTCTGACTTCTTATTATTCACATTTTAAGAACAACTATTTTGGCGTCCCACAAGGAAGCATTCTTGGGCCTTTGCTTTTTATTATATATATACATGACATTCCAAATGTAACTAAATTCAAATGTACTATGTTTGCGGACGATATTGCAATAACAATTAGTACTAACCCAAGCAAACATTCATTCACAAAACATGAATCTGACATAAATGAAGCTATAAAATCAGTAATAGAATGGTAAAATCTAAATAATTTTAAAGTGAATCTTAGCAAAACTCACTACATTAAATTTGACAACTTGAAAACTAATAAGCTTGACATATATCACAACGAAACCAAAATCGAAGAAATGACGCAAACAAAATTTCTTGGCTTAGTAATTGATAGAAACCTTAACTGGGAGTCACATATGAAATCAGTGTGTGACAGAATAAATAAATTTGTATATGCTTTAAGGTATATTAGAAAAGTCACGAACATAAATACTGCCCTGTCAGTGTATCACGCTTATGTAGTTTCTCTTCTGCGTTACATGCTATTTATCTGGGGAAATGGTTCTCAGTTAAATAAAGCTTTTGTCACTCAAAAAAAATGTTTACGAGCACTAACTCTAAAAGCGCCATTTCATTCATGTAGACCTTTATTCAAAAAGCTTAAGTTATTGACATTGCTATCGCTCTACATTTATGAAATATGTTTGTTCGTCAAACAACACAACCACCTTTTTACTAAAGCTAAAAATATATCTTCTCGAAGCAACAGATACCTTGAAAAGCTTGTAATTGACACACTTCCTAGATTATCTAAATATAATAAAAGCTGTCTATACATGTGTGTCAAAATATATAATAAAATTCCTCAGCATATTAAAGCACTATCTTTCGCAGGATTTAGAAAAGGCCTCTATGTTCTTCTCGCAGAAAGAAGTTTTTATAGCGTCAAAGAATTCCTAGATTATAAATTTGACAAATGATACCACTACGATTTCACAAATCATGGATATTTTCTATTTTGTTTAATAATAATTAACCATTATTTTGACATTTTATCCCATTTAGTAATAATTAATAATTATCTAATGAGTAATTATGTATAAATTTTAATTTCAATGTATCTTTTAATATTTTGTAATTAATAAGTAAGTGAATTAGCCACAGACTTAAATTTGACATTTGTATGCCTGTATGTAAGCGGTGAAACATGTATGGCCTAAAGTATATGTAATTAACACCTGTATTTACCATGTTTGATGCAAACTTTTATGCGTGGTAGAGCCATGCTGCAGCTATATTAGTACTATAGTTGTAGCACGAATGGGTCGGCTCGACCGGGGAAGGACCACGCTCTCACAGAAAACCAGCGTAAAATAGCAGCTTAACGCTGCTGTGTTTCGTATGGTGAGTGTAGGGAATCGGAGACCCTTTTTACTGGCAAAGAGGCATTCCAACTTGGTCCTCACGGGTGACAGCGCGTCTGCATCTTGAGACTTTATTGAGGATAGATGTAGATGTCTATGGGTCACAGTAACCACTTACCATCAGGTGGACTGTGTGCTCGTTTGTCACCATCTCCTATAAAAAAAAAAAAGTTTTGAATCTTGAATCTTAAAATATCATGTCAATTTTGTCGACTTTTTTGTATCCCTCAATAACTATTTTGTGATACAGTAGTGCAATCAAAAGAATAGGTTTTCGTAAGCATTGTCGCTTTTAGAATTGACTAAATAAACATGTAATAGTACTAGCAAAGAAAACTCTGGAACTGCGCGTTATTTTGAAATGATATTAAACAATTACAGATTCTGACTTATTTAGAAGAGGGATTGTGATTTATTTATATTTTTTAACTTTAGTGACAAATAAGCTATAAATTTTAGCGTATAAGTCGCGGCACGTAAGTCTAGCGGTGACCGTTACTGCGCATAAGTCGAAAATAAGGTATCATGGGGTAGTAAGTGGGTCGTGGGGCGGGCGTGTGTCGTTCGCACCCGCTGATTGGCTCTCCAGACGCATTCCGCGCGCTGATTGGCTCTCCAGTCACCGTCTCCCGTACTGATACGTGATACGTGCGCGACAGTACCATGAGCGGCTATCCCCTCCGCGTTTCATTCAGCGCTAGACTTACGTGCCGCGACTTATATGCTAAAATTTATAGCTCATTTATCACTAAAGTTACACAGCCCACCAGGCGGTAAGTTGTTGCTGTGGCTCATAGACATCGTCCATTAAAAATGAAAATGCAGATACGTTGTCACCTCTGAGAACTAAAATTGAATACCTGAATTAAATGTTGATAAGCCGTAATTAAGTCATACTTGTTTAAATAATTAGCTTTTCGGAAACGGCCATAACGATTTCGATAAAATTTTGTACTCACATAATGTTGTTCTTGCAATGTTCATCTAGACATGCGTCATCCTTGAGAAAATTATATTTTTTCCTACCGCTGAGTAAATGTTGCTCTTTGGCATAATTAGGCTATCAGGCGTCATACTTATTCGAAAAACTATAATTTTCTAACCGCAATATAAAGATAACTTTTCTTCTTGTTTTATTTTTGCCTCACAGAACAGCGGCTTTTCGGTACGTATACTGGCAAAAAATGATAGAATAATATATCGTCACAGATTATAAATTCCAAATCCATCAATGGCTGTAGATGAATCTACCATCCTATTGTTTTTTGTAGGTATAAGAGAACCCATCATCCAATATTTTCCGGCGGGTGTCGTAAGAGCTTTTACACCAGGCGCTAAATACCAGACCAGCGGTGAGAAATAGTGTCAAAGAAAGAAAGATAGAAAGAAAAAAAATTATTAATAAAACAAACATCCACAACGTGTTACGAAAGATATATAGACTAAACAACTTATAACTATACAACTTATAACTTATAAAAGAACTACAAACTAAATGACAACGCATTTGCCGTTTGATTCTTAATTGAGGATAAATGTATGGGCCACAGCACGTCACCCTTCCCGCTAACTGTAGATAGTATCTAGCAAACTGGTTATTGGCGTATCTGCATTAATGATCTACGTGTTCGTCTTCGAATTTTGAAAAAAGAAAGTTTAAAAAGCTAGTGTCTAGTTAACTGACATCTCAGCAAATACCTAAAATAATACATTGTGCAACATTTAACAATAATTCATTAGTTTACCTTTAAGCAATAAAAGTGCCATTTGTTACGACATCTTTTATATAATTTAATTGTTTCTGATATGATTTCGAGTGACTGTTCATGTTATGCTTGACATGAGGAGGCCAGTTTTTTTACGTGGTAGAGCCATGCTGCAGCTATATTAGTAGTATAGTTGTAGCACGAATGGGTCGGCTCGACCGGGGAAGGACCACGCTCTCAATGAAAACCAGCGTAAAATAGCAGCTTAACGCTGCTGTGTTTCGTATGGTGAGTGTAGAGAACCGGAGACCCCTTTTACTGGCAAAGAGGCATTCCATCTTAGTCCTCACAACAACGCATCTGCATCTTGAGTCTTTATTGAGGATAGATGTAGGTGTCTATAGGTCACAGTAACCACTTACCATCAGGTGGACTGTGTGCTCGTTTGTCACACTATCCTATAAATAAAAAGTAAAAGAGGGATGTTGTGGTGTGAAATTTGAAATTGAAATGTGATATTTCTACTGTAGGTACTCTATGATTTTCTTCAAAAAAAAAAAGTGATGAAAAAGGCATTACCACTGTGTACTTGTTTTTGGTGATGCTTTGCAGATGGTTGCAAACGGTGGAATTTCTTCTCATTGTTCCAGTGAACAAAACGAAAATTTCATCGTTTCGTCGATATTAGCGTATGTTATAAACTATTCAATACATATTAAAGAAATTATTTTGCGTTTTTCTGTGCCATGCCATAGACAGAGTGAAGGAGATTCAGTTCATAGTACAATAAGCTATACTCTTTTAAAAAAGTGAAGATATATTATTCGTACCGAGCCAGTTACCGCCAATTTTCGGATTGACACGGAAAAATAAACCGTATGAACTGAATGTTCTTTCATACTCTGATTTTCTGAACTTGAACTTTTAAAAAGTATCAATCAATTTAAGGATGCTTTCTATACGAAAAGATGATGAAGGATGACGTTTGAATTGGACAGATATTGTGGAATTTTCTGTCAAATAATCTGATAGTGAAAAAAATGTCTCTCAAGAGTAACCTTGCAGAAAAGATTTCACGGCCTACTAAGGAGATTTTTTGACTCAGGAAATAAGAGACGACTCAAAATTTCAGTTGAAAAATACAATGACTTAAAATCATCTATCATCAAATGTAAGTAAGGCGGAAAAAAACTGTCTGTCTGAACACGCATCAAGCCAAAACCTGTGAACCGATTTGGATGGGACTTCCACTATCAGATAGCAGATATTATAAGGTGTAACTTAGGCTACATTTATTTTAGGGCTCCGTGCAAAATAATTCCACGCGAGCGAAGTCGCGGAGAACAGCTACTGCCATTGTCAGCCCGCCTGCCAACCCTGACAATTGAGGCTAACCTCTCTTACAATGGGAGAGGAAAGGAAGGTAGCAGTACACTTTCACGGGCTGATGAAGACGTGAAAGAAGAGAAAAATGATGCTGTCACAAATCACAATCAAAGCGAACAATAACCGAAGTACAAAAACTCACGCTATCTATCGCTTTATTCGACGACCGAATGGTAGAAATAAAAACAGAAACTTTTTATTTAATATAATTTATTCTTCTTGAATGTCAGCCTTATGTTTAGTTTACCACTGTCCTGGGAAGAGCCAGCAAGAATCCCAACGGGACTTTTTTTTTAAATAAAAAGAAGGTTAAAATAGAAATAGCTTGGTAGCGATCACTCCATTCACAGAGGTTATTATCGTCTATAAACTCATTATTGTAATAACACTTTTTATACAATCTTTGTTTAATAAATAATGTTTTTAAAGTATTATAGGTTTCATTATGTACAAGTGTTATAACATTATTTTGTAAAGCTATGCAGGCCCACGTCTCTTTACAGATAAGTACAGATAGCCGATAGGTAAATAAGATATTGATTTTAGGAACATTGAAAGTCAAGGGTAAACACTACGCTCTCTTTTTAACCGACTCTAAAAAGAGAATGTTATTATTTCGCCTGTGTTTTAGTGTTCTGATTTTGTATGAGATTGGTTTAAATAGGTAGGTAAATAGGAACAGACACAAGCTAGTAGTACCAGTTGCTCGACTGCATCGAGTCAGTAATTCATTCTTTGGGGCGATGTATACGCTTTTACAACAAAATCCCAGAAAATATACAAAATTTGACCTGTTCAAAGTTCAAAAACTTTATTAAACAAAGTTTGTATAAAAATGGATATTATAATATTAAGGAATTTATGGATGATAATAACCCCTGGGAATGAGATGATCGCTACCAAGCTATTTCTAATTTGTTTTGTGTGGTTAATTGTGTGACATACATGATTTAAGTAACAATTTTCTTCCCAGAACAGAGATTTTTTTTCGAACCAGTGGTAATTAAACAAAAGAGTGACTTTCAATAAGTATTATTTATAATCTATATTGAATAAAAAAGTTTCTGTTTCTGTTTCTTACACCGATACGAATTAGTAATGTGTTTTTAACGTAACTTAAAACCCGTCTATCAAATAGATATGCATAATAATCGTAATATAATATGCCGTAATAATTTTAACGTACGACATAATGTCAGCGTTCATTATTCAATATAGTTCTAGCCTATTTATTTATAAAATTTCAATGCCAAATTAGGAAACGGTACGTACACTAACGGAATCACCTTGATATCTGTCTGTCTGTATGTCTATCAAAAACAATCTATTTCTTTAAGCGTTTTAAGTAATTTTTTTATAGAATAAGGGTGACAAACGAGTACACGGTCTACGATATGGTAAGTGGATGCTGTGGCCCATATGGATTTACATCTATCCTCGATTAAGGATCTATATGTAGATGCGTTGTCATCCCTGAGGACTAAGATGGAATGCGACGTGTCCAAAAGAAAGAGACAACTAAACACAAAGATTTTGTGTTTAGTAAAACTATAGTAACAGATATAGTTCAATAAGCAAGAAGCTAAAGTGCCAACTGTCGGTCATATAGCTCGATGAACGAAAGAAGAAAAAGAAAGAAAGGTTCTTAAATGGCAGCCTCGTACCGGTAAACGTAGTGTAGGGTAACCCCCTACTAGATGGGGTGACGACCTAGTAAGAAATGAGGAAGTTGATGGATTCAGGTGGCTCAGGACCTAGCTTTGTGCTTTGCGGTTTTCTTGTGGTCCATATTTAGCAGTGGATCACGGGTTGTAATGAAGATGAATGATAATGAATTTTGTGTTGAGTTCTACGACAGTTTAGAACACTATTGCATAGCATCCACATGACAGTTTTTTTAAAGTATATAACACGACGTCTCCGAGGTTAGTTGACTGAAGTTATCCACTTGCAGAGGTGCAATATAGTGGTTTATCAATAAGTTAACGGAATAGGACATTTATCAATGAGTTATCGAAATGCGTTCCAGTTTTTTGAATCTTAAATTCGTTAGTAGTCAAGGGCAGAGAAAACTAAATTATAAACTATACACAATTTTTTTTCAAAATTCACATTTGACAGGAATTTGATCCGTATGCAAAATTTTGCTACGTGGGAGAAACTCGAACTTCGTGCGGTTATTAAATATATATGCCTGAAAAAATTTTCTAAGTGTTTTTGAAGAACTAAACCGTACTTTAGCAGACACTCTTCTGTTTTATTCTAGTGGTATACTGGTGCGCTGAATTTAAACGCGGCAGAACCGTCTGCAATTGTAACATTCACTCCGAGCGGCCAACAACAGCCGCTAAGCAAGAAAACTTAAAAATTCGAAGAAAAATTTTTAAGTAGATCGACGTGTGAACATCCGTTATTTAGCTGAGATTATAAAGCTTTCGTTTGGGATAATGTAGTTTATTTTAACTCATAACATAAAATCCAAAAAGATGGCCGCGCGCTATGTTCCTCGAATGTTAACAGACGCCCAAACGAAAGCAAGAGTTGACATTTCAAAACTAAATTTAGCAATAATTGGAGGAGATCCAGATTATTTTTGCACTCGTTTCGTAACCGTAGATAAAACAATTTTGACCCGAAGACGAGAACGAAGCGGAAAGGACCGTCTTCTTCCCTCGCCAAGAGATTCAAGGTATCTGCCTCCCCTGGAAAAATAATGGCCTCTGTCTTCTGGAATGCGGAAGGTATAATAATGATCGACTATTTAAATAAAGGAGAGACAATAACCGGAGATTATTACGCATCATTAATCAGAAAACTACGAAGAAATAAACATTAAACGTTGAGAAAAATTGCGTGCTAAAGTACGTTTTCATTATGATAACCTACCGTATCCTCCGGAACTGGCTTCGAGTGATTTTCACCTTTTAACTCATCTCAAAAAGCACTTGCGTAGTATAGAATTCGACGGTGACGATTAGGTGATGTGTGCTGTAGTGACCTTTTTCGAGTCCCAGGATCAATCCTTTTTTTCCAAGGGAATTAACCAACTTGCAAAACGCTATTAAAGGTGTATTAGCTTAAAAGCTTGAAAGGTGATTACGTTGAAAAATATATACTCGTACAACTTACATATACTGATCCTAGAGTTTCATTGCGTTCCCAATACTTATTGTTCAACCTAGTAAATTTCAATGAAATTCGTATACAGTTAGTTAAGCAGATTTAAGGTGAAATGAGTCCCCAAAAATCAGTATTACGATGTGTTTTGATTATCCAGAAAATAAAGTTTTCGACGTTAAAAGCTCAGAAATTTTTAAATGACAATTAAAAAAAATTAAAAGACGTCTCCGTGGCTCAGTGGCTTTTTTTTTGGCTGACAGCTGCAGATTTGAATCCCGCACGGATCAAGTATTATTAAGGCCCACAAATAATTGTTCCAGGTCTGGATGTTTGTCCTTGTCCAATCTATGTATGTATGTAAACTGCCTCCACGACACAGGAGAAAATCCTGATATGGGGGTAACGTTTTCACAAAAAAATATATACCTAAAATAAAATAAAGATACAATTTCGAAAAATATTAATAATGTTAGCTTATATATTATGGGTTTGGTATTGGTACATTTTCGTATATACTTTTTTATAGGATAAGGGTAACAAGCGAGCACACCGTCCACTTGATGGTAAGTGGTTTCTGTGGCCTAGCTACATCTAACCTCGTTTGCGAATCAAAATGCAGTTGCGTTGTCACCCGTGAGGCCTAAGATGGAATGCCTCGTTTGCAGTAAAAAGGGTCTCCAGTTCTCTACACTCACCACACTAATCACAGCAGTGCTAAGCTGCTATTTTACGCTGGTATTCTGTGAGAGCGTGGCCCTTCCCTGGTCCAGGTGACACGTTCGTGCTACAACTATACCAGTAATATAGCTGCAGTATGGTTCTACCAAGTAGAAACGAACCTACAACCTACAATATTGTTTAACAATTAACAACAGAGTATTTGCAAATGATATATACTTATATACCTATTATTTATGTGTAATATTATGACATAATTCATATTTTATAAATATCCTTTGTTGACGCTCTCTAGCTATGTCTACAACAGATAAACAAAACAAAACAATATTACATCGGTCCACGAGATGCTTAGGTAAATTATACTAATGGATTATACGTATTATGAATACCACAACGAACCATCAGGGCGATTATGTAACTGGTGGGAATCTCACTATTGAAATGGGAATCAATTCGCAACTGCGTCATGTTTTGTTCTTAACAAATTTTTGTAACCTAACAAGTGGTAAAATTAAAATTTTGTACAACCGACTCCAATATAAATAAAATGAGAACATCATCAATGTAGTCGAAGTCAATTAAATACGCATTATTAAGGATAACTCAAAAACTACTGGTTAGATCTTGATCAAATTTATATGGGACCACATGAGAATCATCAAAATCGGTTCAACTAGAAAAAAGTTCTAAGGCAACACACATAAAAAAATACAGTCGAATTGAGTACCTCCTCCTTTTTTTGAAGACGGTTAAAGTCACAAACATCTGTTTATGCTGATACAATGGTACGGTACGGTAAACGAAACGACAAACGACAAAACAAGGCCAACCATGATTTTCGCCAAAGTTATATAATACAATCGCACTGCAAGTACCGCGTCCTTCAAACTGGAATCCTCCCCAACGATATCATAAATTTTATTATGTCAAGATTTAGTGAGGATTTGGAACCAATTAGTGAGAAAAAAAATAGTAATTTAATACTTTAGGAGATAGAGCCCTTCTTTCAGCTCCTACTGCAGAAGCTGTTAAGTGGAAATTATTTTGCTAACGTAACAACTCGAATGACTATTTATTATCATCATTACAGCCCTTCAAAAGTCCACTGCTGAGCATAGGCCTCTCCCAAGAAATGCCACAAAGCACGGTCCGGGGCCACCTGCATCCATCGACTTCCTGCATGTCTGACCAGGTCGTGCGGGGCCGCTCTACACTTCGCCTACCGGTACGAGGCTGCCACTCGAGAACCTTTCTTCCCCATCGGTTGTCGGTTCATATATATATATATATATATATAGGAATAATATATATATGAACCGTCCCACTTCAGCTTACTAATCCGTTGGGATATGTCGGTTACTCTGGTTCTACTGCGGATATCCTCATTTCTAAGTATATCACGCAGAGAAACCGCGAGCACAGCCCCTCTCTCTTTAAATGTTTATACTCTACATTAAAACCTTATCCCCTATTTATGTTAATCTACAAATTTATATGAGACCAACTCTGAAGAATATCCTATTTAATAAAAACATAATCATTAAAATCGGTTCACAAATGCCGAAGATATCGCGTTTAGTACAAAAAAATATTAAACATTGAGAACCTTCTTTTTACGGCGAAAAAGTAACCGGAACTCATTTGACTTTTTCATTATAGTTAAATGATTTTTTATCAGCCGACGATTTCTCACCCTTATCGCTTCAAAAAGGCGGATGTTAAATTTACTTAGTTGTTTAAAGCCGCGTTGCTACACGACCAGAGCTGTAAATAGGAGTTAGCTTGCTTATCTGTTTAGTATGTCACTGCCACAGAGCGCTTTATATGACTGCTATTCGATAAAATAATGTGCAAACAATAATTTCTAATATAATTAACACAAAATATATCTAATATTTCAGAAAGACATATTAATCTTTACACTTTTCTAACAATTTAACTTCTCTGTCATGAATTCTGTCAAACATTTCACCTCATTACAAAGTGGCGGCGACCTGTTAGGAGGAAAAGTATGAAATTCCTCATTAAGAATTCAATTATTTTTTTTATTATATGACCATAAATACAGAATCCTTCAATCGAAATATAGAAGATCAGCCTACTTTGATGAGTATTTATTTCATGAAATTCGTCACAATATACTGATGCGCCATATTGCGAAGTTTTTACGATATTTTGACGACAAGTTAATCCAGCGAACAGTTGAAGACGATAGTATCTCGAGCCGCCCAAGAGGTCAATAAAACTTAAAATTTATATCAACATCTAAGCACCCTATAACATCGTTTGCTTTCCACTAATTTTATTACAGCAAATGGCATCACTTATATACGTATACATTACATTGCACTGGAATATACATATAAACTTCAAGAATTTTTTTATCCGCTTGTGCGGCTTGAGATTCTGTCATCACCTGTCCGCTGGTTGAAGATCTCCCAAAAAATTTAGTGTGAATAGTTAAGTTAATAAAATACACATTAGAAGAGACTGCATGGTCTAAGACATTTGCCTGCCTTAATCGGCAAATAGTAACAACAGCATCTACCCGTAGATAGAGGATTGATAAGATACTATGTCTATGCATCTACCACAAACCCACAAACTGCCACAAACCCATCACAAACCAGCACTGGACTGACGAATGACAGAGTTTTGGCGGGAACCATAGTTTTATAGTATATTCTAAGATAGGTAGGAACATGACCGTCGGCAGATTGTTGCTCCTGTTTTCTCGATAAAATAGTTTAAAGTGGATTTTGATACGTAAAAGTAATGCGATTTTGTGTAATAAGTGTCTCCGTATGTGAACTAATAATGAAAACAACGAAACAAATGCTATGATGTTCATATAAACCATAATGCTATGTTATTTTATCCGCTTAGGCGTCTTAAGAACTTGAGATACTATCGTCATCGACCGTTTACTGGCTTAAGTTGTCGTGAAAATCTCCCAAAATCTTGATATTGGTAAATCAAGGACCGAACCAGAGTATATAACCCGTCCTTTAAAGAAAGCGGGAACGTGACTTCCGCTAGGATTTACCAAACCCAAAGATCAAAGCTGTGACCAAGTTACCAAAATGCTCTGTGAGCTTGACCCAAAGAGTATAATAATTACTTGACCGCAGCAAGCAAACAGCTGTCGGATGTCGGTAGATTTAATTGAATCTAGAGCAGCATTGCCAACATGTGGGTAATTCCCCAAATTGCGGGGAATTTAAAGTTGGTTGGGGATTGGTATTATGATATCAATTTTGAAAATCGATAGCCCGGGCCAAGTCAGAACCTTTTTTCAAAAAATTTAAATACTCATCTTTTAAAAATTTTTGATAGGTAACTTATGAATATCGAATGACTCCCTTTTTTTAATTATCTTCATTGCACCACATTTAATTTTCGGATTTATTTCGGCAACTTTTGTGTATAATTTAATGCTTTTCATTTCTTTATTTTTAATTTTAAAGCAGAAAACCGCATGCATATAAATGCAGATACTGTGGTACTTTTTAATAGCAACAAGGGAAGGAATTAAAAATACTCTATGAGTAAAATGATAGTTAAAAAATAAATCTTATAAAATTAGTTGAAAATTGTTTCATTTCTTAAATTAAAATTGAGGAGAATTTGTGGGGAATCTGTTGAAGTTTTGTCCTTAAATTTGGGGATTTTGAAATGGCTTTTCGGGGAATTTGACAAATTGATGTTGGCAACGCCGTGAGTGGTAGTGTTCTGCTGTTCTGTGAGTGAGTGTGAGTGAATTGCTGTTTGCTGCTGTTCGAAGACTCGCTGCTGTTATATTGGTATTATTGTTTTAATCACAAACTTTAGTAAGAAATAGTACAGATTTAACTACGATTTAAAATAAATGATGATATATATAATTAAATATCTGCACATGTGAAATATATGTAGAATTATCTTAGATACTTAGTTTATGTATTTTTAAATCATGTTCAGTTGAGCAGTTAGACAACCGCAGGTTTCATCATTTATATTTCAAACTTAGCAAGTAGCAAACACTACTAGTTTTTGGTATTTTATTTTTCGTTAAAAATGGAGTTTGTAAATTTTTATTATTTAATAAATTTAATACAATATCCCGGACACTGCTTTGCGTTGCTGAATTTCCTTTTTTTAATGAAGTACTGGTATACAATATACATTAGTATTGTAACAGTGGTATGGTACTAGATATACCACGGTGATATCCAATGACAGTTGAAGTCGGTTTTTGTTTCTTGAAAATAATCCACTTACAAATAAGTATGTACTTAATTTAATTTTCGATAGGTCTTGGTGTAGGTACCTGATTATTATTAATAAGTTGTTAGATTTTAACTTCATACTTGTTCACACTCATACTCATTCTGCCACTTAAATGTTTTATCTAAAAGAAAATAAATAAATGGATTTTGAAACCAAATTTATTGCAAAAACCTTAACATAAATTAATATTTCATCTACTATGCACAATATAACATTAAATTTGTAAATGTACAAGTAGACATTTCAATGTTCTATCATTTCAATTGTTATACAAAATATTTTCTTAAACTTTCAAGGCATTCTGATATCACATTGTTAATAATATAATGTAGATAATAATAAATTTACAATAATAAAGTAGTTAGGTACTTTCATAATAACCAAATAGTTGTGGAATGATTAATAATTCTCTGATATACCTATATCAGTATATATTATTGTAAGTAAAATTTTTAGTACATGTCGCCTGTGGGTAAACATTAGTGCAACAAGTAAGACAACCAATCTCAATAATTAATATTAAATACCTTCATTACATACTAATAAGAATTAATTAAAATTGACTATTTAATTATTATGCTAGAAATACTAATTAATAAGGCAATTTTCTAGTGGCAAAGATACCCATGGTGCAAAACTTTACTATTATGTATCCAATAACCATACAGTTTCTATTTTTAAAATCACATTGACAATTAGTTGTATAAATTTAAAAGTTGTCATATTCTAAAAAAAAACACAATATAATCTTGAGGGGAAACAATGTGTATAAATAAAATATAATATTATTGTGCTATATCTCTCAAAAATCATACAAGACATATTTATTTCTACTTTAATATAAGGCACACTATTTGACACTTCTATTACAAATAAATTATTTCAATCTACATGTAAATATTATATCTTTAATTTCAATCTACATATAACTTTTTTAATTTATGTCTTTAAGTACACTTTAGGTACATACAATAAACGAATGTTATGTATAGTATTTTTATGAAAAATACTGATTAAAACCTTCATTACATTAATAAATTATGCTAACATTTCACAGTACTTTCTAAAAGTATTGCCCCTTCATAATTTTATTCACAGATTAGAAATAAATTAATGACCACATACAGAATAGTATAACTAGGTATTTACAAAATAGAATTATTGAAGATTGTTAGAACACAAGGAAAATTAAATAAATTATGTATTAGAGGCTAAAGACCAATCGCATAGCTTAACTTGACAAAAATAAATCTACTAGTGTATATTTCAAGTCCGATTTCGACTAGTAAATATCATGACATTTCTGTTCCCATATGTGACAATTCCTTTGAAGATATACCTATAAGTATTATATCCAATGATTTGAGTGAAAAATGTGCACAGATTTTTAGGAATAAATGCAAATAGTAACAGTGCGTAAAAATGTAAGTAGGTAGGTCTACAAAATACATTTAAATAAAACTAGTTTTTACATATTAATATACATGATAAAGTCCGTAAAAACTAGTTTTATTTAACTGTGTGTTCGCGTAAACATAAGAAATCATTCTATAAAATACATTAGGTATATTTTTATTTTACATAATTTGGGTAAATAATAGCTTTTCAATTTCAAAAAGGCAACTCTTTTTTTTTATAATATTATGAACAGAATGATAAACTGACTTTCTATTTGAGTAATTATATAAATCACTCATTCATTTCAAGTTTCAAGCATTGTAATTTCGAAAAGAAATCCAATAATACTTTCAATTAAATGGATGTTTCTTGTTATCACGAAGTTTAACAGTACGGCCATACTATACTTCACGGAAACTATGATATTTAAAAAAGTATGATACCATCGATTAATAATTGACGATGAAGATAACAACAGTAATTATTACAACGTAAGTACAATTAAATGCGAAAAGTTTGAAATATTTCTGCAGTCGCTTAGTTACTATTGAATCGGAAATGACACGCTATACAACACTATATAAACACTATAAAAAACCATAATATATTCCCGAGAGCGAATTGAAAGGCTATTAATCGATTTTTACACATAGTTTCACAGCGTATCAATAGAGAACTCGAACAATACAAGGTTGTGTCGCAGTGTCTACGGGAAAGCGCCACCGCAAAAATAAAGCCTCTTTCGTATACTGACAACTAAGAACAATAGGAAGAAACTGCTTTACTCACACTTCGAAAACAACTTCATAATATGTCGGCCGCTTTCCAACACCATGCGCTAAAAATAATTGCTGATACGGGTAATCAACATTTGCATTGTTCGCGATCCGGTGAAAATTTATTGCTCCACATTTGATCGGTTTGTGATCGAAGCTCATTTGTACCTTAACGAAAAACCGTACGGATTGCGAACTATTGGAAAAGAAACGGCACTCACTTTACCCCGTTAGTCACAACAGACCTGTTCCATGTATATTTAACATTTACACCATTACATAGGAAACTTGAATGTATTACAAAACAAGTAGATCACACGACTTTGAACAATATCCCGTTAGTGGCGACAACGAATTAAGCAGCACCGGCCTCTTGTTTCTGTTGTATCATAGATTCCCACTGCGCTATGAGACGTGTTGAACTCGGCGCGAGGAATTCCTGACCGGGTGCTAGCTCACACAGTTCCGCCAGGGATTTCGCAGGCTTGAGACTGCCTAAGGAATCATTCCCTGAGCTAAACCTCGGCGACGGTGACCGCAACTCATCATTCAAGGCTTCATACAGCTCTCCTATTGACTTAGTCGCTTTTAATTTTCCTGGTAAAGGAATGTCCTCTTCGTCCGATTCGGAACTAGTTTCATTATCGGTGAGATCGATATCAAATGGCTTTTGTTTTTTCCTCATCTTCTTTAGCTCGTGTTCTCTATCTTTCATTTCTTGAAGTTCCTTTTGAATCTTTTCTTCAACAGGTACATATCCCTTACGGACGGGCTTCCCTTCAGGAGTGCGTGTAATAACATTTGGAGCCACTGCAACGGGCATGATTGCCGCTGGAGACATTAAGGGCTGTGCAAAAGTTACCGGCGCTGTCGGCGAGACGGGAGATGTTACAGATATCTTTCCTTTACTAGCAATAAATCTCTGCATGATACCCTTGGTACCCGTTTGTGGTGTAAACCGGCGTGTGTATCCATTTGTGTTTAGGACTGTTTGCGTTGGAGGTGGAGACGGTGCTATAGGCCCTAGCAAATGAGATGTCGAAACGGCTCTGTTAAGGGTCTTTTGAGGCTTTTCTGTTACGTCTCCGTTCACATGACCATTCTGTTTGGCTACATCTATTGTAGACTCGGACAATAGCCTATTCATTCTAAAATGTCCTTCTTTGAACTCACGCTCCCTTTCTGTAACTTCTATTATCTCCCTTTGTATCCTCGATAGAGGATCTTCTTTCAGCAAAGACTATAAAAAAGAAAAATTGGTATAAGTTACATAATTGCCTCAACTTATCTAATTAATACGAAATCTGTAACTATGAATAGGACACGCTTGAGCAAGGACCCGAGAAGGCATCGCTGCCAAGAACACGATAGTACTTAAAAGTGTGTCTTGGTCTTTCGCGGTTCCTTCGACATACTTGTTTCTATTGACCTCATATATAGATCTTACGTCTACTCGTTACGATTTCTACAAATAATACAACTTCACACTATATAATAGCATACATTTTATAATTTTGTAAACCAGACAAAATTGTTTGCCATTTTAGGCTTTATTTACCTTCGTCACATTGTCATTATTCTAACCAATTATTACCATCACAGCACATCGTAAGTCTGCCACAATGGACGAGCGAGTTGTCAGCCGCAGTTATTTTTTTTTTCTGATGTTTTCAGAAAGACACGGCTGCCTATCTCCTGGTTCTGCTTCCCTCTATCGCCTCGTACAACACGCATGGGGTGATATGGGCTACCGGATATTCTTACACCGCCACTATGCGATAGTGAAAAATTGGTATAGACGATTGGCGAAAACTTGGTATTAAATGACCAACGTCCATTCAAACATGAATATTGATGAATCATAAATGAAACGAATTTATGTATGAAACTATAAGAGTCGTATAGGTTAACAGCACCAACATCACAGAAAATAGGTAATCGAAATAATTACTTGGCCGTAATTAACAGAGTAATGTTATGACCGATAAAATAAGCAACGTGTCTAGATATTAAAAGGTTTTGGAAGATAGGACCTATAATGTGGTTTTAATCACTTATTTTGCATAAAAAAGTATTTGAAAACAAGTTCTTTAAAGCATTACATAGGTACGGTCATTATTAAGTCATTATGCGTCTAACTTTTACAACATTAGTGGATCATTAACTTAATCATCTCTCGAAGATAGCCTTTATATTATGTTACTAGATGTTCCCCGCGACTACGTCCGCGTATAATTGATTACGATGAGGTTTCATGGGTTTGAATTTTATTTTGCGCGGAACCCTAATTGTTTTTTCTAAAATAAAAGAAGTCTAAGTCACTCCTTATAACATCAGTTATCTGCCAGTGAAAGTCCCGTCAAAATCAGTCCAGCCGTTTTGGAGATTAGCCGGAACAAACAGACAAACAAACATTTTAAAAAGTGTGTGTTTTTTTTTGTTATAAGTAGTATTACCGTATATACAAACTTAAATATACATTTAATAAAAAGCTGTTATTTTGACATTACAAACCGACACTTCAATTTTATTTATTTGTATAGATTCTAAAAACTAAAATGGTCAAATTATTGAAACTACTATTTGCCATGATTAATGTAAACTCGAAATAAGAAATCTAGGTATTTCCACGAACAAATGTCGCTATTGGTGCCGAGAAACTAATCAATTTTGCTGAGATCTCAGTTCTGTATTGGAAAGAGGTCAGTCTTTACGGCATGCCGTGCAAAATGCTCATCGACCTACGCAACGCGGCGTGTTTGCCTGAACCTGAACTGACCGCAGCTCACTTTCATCTGACGGTATTGTAGCCAGCGGTTGCAGTTTCATGTGACAATATATGTACTAAGGTAATTTATTGTACATGGATCTGTATATCTAGATGATATTTGTGTTGCTTGCAACTGTATAATATTTGAAATTCTCAATATAAAACTAATTCCCATGCATTTTGAACGCATGCACATTTATATGTTACATCTATGTTCATAAAAGTTATTTATGTTTTGTATGTGGGTACGAGGACACTAGTGGTAACAGTTAGGCAAATAGCCTCAATTTTTTACAGATTAAATTATATAAATCATTTATATTAATTCATGGCCACACAAAGACGATAAGACAATAGCCACTCATTTACAAGAACGTTCGATTGCAATAAATCGAACAATATCGAAGATAATTTTGTCGTTATCAGATATATAACAGTACAGCTAATCTCGACGGCTGGGACCGGCTTGCTGCAACACCTCGTAAAAAGCTTTCTATACATACTTTTCTTCGTATATGACCGCCTAAGTACAGAAAAACACGCGTCCATCCAACCACAACTACACAAGCACCATCCGACTGTACCGTATCCCATGCCGTCGACCTACGAACTCGCGATTAAGATCGCGTCTGATCTTAACTAGAGCATGATCGCATTCCAATATCCGTTCGGATACTCACTTCACCCATGACGGATAAATATACACTTTGAACAGGATAAACAGTTGATCACTGAAACTTCACGGTTTACACATCACGACACCGACACCTGGCACCGTTGTGAGACAATTGGCGATTGACGGAGCGAGACGTGCGTCGCGTCTGCCGGTCGCGGGCTAACGGCCTCTCGGTCTCGTACTCGTATCACCTCAAGTAATTGGCGCGAGAGTGAGAGGTACGAAATCACCTGTAGAAAAGAGAAAGGTTTACAACACCTGGCGCTGCTTTACCGACGCGACCACTTTACCGACTAATTCCTATTTGAAATTCGAGCGCGGATTTACGCGCCGTTAATTTTTGAAGGGACACGCCAGTTGTACAGGATGGGGATGTTTTGGATCTGTCGTAAGCAGTCACGTGTGACCGATAAACCATTTCCCTCTTTAATTACATTGTAACGTAATATGACACTACACCGTACATACTGGTGCACACCCTAGAATCTAGCATTTCGAATATTTTGAACAATAAATTATGTAAACCAGTCATACGACAATTGCGTGTTTTAGTCTCTGTCCTGTTACCTGCATCTGAGTCTAAACGTTACATCCAATTTATGTATATTATTTTATAGAATGAGGATGACAAACGAGCACACAGCCCAGCTGATGGTAAGTGGATGCTGTGGCCCATCGAACTCTTAGTCTATCCTCGACCAAGAATCAAAATGCTGATGCGCTGTCACTCATGAGGACTAATATGAAATGCCTTGTTTCCAGTAAAAAGGGACTCCGATGCTCTACACCCCAAACGAAACATAGCATTCTCAGAATACAGAAAGTCTATTCTGAAATTCTGAAGCAACATTGAGCTGTTATTTTAAGCTGGTATTCTGTGTGAGCGTGGTCTCTTCCCAGGCGTAGTTCTACCGAGTCCAAAATTCCACTAACACGTCCTAACGCATTGGACGACAATTATGTAAATATTTTTTCTAGGCAATATATTAAATCCGATAAGAATATTGGGACGTTGTAGATACTGACCTCACATTATCACTTACTCAATATTCACCAAAATTCTATAGTGAAACATTTTTAATGAACCAATCAACAATCTTCAGTTACTTAAACAGTTACTTTAAAAGTTTATGCAATAATTTGTTACTTAAAAGCATTAGGATTAAAAAAAATCTTATTTCATAGTTAGCCATCTACAATACAAACTATGAAACGAGTTTTTTTTTCATATACCTACTAACTTCTAAAGTCTATGTTAAAACATGGTGTATCGAAGAATTAAAACCATTATGTATGAATTATTTTATTCTATAACTAGCTGTTCCCCGCGACTTCGCCCGCGTGTAATTTAGGGTTTTAATAATTATATTGCTCAGAACCCTAATTATTTTTATCCTAAGTTACTCCTTAGAACATCAGCTATCTGCCAGTGAAAGTCCCGTCGAAATCGGTTCAGCCGTTTCGGAAATTAGCCGGAACAAACTGACACAAATTTTAAAAAATTGTGTTTTTGTTATAAGTAGGTACCTAACGTGTCTACATTCATATGCATTTAGTAAAAAGCTGTTATTTTAACATTACAAACAGACACTTCAATTTTATTTATTTATATATTTGTGTAGATGATTTCTTATATTTATGCGAACATTTTTTTTAGTTTTTGAATTTCGCCTTTTTAATTTTATTAAGTAGTTTAAAAGTTTATTTTTTTTACTCTTTTCAGTATATAAATAACATAAGTTCTAGGTAACAACTAAAATTTAACCTAAATAGTTTAAACTAAATATGAAGTATCCCCAATCTTTTCACCATTAGGAGTAATTTTTTTTAAATGAAAATAGGACCATCCTTGAAGTATATAGTGAAGTATAAAAATCACTAAAATCGGTTTATAAACAAAGAAGTAAATGCTCGAGCATAATATGTAAAAAACCTAACCTTTTTTTTATGCGACCCAAAAAAGGTTTTTGTGTCGCTAAAAAAAATGTTAACCATTTCATAATTAAAAAATACAGGACACATGAAATCCAATAATGTGTATTGTAACAAAACGATTCAAAACTATCCAACTTATTCAAAGTAAAAAAAAAACGTCGTAGAGCCAAGCCCTAGTAGGGCGTAAGGGAACTTAGGAGAAAAGTCAACTGTTGAACATAAGATTCCCCTATAAATTGCCCATATTCGCCATAGTTGCTAAGCTTGGCAGGCGGGTTGGCAACCGCAATTTTTTATTATTCTGAGTTGTTATTAAGAAGGCTGCTACCCATTTCCTGTCTGACAGTCAAAATAAAACAGGCCAATTGCGAACCCGGAAACGTTCCGTACCATCGTACAAGATTTTCTTTTATAGGATAGGGTGACAAACAAGCACACAGTCCACCTAATGGTAAGTGGTTGCTGTGGCCCATAGACATATACATTTATCCTCAAAAAAGAATCAAAATGCAGATGCGTCGTCACCCGTGAGGACTAAGATGGAATGACTCTTTTCCAGTAAAATGGGTCTCCGGTTCTCTACACTCACCATACGAAACACAGCAGTGTCAAGCTGCTATTTTACGCTGGTATTCTGTGAGAGCGTGGTTCTTCCCCGGTCGAGCCGACCCATTCTTGCAACTACTATACTACTAATATAGCTGCAGCATGTCTCTACCACGTATTAATTACTACTACATACGTAAAAAAACACGTTTCTAGTAGGGGAGCCCACTTTAATTTTTAAGTTGTTTTTATTTTTATTCCTTTTTGTTATAGCGCATTTTGTTGTTATTGAAAATTTCAGGTCTACCTTTTACAGATCATGAGATACAGCCTGCTGACAGATGGACGGACGGACAGCGGAGGTTTAATAATAGGGTACCGTTGGTTACGCATCGGGTACCGAACCCTAAAAAGGTCTTACATTACTTAATACACTTTTGTATTACTTTATAGGTTTGGTTTGGTTATTTATTATCATTTATTGGAAATCATTACGATGTACATGCAATTTTTTTTGGTTAGTGTTGCTTCGGCCCATAAACATATACATCTATCCTTGATTGAGAATCTAAAGCACATGGGCTGTCACCCCTTTTTTTTTGCGGATGGAAAATCAAATGACGCCTTTCGCTCTGGGTGGAGCGGAAGGGAGTGTCAGACTTTTACTGACTAAAAACCATCCGTGTTCCTTCAGTGCCCTTACGTTCCGGAGCCGCGGTATCTCTTTCGAACAGCCCGCAGCCCCGGCAGGCGTCGGCCCTTGTGGGCCCCTTCACGCTGCTGACAGCTCTTTGAGGCGCGCGTGGAACAAAACGCGCCGTCGACACGGCCTGTCGTCGTTAGACGGGCGGACGGCGAGCTACCCATTGCTCGCCGTCCACAGGCCCGCGCCTACGGTGGCCGGGGGCCACGACGTAGCCCCCGACTCCCGGGGCTGGGGCTGTCACCCCTAAGGGCTAAGAGAGAATGCCTCGTTTCCACTTAAAAGGGTCTCCGGTTCTCTACACTCACCATACGATACGCAGCATCATTAAGCTGCTATTCCACGCCGTTATTCTGTGAGAGCGTGGTCCTTCCCCGGTCAAGCCAACCAATTCGAGCTACAAGTACAATATAGCTGCAGCATTACTCTATCACGTAAAAAAATTCAAATAAATTTAAAATGAAATAAAATCGAAGGCAGTTTTAAAAATAAACAGTGGCTGGGTTTTTGCCGGTTCTTCACAGTACAGATTTTACATGCAGCATAGGTAAAATAAAAAAATGCAATTTAATTAATAGTTAATTTATTGTCATCCAGACAGAACTTTTAGATTATAGACATTTATTTCAATTCTCGATTAAGAATCAATATATTTTTCTTTTTTGTTTTTGGAGGGGGGGGGGGGGGGGATTTTTTTCGAAGTAACGTGAATCCTATCATACCTCATATTAATTTCCTCTAATACTATAGAACAAAATATGAAAGCAAAATTATGAGTACTCATTAAGTTACTACACTAAAAATAGTCTTTCACTTGTACTGAAAATGTGAAGGTGTTATTAGCAAAGCGCAATAACTCTCTTGACATCCTTGATTTAGGGTTTGATAAAACCCTTTGCACTAGATCGACATCCAAAACATTTGCGTGAAATTCTTTCAGCACAGCCTGTCAATCTTTTTCTATTTTGACACACTCCATCAACAAATTGTATACACCTTCAAGAACCAACACATTATGTGTTCTGAGAACTAATATGCAATTTATCGCTACTAGTTTTTACCCCGCTTCTCGTTCCTTACCGTATGATCCACAGGAATGTTAGGCTGGCGAATGACCTGAGCGTCCGGTCGGGTACGGCGACTGCTAATATCCGGGTCACGTGCTCGTTTCACCGCACAATCCGGATCGTGCTTCAGTTTACTCGTAATAATGTATTTATCACAGTCAACACTCATAACTGGTAAAAACCACTTATGATTGCGAAAATCAGACAAAAATGGTTTTGACCGATGCTCTTAGTCAAAAACAGTTTTGACAGATTTTTGTAGTCAAAAGTGGTTTTAACCAAAGTTCTTAGTCAAAAGTGGTGTTGCCTGATTTAAACTTCAGACTATCGGTCAAAACTCGCAATATCAGTAACAGTAGGTGAAGGTGCAACAGGATAATATTGAAGAAATTGAACTTTTTAATTTTAGGAATTCAAAAAGTATAAGTCAAACGAAGTTTTGACTAACATTGGTGTTCAAAACCACTTTTAACCGATGTAATTTGGTGAACATCACTATTACCCAGTACTTTTGCAGTTAAAAGTGGATTTGACCAACGGCCTTAGTCAAAATACTTTTAACTGCAAAAATCAGTTAAAAGTGGTATTGACAAACGTCCTTTGTCAAAACTAATTTTGCCTGAATTTTTACAGTCTAAAATGGTTTTGATCGGTTATGAGTTTGACTGTAATATATTGACTTGCATCTTGTAAATTGATTTATTATTATTAAATTATTACTGTCAACGCTACCGAAACGTTACAGATTTAAAAGTCCACCGCTGAACATAGGTGTAGCATAGATTGACGTATAGTGGGGATATTTGCCATAGTTTCCACGTTTGGCAGGGGGATTAACTACCTCAGTTTAGGACAGGGAGAAACTGAAACTGGAGATGGACAACAGCATCTTTCGGATAACAACCACAAATTACGAAAAAACCTACGGTTTTTTTCGTAATTTGTGGGAATTGTGGTAAAAGTGGTAAATAGGGGAATTGGTAATTTGTGTTGACCAATTCCCCTATTAGGCAACAGGCAGTCTATGGGGAAAGCCTGTGTTCAGTACCAAAAATATTATGAATAGACTGCACCTGCGCTGCGGACATACGTGCACTTAAATCTAGCGCTGAAGACTATTCTCCGTTGAGGCTGACCACCACTACCGAAATTCGGTCTATCTAACATAGTAGGTATGGTAAAAGTATACCATTTTTCCACCTACTTTTTCTTATAGAATAAGTGTGAAAACGAGCACACAGTCCACCTAGTAAGTGAATGTTGTGGCCCATAGACATCTGCATCTTTTGAGGACAATTAAGAAACAAAATGCAGATAAGTTGTTACCCCTGAGGATTAAGATGGAATGCTTCGTTTCGTAGTGGACTTGTACGGTTGTGCTCTTGCCAGTGATGTTTATTCATTCTTTTCTTTTCTTTTTCTTTCTTTTTTTAATTCATTAATTCATGACAGCCCTTTCAAGTCCACTGCTGAACATGGGCCTCCCCTAAGGAATGCCACAAAGCACGTTCCTGAGCCACCAGCATCCATCTACTTCCTGCATGTCTTACCTGGTCGTCATGTCACGCCATCTAGTGGAGGGCCTACCTGTACGAGGATGCCATTCGAGAACCCTTCTTCCCCATCGGTTGTCGGTTCCTCGAGCTATACGGCCGGCACATTGCCATTTCAGCTAACAAATCTGTTGTGCTATGTTGGTTACTCTGGTTCTATTGCGGATATCCTCATTTCCTTAACAGCAGTCCAGCGCTCTGCGCGTGCAATACAATAATGAATTTCGTGTGCTGATGGGGTTGTCTTGGTTCTGCAGCGCATCGGGGATGTTCGCTATAACGCGAATGGATTTCTTCACGATCACACGCAAGCGATGTACATTCCTGGTACGTAAGACCCGGGCCAGCTCCAACGGTATCCTTGTGATGTCCTCGAATAGAGTTGTGACTGTCAGTACCTAAACCATTGTTTTATGGTTCATGTACTAAGAAATAAATAATCTGAAGCCAACTATGTACTTACTGAAAGATTTTTATTTATTCACCTACATATTTATTTTTATTGAACTTCTCTATTATTTTAATTAATTAGTAACAATTAGCTATGTCCCCAATAGGCTATGTTTCCCGTGTAATGGCGGGTAAGAACACCCACTACCCAATATCTTCCCGTGGGTGTCGTGAGAGGCAACAGAGGGAAACTAAGGCAGAAGATGGGCAGCAGCATCTTTCTGATAAAAGCAAAAAGCAATAAAAAAACTGCGGTTGCCAACCCGCTCGCCAAGCGTGGCAACTATGGCAATATACCCCCATGAGCAACGACACTAATAAAGGGCTTCCAGTCCCCGGCGGCCCCGCTATTCCTGGCTACGGTAGCGACCATGGTAACGGCGGGGCAGGGGGTGCAAAGAATCTCCGGTGGAGGTTCTGTTTCCACCTACGACGACTCGACCTGGCAACTAATAACGCACGCATCCTGAGCACTGACGAGAAGATCTTGGAACTGGAAGAGAAGAGATAAACAAGTTGCGCTGGCTGGCATATTATAATATCTGGATTTATCATCCACAACTATCTCGTTAACAACGTAGGTAAAGATTGTGAGTGTGTCGACGAGGGTTGCGTACCTTATACTCAGAATCATCAAACAGTATTCGCTTAAGGTCATACAGGTTTACGCACCAACTTTGGCATATCTCGATGAGGGGGTGGAGGAATTGTATGAGGATATCTCTAAAGCCATGCATTCCTCCAAAACTCACTATACGGTGTTAAGGGGCGACTTCAATACAAAACTAGGCACAATAGAGAACGGTGAGCTGAAGGTAGGGAAATTTGGAATAGCGCAACGGAACCCAAGAGGCCAAAAGCTGGCCGAATTTATGGAGAAAGAGGCTCTTTATGATGAAATCTATCTTCCAGAAGCAGCCCCACAGGAAGTGGACCTGGTCGAGCCCCGACGGTTCGACATAATATGTGATTAACTTTATTATGACGACCAGACGACAACTGTTCAGTGATGTCTCAGTGATCGCGAGGGTGAAAGCTCGTAGTGATCACCGAAAGGTTAGAGGCACAGTGAACCTAAACGTTAAGTTGGAGAGGTGTCGTTTAATGAAGTCAACGCTCCGTCCCCCTCGGGTTCTAATCCAAAGTCCCGAAACTTTTCAGCTCGAGTTACAAAACCGTTTTCAGTGCCTAGAAGATTGCAATGCTGTGGAGGATATGAATTACAAGCTCGTGGAATCATTGATGGCATTCATATATTAGTCCCGAGTTCACTACATTGCAACTCAGAGCTTGTAGTACCGTCCTACTGTCGGTCAGTATTCTGATGGGGAAGTCATTAACCTTCCTTGCATCTATTGATATGGCCGCTTGAATGATACCCATACATTCCGCCTGAAATACTGTGTTATAGGTACCCAGCGGTGTGCATATGTGGATATTGAGGTCTTCAGAGAAAGTTCCAGAACCTATACCTTCATTTTTTTTAGAACCATCGGTGAAAACTCTAAGCTCTTTTGGGCCTAATCCTTCCGTCTGGCTGGTTTCATTTTATTGTATCTTGTACTTCTTATCGAATACAAATTGTTTAGGAATCTTATCCTACTTGGCTTGTAAGATAGGTATTTTTGAGTGAATTCTATCAATTATGCCTGTATGAGGGACACTATTCTAATATTCTTACTTCAAAGGTTTAGGATCTTGAGTCTGATGGCAGTTAAGTCGCTTCATGTTGTATATGTAGATGAAGCGGGGTTAGCTTCAGAATCGCTTTTAAGGCTGCTGTTGGCGTAGTCCTTATGCAGCCTGTGGCAGCCATACATACCAGTCTCTGGTAGCGCTGAAGCTTCTTTATAGTTGTGGCTTCATTTGTCATGGTCCACCATACCAGAGCGCCGTATGGAATTATGGGCCGAATTACAGTTTTGTACAGCCACAGTATGATTTTTGGCGTCAATCCCCATCTTTTGCCAATCATGTTTCTGCATTGCCAGAAAGTTATACTAGCTTTGTTGATTTTCTTTTCTATGTGTTTATTCCAGTTAAGTTTGCTGTCCAAGGTAAGACCTAATTATTTTACCTCAGACGATAGCTGGAGCTTTATGCTGAAAAGACTTGGGAGATGATAGTTATTCAGCATTTGTTTTTGTGTGAACATTACTAGAACCGTTTTATTTGGATTGACGGTTAAGTTGTATTCCCTGCACCAACTGTCTTTCCAGAGACCAGTATTGTCAGGTCATCAGCATAACCTACTGAGTAGAAGTGATTGGCATTTAATTTGCTGATGGGTTCATTAATGACCATATTCCAGAGGGGAGGTGAGAGAACCCCACCCTGCGGGCAGCCTTTCTTAATTTGGATTAGTTGATATTCACCAGCAATCTTTATTATTCGTGTACTGAGCATTTTACTATCCAGTCAATCAGTGTCGGTTCAACTTTATGTCTACTGAGTGCAACTTTTATGCTGGAGAAGTTCGTTCTGTCAAAAGCACCTTCTATATCAATGAAGGAACCTCGACATATTTCTTTGTTTTGGATGGCCTCTTCAATCTTTGTTATTACCTGGTGAAGTGCCGATTCTGTTGATTTGTCTAGACTGTAGGCGTGTTGCTTGTCGTGTAGTGGAAAGTTCATTAGCACCGACCCCCTAAATTCCCTTTCACACATCCTCTCCATCGTCTTTAGGAGAAAGGATGTGAGGCTAGTGGGCCTGTAGGATTTAGGGTCTGTGTAGTCGCTCTAATCTGGTTTGGGTATGAATGTAACTTTCACTTCCCTCCATCCCCTAGGAACATACTTAAGAGTCAGACAGACTCTTATTATGGCAACAAGTAGGGCTTTACCCCCCCCCCCCCCCACTGTAGGAGTGCTGGGAATATGCCGTCAGGTCCTGCCGCCTTATAGGGGAGGGAACTGTGAATGGCCCAATGGATTTTGTCTATCGTTACCACTCTCTGTGCTAAGTTCCAGTCTTCTGCTGTTGGTGTCAATATGTAGTCATGCCGGTTTGCCTCCTGAGTTACGCAGCAACCTGTCAAGTGCGTTTCAATTAGGATGCGTTGGGCTTCATCCGGCGATGTTGAGTAGATTCGATCCCGACGTGTTCTGTTTAGCTAGAATATTCCTTATCCTATTCGCTTGTTCGCAGGTTTCTATGTTGCCACAGAATTTACGCCACCCCTTCGAGCGTCGATACCTGATACATTTTTTGTATTCGGACTTAGCTTTCTTGTATAGTAGCCAGTCTTCATCCATTGAGGTATTCATGGCCCTATTTAGGGCTTTTCTAACCTTCTTACGTTTTCTATTTAGTTCTTTACCTCACCACGGTTGCTTTACCTCAGCATGCTTTGGTGGAGTGATTTCTGGACTTGATTCATGGTAGCTATCTATCATGGCCTTAGTAACAGCTGCTACCTGTTCTTCTAGGAGCGACTGATCTGCTATAATATTTGTCCCCTTAAAGCCCGCGAGCGACGACGTCAGCCTATTAAGGTATTTTGTTTTATCCGTCTTGCGTGGATTTCTCCATGGTGGTGTAGCGAGGATATCGACATGCAGGGCAAAGCAGATCCATCTATGATCTGCGTATGAGGCCTCTCTCGACACATCAACATTTATACGTGGTAGAGCCATGCTGCAGCTATATTATGGTTGTAGCACGAATAGGTCGGCTCGACCGGGGATGAACCACGCTCTCACAGAAAACCAGCGTAAAATAGCAGCTTAACGCTGCTGTGTTTCGTATGGTGAGTGTAGAGAACCGGAGACCCTTTTTACTCGCAAAGAGGCATTCCATCTTAGTCCTCACGGGTGACAACGCATCTGCATCTTGAATCTTTATTGAGGATAGATGTAGATGTCTATGGGTCACAGTAACCACTTACCATCAGGTGGACTATGTGCTCGTTTGTCACCCGATCCTATAAAAAAAAACATGCCATGCCGTAGTTAGTTTAGCTGCTCCTTCTGTTGCAAGTGTGAGGTCGATTATTGTGCGACAGCGTTTCTTTATGAAAGTTGGTTCAGAACCTGTGTTTAAAATGGTTATGTTAGTGCTAAATAGATATTCTTACACCTTACCTCGTTCATTCGGTCTTTCCATTCCCCAGACCCTCTGATAATGCGCGTTGGAGTCCGTCCCGATCACAACGTCTAGTCCGGTCTTCTCGCAGAAGTTCACCAGCCTCACGAGGTCATGAGGGAGAAGAGTGTCTTCCTCCGGCATGTAGACCGAGGCGACGACTAATCTTCTCTCCTGTGTATATAGTATTGCCACGGCATACATGTCTCTAGAACAGAAATCTGTTAATGGTTGTGCACAGATATCTTTAGTAGTGTAAATACACGCTCTAGGCTTGTCGTGTTCAGAGCTGTAGAATAGCTTACCTTTTAGGTTGTTTAGGCCTTTATTTTTAGCAGACCCAACCCACGGCTCTTGGATTAAGGCTATGGCTTCTTTGAGCCTCCAACCACTTGCGTAACTGAGCCGACGCAGTTTCGCTGTGGTGGAGGTTGGCCTGCACTAGACTAGGTTTGGATGAAGGGCACGCCATCATTAATCGCGTCCTCTCCGCCCCCGCCCAAATATAAACCTACCAGCAGATCTCGGGTTTCATCGTCAGCTACCGAGTCGGAAGTGGTCGGCAAAATGCAGTCCTCTTCGTCACTCAGTGAGCTGCCGCTGAGCCCGATCTCCACTAGGGGCTTCGGCTCAATTGTGCAGGCCGTTTTTTCACTGGACTTGACTTCCAGTGATTCCGCTGTACCCGTAACCATGGCTCCGGTATCCATAACTTCAGAGTTATTTTCTGCCTCTTTGCTTGCCGGAGTGTCAAAGAATTTACCTCCACGGCCCTGGAATTTTACGTATACTGCCCCGCATACACATGCGAGACGGCATCCGGATTTCATCAAGGTCAGGATATATATATCCGACACCGAAACAACGAGGAACCACCCGTCCGTCTGCTTATCTGCCTTGAGTAATAGCCAGATCCTGATGCTAACCCAGTGGTTCTGGTATGCCAGCACACGAACAATAAAAAGAATATTGAACAACAGCCTTTGGTTGCTGTTCGAGTCGCACTTTTTGTGCTCACCTCTCGGCGAGGTGGATCCTTCCAGCATTATTTTGGCTGCTCTTTCCTTCTTCTCAGGACGCTTGGCCGCTCGCTGCTTCCTGGCGGATATCTTAGAGCTGGTTCCCCGCAGCCACGACTTTCACTTGGGCTGGATTTTATCCTTCCCAGCTTCAGCGCGGCTACTGGTTCCAGCCCCAAGGACCCCAGTCGCAGTAGCTTGCCCAGCCTCCTTGTTTTTAGTTTTAGAAGCAGCCAGGGCGGCTCGCTCTGTTCGACCTTTTTCCCGCTGCTTCTTATTCTTCTTTTTGGACTTTCCTATACTGCCTGCAGGGATAGATAGATAGAAAGGCAAGTCACCTTTTTGGGTGCCTTGCCCTTCCCCTTATGGCTCTCTCCTGCGGAACCGTCCCCTCCTCCTTTCTCATCCGGGCTTGGGACCGGCAATGGCGGAGTTAATATGGATATAGTCCTTATGGCAGAATCGCTGGAGGACCTAAGCACTATGCTCAATGACCTCAATAGTGTCTCCCAACGGATAGGTCTTAAGATGATCATGGATAAAACAAGTAGAAAAAAAAGTAGAACCATAATAACCGACTTAACCCAACGAATTAATATGCTGAAGTGGCAATGGACCGGCCATATAGCTCAAAAAACCGACAACCGATGGGGAAGAAAGTTTCTCGAATGGCAGCCTCGTACCGGCAGGCGATTTGTAGGGCGTCCCCCCACTAGATGGAGTGACAACCTGGTAAAACATGCAGGAAGTCAATGGATGCATGTGGCTCGGAACCGTGCTTTATGGCATCCATAAACAAGCGGCACGAGGCACGCGGCGTTCTTCAAAGGCGACAGCGCAAGTGCGCGCACGCCTGTATCGTAGAGTAGGATACCTGTTATCGAACATTAGCTTCTTTGAAAGGGAGTAATGATCGTTAAACTGACTGGAATGAGATATACTATATACAAGAGCCGGACGACGCTCTAAATTTATTTTATGATAAGATATATGATATTCTTGACAAGTGTGTTCCCCCAAAAAAATATAAAAACTCAGTCAATAGGAGGTATACTTATTCGGTTTGGTACACGCCTGAAATAATTAAGGATATAAAGCTGAAATATAAATTACATAAAAAATATAAATCTAGCAAAGCGCGCAATGATTACGTTCTCTCGATGTAGGGCAAGAGTTAAAGCCGAGACTGCACGAGCACATGACCAGTACCGCGACCGCGTGCAGGGACATTTGGCAAAGGATCCCCGAGCGTTTTGGGGGTACATAAGATCTAGGAAAGGCGATTCGAATCATCGAAGGTTAATCAATGGCGGACGGGTACTATCAGAACAAGAATGTGCCAATGAGTTCGCTCGGTTCTTCCAGTCTGTTTACAATCCAACGCCTCCTAAGCTGAGCGTGGCGGCGGCAAGCATAAGTGCGGCGACGGGTGCGGTGCCGGGTGCGTGGGCGCATCTCGCGTGCTTACGTCCCGCTGACGTACGGCGCGCACTTGCACGTTTGCCGCCGAAGTCTTCGGCGGGGCCCGATGGTATTCCGGCGTTTATTTTTAGGGACTGTCGTGCAGTATTAGTAAAGCCGTTGCTACACATATTCAATGTTTGTATTAAGGCTGCAAAGTTTCCTGATCGTTGGAAACTCACTCGGGTAGTACCCGTGCCGAAAGGTAGCAGAGGTTCAGCCCCCAGTGATTATAGACCCGTGGCGGTATTATGCACTCCAGCTAAAGTTTTTGAGTCGACCATTCACAGTAGTTTGTACCCACAAATAAGTGCTCTGTTGTCCGACGTACAGCACGGCTTCCGTCCCGGGCAAGGGACAACGGGGAACTTGCTCGAGCTAATGACACACATAGTACCAACGGTGGATGCTGGCCAACAAGTGGATGTTGCCTATTTTGATTTTAAAAAGGCATTTGACACAGTAGACAATGACGTCCTACTAGCGAAGTTGGCTAGCGTCGGCTGCACACCGCATACGCTATCATTTTTCGCCTGTTATTTACGAGACCGATGTCAGTATGTTGACTGCAGCGGACGGCTTTCCAAACCCTACTTTACAAGATCAGGTGTCAGTCAGGGCAGTAATTTAGGTCCTTTTCTCTTTATTCTGACAATCAACGATTTGCCTGAAGTAGTCAATAAGTCTACACCCTTGTTATTTGCTGATGACCTGAAATTAGTTTTAAAAATAAAGCAGCGGGCGGATCATGACAAGCTACAGCAGGATATAACGAAAGTCGTAGAGTGGAGTTTAGAAAATAAATTATATTTCAACGCGGAGAAATGTTCTATTCTATCATTCAGCCGTGCACATAACCCGAGTCATCATCAATACTATATGGATGGAACCCCTCTGCAACGAGTTTTTGAGGTTAATGATTTAGGTGTGCGATTCACTACCGACATACAATTTCGAAAACACATTACTAATGTTTGTAAAAAAGCATACCGCAACCTAGGGATGTTCTTACGGCTAGCCAACAGATTCACAAACATATGTGCTCTGAGAGCATTATACGAGGTACTCGTAAAAAGTCATTTAGAATGTAATGCTGTTGTTTGGTCACCACATGAAGTCAAATATAAATTAATGCTAGAACGTATTCAGAACAAATTTGTGAGATTTATGTATTTAAAACAGTATGGTGTGTACCCGGGTTATCCACTTTTGTACCCTACTTTATTTATACTAGGCATGATAGGCTATTATAAACTAGAAATAAGAAGGGAAGTTGCTCTCGCCACTTACTTACTAAAAATGATACGTGGTAAAATACATAACCCAGGTATTTTACAGATAGCTGAGCTGTGTGTCCCTAATGAGTACGTAGGAAGACGACGGCGGCCGCCGCTCTTGTTGGTGCCGCAAGCGCGCACCAACTTGCTACAGCACGCGCCTTTGACGCGCGCGCTGCGTGCACTTAACGTGGTCTCACAACATACTGATTTGTTCAGCTGTACTCTGAACGAATTCACAAAGGCCGCTTATTGTAAAATATCTTTAAGTTGTGCATAATATACCTATTTATGTTTGTCTAGTTTCTTAGTTTGTAACTGCACTATTGTATTAGGTAATACACCTGTGATGATAGTTGTAAGTGGTAAAATCAATAAAAAAATAAATAAACATAAAAAAATGTTTAGCTTTAAATACTTAGGGCATGGTATTTTTAAAATTATCGTGCTGTTATAATTCTAAAAACACTAAGACCTAAGTATTTAAAGCTAAACTTTAAAGCTTTTTTGTTTGTGTGTTCTTGTAGATTTAGAGATAATAAACTAGGGATGCACAAGTGAAAATAATATATTGTATCGATATTTTTAACAGTATCTATATATATCGTGTGACAAATTAAGCCCAATTTTTTTTTATGAAAAAAAAAACAACTGCACATGAATGCTTTTGTAGCTGCATTTGTTGCTTTTCATGTTTTGATTATTATTACAAAACTATAAAATATATCGAAGTTGATATGGGGGATGAGTCGCTCGCGTCCGTAGGCTTCGACCACCTAATCCTAGGCCCAATCTACACGTGTCCCCCGGGTGGTGCTAAACGAGCGACAAAGCCGAAAGAACTGACTCGGCTCCTCGCCGTGTGGTAGCGGCGTAAAAAATACCACAACTTACTTTCGCACCATGAGGCAAAATATTAACGAAATGGCCCCGAGTTCCCGGCGCCCCTTTAATGGGGCAGGGGTGCGAAGAATCTCCGGGAGGAAAACCGGCGACGAGGTTCGCCACACGTCACGTTCTGTCCCCCGGAGGGGCGAAAAGTGGATTGCGGAAGCCCGTCTGGCTACATTGAATGTATGTGGAGGAATGAATGATAAGATGGATGAAGTATGCGATATGATGTATAATAGAGGAATAGACGTGTTATGTGTGAAAGAGACGAAACGGAAGGGAAAGGATGCCACTACACATGGCATGTATACCGCGTACTGGTCTGGTGTAGACGAGACCGAGCGGGCATGCCAGGGAGTCGGTATCATCCTTTCAGAAAGAATGGGTCATTGTGTAAAAGAGTATGAATGTGTAAGCCCGAGACTGCTATGGATACGAATGAAAGTGGGCTTAAAGTAGTTGTTTGTTTTAGGGGTCTACGCCCCAGACATGTCTAAGCCCACTTATATCCGAGAGCAGTTTTGGGAGTTGGTAAGGATGGTGCTAATGAAATGCAAGGTTAATGAAAATATTGTGATATTAGGCGATTTTAATGGAAGGGTTGGGGTGAGGAGGCTTGGTTATGAAAGGATATTGGGAACGTTTGGTGATGAAAGTATAAATGAGAATGGTGAAAGCCTTCTCGCCGTATGCGTGGAAAAGAATGTTGTGACGAACACTTTCTTTCGTCATAAGAAGATTCACACGTATACATGGGAAAGAGGTGATGATAGATTTCATAATTGTTGATGAAAGAATGAGGAGCGCGGTGGTAGATACAAGGATTTACCGGGGCTCTAACGTAGGGACGGATCATTACTTGGTCTTATGCCGAATTAATGGTCTTTTCAGACGTTGGAGGCATCGGACATCTGTGTCTACCACAGCGTTACAGCGTATAAGAACAGAGAGGTTACAAGATGAAGGTTTGAAAGAGAAGTTCAAATGTAGGCATTGAGAGAAAATATAAGTGGTATGGCTGAATTGTGTATGAATGATTTAGACTTGGAGACTGTGTGGTATAATGTCAAGAAAGGTTTAGTGGATGCAGCTACCGAAGTATGTGGTGTAAGTAAGAGAACGAATGAAAGGAAAAATAACACGTTATGGTGGGATGATGAGGTACGGATGGAAGTTGAAGCAAAGAAGAAAGCATGGCTAGATTTACTAGCAACCAAGGCTAGTAATTCTAGCAGTATGAATGATGATATTGAAAGGAAAAAGGCAGTTTTTAGACACCTAAATAAGAGAGTAAAAGAAGTAGTTGAAAGGAAAAAGCAAGAAAGAACGGATAAGAATGATAGAAGAATATCGGATAACTTCCAGGCAAACATTAAAATGTTCTGGAAACTCGTAAGAACTACCAGGGGACATTCACAACAGCCTAGAATGAATGCTATACGAGACCAGAATGGCTGTATTCTGAATGACGAAGTTTTGAGTTTAAGGAGATGGAAGGAATACTTTGAAAGCGTGTTTATGAGTGATGAGACGTTTGAATTAAATGAAATAGAAATTCCGAAAGAAGAGGAAATAGATAGAGATATAAGTATAGATGAAATAATGAAAGCAATGAAAAGTATGAAAGCAGGTAAGGCAGCCGGTTATGATAGAGTATCTCTCGAAATGCTAAGGGCTGGAGAAGGAGTGGTGGCAGACCTGCTGTACACCTTGTTTAATTTATGTTGGGAACTTAAGCGGGTACCGGGAGACTGGTGCAAGGCCGTGATAGTCCCAATATATAAGGGAAAAGGATCACAGCAGGACTGTAAAAACTACCGTGGTATCAGCCTTCTTAGCATTGTGGGGAAACTGTATGCTAAGGTACTAATTGAAAGAGTTATGAAAGAAACTGACGGAAAAATTTGGGATGTGCAAGCGGGATTTAGAAAGGGGATGGGATGTACGGATCAGGTCTTTTCCATGCGCATGATCGCCGAGAAGTTTTTGGCCAAAAACCAAAAAGTTTTTTGTGCGTTCATGGACTTGGAGAAGGCTTATGACAGAGTGGACAGGGATGTGTTATGGCAAACACTGAACTCATTTGGGTTGAGCGCTGGTCTGATACAGGCATTGAAGTCTCTATGTAGGGACTCTAGTGCTTCTGTCAGGATCAACGGGGCCTACTCGGACTGGTTTGACATCCATAAAGGTGTCAGACAGGGCTGTGTGGCTTCCCCGTGGTTGTTCAACCTATTTATGGACAGTTGTTTGGAAAATTTGAAAGTAGAAGAATGCGGGTTAAGAATGAGTGAGTTAACCGTCAAATGCCTTTTGTACGCCGATGATCAAGTCATACTTGCGTCGTCGGCAGCCGAGTTGCAAATGATGGTTACATTAATGAACAGGACATTAAAAGAAAAGGGAATGAAAGTGAACGCAAGTAAGACGAAAGTTATGGTTTTTGAAAGAGAAGAAAGTAAAACGATATGTTAAATAAGAATATAAGGGGAGTTGGTAGAGCAAGTAGATGAGTTTGTATTTATTATTGTTTGTATTATATTATTTATATTTGGGATGTGTGTTTAGCAGGGATGGTAGATATGATAAGGATATGAACGACGAGTGAATGCAGGAAATAGAGTGAATGGGGCTCTACACTCTATTGTGAAAAGTCAGAATGTGTCCAAAAAGGCACGTATGGCAATTCACAATGCTGTGTTAGTACCTACTTTAATGTATGGTAGTGAAAGTTGGGTGTGGCAGAAGAAGCATGAGAGTAGAACAAATGCTGTAGAAATGCGGTCATTAATGAATATGTTAGGGATGAAGCTGAATGACAGAGTGAGAAATTGTTTAATAAGAGAAGAGTGTGGTTTGCAAGATGATGTTCTGACCAGGATTAAGAAAGGAATGCTTCGGTGGTTTGGCCATGTAGAAAGAATGAATGAGGAAAGAGTGACAAAGCAAATTTATGTTGCAGAGGTGAACGGCATAGTCGGGAAGGGTCGCCCTAGGCGAAAGTTTATCGACCAAATTGGCGATATATTAAAAATGGGCCAAATCAAGAGTACCTTTAACCGACGAGCGTGTATGCGTAGGTATATGGATGTGGAGGAAGCGAGAGAGGTGTGTCAGGATCGTGCCAAATGGAAGTCCATAGTCTCTGCCTACCCCTCTGGGTGACAGGCGTGAGTGTTTATGTTATGTATGTTATGATATGAATTCGATACTCCCCATACCGATATTTTTATGAGGAAATATCGATATTTCGATATATTGATATTTTTAGCCCAAGCCTACAAGTGACAATGACAACCACAACAACCAAGAGATTTGTTGATGTTTTGTTTTCAAATCATACAATTTCAAAGGCTATAAGGTACTGTGTTAATGAACTACATATTTTATTTTTACCAAAATTTAACGAAATACCTATTTTTTATTAGTGTACAGTTTTACAGCGCGAAACACTTGAAACCAAAGGTCAGCCAAAATAAATGTTTCTACCCAAATCGCGTTGTTAAGCAAGCAAGTTTACCATAATTGAGTCATTATGTAGTACATAAGTACATATTACTTCAATCTTTACCATAAATGTTAAGAAGATAGAAAAACTTCAAGAATAATGGATAACCACAAGATTTGCCGTATTTGTTGCGAAAATTCCGGCACCACAAATGTATTTCAGAGCAACTATGGTGTGCCGGTTAGTGTCAAAATAATGTACTGCTGCAAAAATATACGTATATCAGATGATGATGGCCTTCCTACACTGATTTGTGATATTTGTAAAAAGGAACTTGAAGCTTCATACAATTTCGTGTTAAAGTGTGAAGCTTCAGACAAGAAATTAAGACTTTCCAAGGATGCTATTTTCAATTCCTTTTACAGTATAAAGGAGGAAATTAAGAAAGAATGTGAGGATGAATGTGACAATTCTTTTAATGATGATACCTCGGAATATCCTGTTGATAATGTCAATGACGATGAAACAACACCAAATGAGACTGAAAATGTAAATCACATAGAAATGAAAAAGAAAAGCAACTCTCTGTGCAAGGAAGTAGAATATCAATGTTCAGTTTGTGGCCGATTTTGTGCAAGTAATTCCATTCTAATTACACATATGCGCACTCATACAACTGATAAACCATACCACTGTCAATTTTGTGACAAGAAATATAAAGAAAAAGGAAGTTTGAAAAGACATAAAGACAGCAATCACCATCCCAAGAACAGATCTCGTAATTTTATTTGTGAGAGTTGTGGAAAAGCTTTCTTCTCAAAAAATGATGTTAAAATTCACTTACGGACTCACACAGGTGAGACACCATACATTTGTAATAATTGCCCCATGAAGTTTACACAAATAAGTGCATATTTACGTCATCAAAAACGCCACAGCGGTGTGAGAAGCTATTCATGCTCAATATGCAATAAAAAATTCTGCACGAAAGATGAACTCAAAATGCATAGCAATGTTCACTCTAATGAAAAGAAGTATTCATGCCCAATTTGTAGTTCCCCTTTCAAATATAGAAATAATTTAAAAAAACATTTACTGCTACATTCACAACCTAAAAGTTTTGTCTGCAACCACTGTGGTCGAACTTTCAATGTAAAAGGCAACTTGAAAATCCATATAGATAGAATACATTCACCGAAATCAGGTTATTGTAGTATGTGTTCCAAAAATGTTGCAAACATGGAGGTCCATATGTGGCGACATTCTGGGGAAAGACCACTGAAATGTGAGCAGTGCTCTAGTAGTTTCTATGAAGTAAAAGCTTTGGCACATCATACCAACTTTCGACATAAAAACAAAGAAAAGCACAAATGTACATATGATGGATGTACAATGGCATTTCCCACAAAACCTATGCTAGACTTCCACAAAGCCAAATTGCATGAAACTGGTATACCTTTTCCATGTGACAGGTGTTCTAGAGGATTTTATAGAAAGAACGATCTTGCCAGGCATAAAATTGGTACACACAAGGAAAGACTACTTTAAAATAGATAGGATTTCAGTAGCAACTTAAGACTGCAATTAATAAATTATAGTATTCCTATTGACCCTTTCTTGCTTTGTTTTTCCTGTATATCTTGCTTTAAAGTAACAGTTTATATTAAATTTTATAGCAAGAGGGTCCTAAATTATTTAAAAAGTAACTAGTAGTGTATATAATGTATAGCATATAAATATACTGCATTCTTCAATTTTTAAATTGCAACTACTTTTTTTTGCCAAATTACTAGTACCCATTGACACTTGACAGCAGTATAACTTGTTAATTGGTACTGAGTAATGAGAATTAAAAAAAAAACTTATGAGTCACCACTGTTAACGGTTGAAATGCTTAATAACACCTGCTTTAGAGTGATGAAAAATGATGGTACTAAGGACTAATCCCATTTTGAGCCCTTTCAAATATTAGGTACTTCTAGGTGTTATTTTGTGTTTTATATTTATATATATTTTTATATTACTGCACAATGTAATGAAAATGTAGTAGTAGTGTAAGAATATTCATTACCCCATATTGTTCCGTGGGTTATTGCAAGAGGACAGAGGCAGAGGGAAACTGGAACAAGAAATGGGCAGCAGCACAGATACAGATGCTATTAACAACACAATGAAAATTAGAAGAGCCAACAAAATAACACTAAAAAGTTAACCAAAGTGTAATAGAATGATGTATATATGAACAGTATTTATACCTCAGTATTCAGAAAATATAACAATTAGAAAATTTAACTGTTATTTAATTGTTTTTTTATTATCTATCATTATTTAAAAAAGGCTTTTATCCTACAAGGATATGTCAGCCTTATCATAACCTAACTTATTAGTGTTACTAATGTAATTACACAATACCATGTGTATGTTTGTTTGTATAATGGGGGAGCTAACTATCTCTGTGTGGGGGTTTGGTCCACCATCTACAACTATCTGACAACATTTAATGGACACATCACTCCGAGTGCACTTGGCGAGCCATCTTCAGATGTGTGTAGGTGGACTGCTCCGAAAGGGGTGCTCTTCCCCTACCGCCGCAATAAAGGTGGAGTCGCGGGTGAAGAGGAGTGTTGGTAAGACGATGCACCACTCACCTTATCCTCCGCGACCTGGCGGGGCCGCACCGTTGATGCGGTGGTGGTGGGGCCGCGGGGGGAGAGGTGTCGATATTGCAAGGCGCCGCTCTCCCTACTCTCCGCGGATGAATTTTAGTTAGTGGCAGAGCCACAAGCCAGATCTGCCGCTGCAGTCAGAAAGGCTTTAGTGCTTCCGAGTGCTTGTTTTCCCTGGTCTCTGCGCAGATAAAATGATGAGAGATGCGCAGAGAGCTTCTTCTTTAGGTAGGTGAAGTTGGAGGCCACAAGAGAATACAAGCTCACCTAGTATTGAGAAGGAGAAGGTGGAGGAGAAAGAAGGGGCCTGCCGGTGCTGGTGGGGTCACTACACAAGCGTTCCTGTGGCTCTACCAATATGTATGGTCTGACATAACCTGTCCTTGCAGTAAGGCGGGCTATGCATAAGCATTTCCCCACATAAAGGTGATTACCTGAGGGCTGAAGACAGGGACTGGGAAATGACGGTGTAAGAGATTCCACTACCATCATCCCATGAGTGATATAAAAGGCGAAGCAAATAAACCAGGAGATGAGCAACAGCATCTTACTTATTACTAGAAAATCTTAATATCAAAAATTCTTACCACTACGCCTGACAAGCGTGGCAACTATGGCAAATATTCCACTGAATAGGCAATCTATAGGGAGATCTATATTCAGTAGTGGACTTTGATAGGCTGTTATGAAGATGATGATAACAATCAAGACAGGAGGAGGACACAATAATCCTTGACTCCAGCAACTTATTCTATCACCGTGAGGGTGAAAAGAAAGTTTTATCTTATGCCATCATTATAGGCCTTATCTATATATGACACTAGCTGATACCCGCTCGTTTTGCTGGGTGCACGGATGTAAAATATCAATTTTTTTTTTTATGTGACTATCGTAAAATCTATTCTTAGTGAGCGTCTTGCGAAATTACGAAATAAGTAACTATACTAAATTTCAAGTCAATCGGGTGTACAGTTTAAGAAATCTCATGATGAGTCAGTCGTATTTCCCTAATATATATATATATATATATATATATATATATATATATATATATATATATATATATATATATATATATATATATGTATATATATATATATATATATGTATATATATATATATATATATATATCTCTTAAATAAAATAAAGAAAGCAATGTAATAATCCAAGATTAAAACAACACATTCCTCAAAAAATTTGTCATTTTAATAGAGCAGTGTAAGACAATCAATAAATGGGAATAAATATTGACAATAGAAAAAACATTGTTATGGGTTCAAAAGTTCAAAAATCTTGTCAACAGCACCACCTACCTCATCCAATTGTAAATCTAAACTATTCAGGTACCCACGTAAACACACAAAAAATCATCAAAATTGGTCCAGCCATTTGGAGGAGTTCAGTGACCAGCACAAATGAACAAGAATTATATATTTTTTTTAAAGAATAGAGGACAAACAAGAAAAACTTAGAGCAGCTGGTTTTTCATCAGTATGTATACACATCTATATTTATAGATATAGCTTATTTAACTACTGGGTCGCCACCTATACAATAAATTGTTTTTTTTTTTATAAGATAAGGGTGACAAACGAGCACACAGTCCTCTGTGTGCTCGTAGTGCAGTAACCTGATGGTAAGTGGTTGCTGCGGCCCATAGACATCTACATCTATCCTCTGTTACAAATCAAAATGTAGATGCGTTGTCACCCGTGAGGACTAAGATGGAATGCCTCATTTCCAGAAAAAAGGGCCTCCGGCCACCTGCACTCACCAAGCAAAACGCAGAGGTAGACCTCTACTTCACGCTGGTTTTCTGTGAGGTTGTGGTACTACCCCGGTTTGAGCCAGCCCATTCGTGCGACAGCAAAAGCTGCCACATGGCTCTACCACTGTTCAATGATTATTGTATAGGTGGCAATGAATAGCACACAATTGAAGAAACATAAATTATGCCAATCACTATATTCTACAACTACAATTTTTTACCCCCATAATTTATCACAATTATAAAAGAGTTTACTTACAGAATGTTAAGTTGGGTTTCTAGTTTTGTCTTAAAGTAATTTATATATTTTCTATAGATACCTCCTCTTTCAGAAATACTATGTTTTGTGTAACAAAAACTGCAATCCTTAATACAATATTTGTCATAAATGTGATATCATAGTTCACAAAAAATCTAATTTAAAGACAAAAGTAAGTTCTTTATAAAAGCACACAGTCTACCCAATAACAAGTATATGCTGTGTCCATGGCTATCTATATCAATCCTCGATTAAGAATCAAAATGCAGATGACTTGTCACCGCTTAGGACATCAACCATAATATAGCTGCAATGTGGGTCTACCATATATGAAACTTACATTTAACTTTTACACTTACATAATTAAAGTTTTCAGTCTTCTTGGACAGTAAATAATCTTAATTAATGACTAGAACAAGTCCAGTATGACAGTTGTGATATTTAAGAATATTGTAACATACATGGTTTAACATCTATAGGTTTCAAAGATGTCGACTTCATTTGGACATCTAAGTGACTGACTCTAAGGTGTCGTGAGAGATCACTCGTTCTAAAAAAGCCTCTGGAACAATACTGGCAAATGTATGGTGTGTGATTAGTATGCTGCTTTAATAAATGGAACTCCAGCATTGTAGCTGTTGGAAATGATTTTGTACATTCCCCTATTGAACATTTGAATTTTGCTGCATTTTCATGTTTAAACACCATATGATGTGCAAGACTTCCTTTTGTTGCAAATGCTTGATTGCACAAAGCACATATGAAAGGTTTCTCTCCGGTGTGCTTACGCATATGAACCTCTAGATCTGAAAATGTCTTTAAACACACAGTGCATTGCCCAGACCTCTCTGAATGTACCCTCCGAATATGTGTCCGCAGATTACCTTTCATTGAAAATGCCATGCCACAGAAACTACAGATATTTTGTTTTTCATTTGTGTGTAGACTTAAGTGAGCATTTAATGCAGTTTTCGATTTTACAGATTTGTTACAAAGGTGACAGCTGAAATTCTTCTCATCACTGTGCACACTTTGATGTTTCTGCACAAGATTTTTATCAGCAAATTTCTTATCACATATTGGACATGAATAAGGTTTTTCCCCAGTATGTGTTCTTTTGTGCCGGATAAGTGATGCCACTTGCCGGAACCGCTTAGAGCAGAATGGACACACATATGGTCTTTCACCCGAGTGCACCCTCATATGTGTTATGATGTCATTTTTTCTAAAAAAGCTATTGCCACATGTTTCACATGTGAATTTCCTTTCACGCTTAGCATGGTAGGTTTCATTATGTCGTTTCAAAGAACCTTTGGTGGGAAATTTGGAGTCGCAGAATGAGCAGCTAAATGGTTTTTCACCAGTATGTGTGCGCATATGATTTTGCATAGCTGATGGGCTGATGACAAGCAGCCCGCAAATAACACACTGTATTGGCCCGACTTTACTTCGCTTGCATTTTTTTCTAACTCTTTCCTTTCCTTCATTTCCTTTAAGTTTAATTTCGCTAGTTGAAACCTTATTAGGCACCTCATCAGATAGGAAATTATCATAATTATCGTGATCATCTAATTCCCCTTTAATGCCTTCAAGTTCAATGTCTATTTCGAGTTTTGGTTGAATTTGGTTAAAATAATCTGAATCATGAAAAGAGTGTAGTGCCTTATCGGACGCTTCACATTTTAGGACGAACTCATAAGATATCTTAAGCTCATTAATACAGTTGCTACAAATCATGGTCGGAAGACCATCTCCTTCGGTAATATTTATATTGACGCACCTCATTATTTTATTACTGTATTGAATATCATCTTCTTTACTAAAAACAGAAACAGCTACAGATTGGCCTAAACATATTCTACATAGACTGGTATCCATAGTATTAATTCCAGATTGTTATCAGTTATTAATTTATAAACATTGAAACTTATCAAATCTTCGACATTAACAAAATTTACAAATTACTGATATAAAAAATAAAAATAATCCATATCCAAAATTCAATTCAATAGACTATAGACATATTTTTTTTTTTGGAGTTTATGGCCTGGTATCTAGACCCTTAGGCCAAGTCTTAAGTATTTTTATTCGGTTTATTGTAATTTCCCCACTCCTTCATAGTATACTGCTTCACAATATGTTGATGCGTCACATTGTGCAGTCCTTGGGAGATTTTGGTGGCAACTTGATCCAGCAGACAGCTGATAGTTGGCGATGGTATCTAAAGGTGCCTATGCAAACAAACAGATTATCTTGAGAATCCATCACCATCAGAGCACTTGTTTCACTGTTTCCACTAATAGTTCACATGCGTAGACACTTAATACACAAAATCGCAACACTTTTACATATCAAAGTCCACTTCAAACCATTATTTAAACAATAATACAGGAGCAGCAAACCGCCGCCGGTCAATTTCCCGCCAAAACTCCTATAGACATATGAGTATGGGTCAGGGTTGCCAACTTAATTTTTTAGGTGATAGTACCATAAACTGGAAAAGATCGTATTTTGCTAAAAGAACTCGACAAAAAAGATAGTACGCATCAATATTTTAATAAAACAATGGTAAAAAATACACAAATAATATTATTATAACGTCAAAGCAAAATTTTACATTTAGAGTATAACCATATAACATTTAAGAATCTGACACTAAACTTTACTACGACTTTTTAAAAAAAAAAACGAATAGAATGACGTAAAACAAACAAGAAGAAAGGCGGTTAAACTGCGCGAGGAATAAAGAGTTTAAAAAATTATTGGATTGGATTCGTTCATAAAAAAATACAAAGAAGAAGTTTAGAGCTCGTTCAATTTTGAAATTATTGATTTTTCATATCGATTAAATGAATTTATTCAATTATCATTTTTATTTTGTTATAAAGATATAAGATTTGAAAAGATCGTATGAATACGATTTAAATCGTACGGTTGGCAACACTGGTATGGGTGGGTAAATAAACGGAACAGTGGGGAACAGAGACAAAGCTTCTAAGATCGTGCAAAATTGTTACCTATTTTGGTGGGGTTTTCAAAATAGGTGAAGACAAATTAAACAAAACATTTCTTAAATAGTTTTATTATTCAGTATGATAGAATACTTTACGAATTACTTACTGTAATAATTTCCTTTTTGTAATTTATTGTTTCTTTTAATGGTGTTGTTTAGGCCCAAAAATTAACCTTTTGAAAATTGAATTCATAACTCGCGACTCGGCGCGTGCATAGCACGGTACGAAGGTCACCGCCGTCCCCTCCCCGGCCACATTCCAATCGTGGTCGCGTCGTTCGAGACGCGTCGAGAGATTTTAGTGTGAACAACTGCCGGTCGAAAAGGACGCGTAGAATTTACTATTGGCGTTTTTCGATTCTAATGTTTGGTTATCTTTAGTGCGTTCACGCGATAACGAAGGTGTAATATTTTGATTGATTAACCTAAATTCGTTGGCAAGTAATTTACGTAAATTGTATAGTGATTGCCGGTTGAAGTGTTTGACAATATTAATTTGCGTTGACGAGTTGCTTTGTGGCATTGGACGTAATTCGGAGATATTTTCCTGTGTCGGTTAAAAACGCTAAACTTTGTGACCCGCGAGAAACAGCGTTCGTATTAGATTATAGATTTGTGCTAAGGGACGGTAGACTTTGAGTGACATCGAGGTGACGCCGCTGGAGGATACCACACTGTGTGGCGGTGCCGGAATCAGGGCTGCTGCCGATTAAAAGGGTTAAGTCAGGTTTCAAATTTTACACACCACTAAACACCACTTACATACACTACACCTACCGCCTGACCGAGCCTTGTGGCCAGTCTTCGCTTCTGAACCAAGTAAGTCGAATTAATTACCTATTCCATATATATTGATTATCCATAGGCATTTCGAGCCCCACCCTTAGTTGTCCATCAAATCTACCGCTGATGGGCCCCGGGATATTTGACCTTTGTCGGGACAGCTAGGGGCGTGTACATTTCTGGTAGCAGAGCGTGGTTGATTGATTTCCAATCACGCCCGGCCGTAATATTAATAAACATAGTAGATAATAAATACGTAAGACGTAATAAAATATCGAATATTTTTTTTGTTTGTTAGAGGGCAGAATTAAAAGCCGCGCCCGTTAGGCTGCGCATGCAGGAGTTTGTTAGGGCTAGGTACGCGTCGGGTAGATAACTATCGTTATCACGTTATCGTATAATTATAGCAGATTAATAGCCGAAGGGTCGGTCGCTTCAGCGAGGGATCTTTGCTGACCGACGGAAGTGTGTATTTGTCGTGTAGTATAATTTGCATTTAACTTGATTTGATAGTAATTGTATTTGTAGTGTAATTTGTATTTAATTTAATAAACAGTAATTTGTATTTGTAGTGAATTGTATTTTTTGTTTGTTAATTTGATTTGTATTTGTGCCGCGTATTAATTTGTATTTAGTAGTGATGCCATCGCACAAGCTACCGCCCATGCTTTGATAGGTTGACCAGATAGGGTCTATAGTTTGGGGAAGCGGCTCGAGCAGGTCGATGCTCGAAGGGCCGTAGTGGAGGAGGCTTAAGCGGAGCTCGAGGCCTCGGATGCGGAAAAGGGAGTCCTGGACTCCTGCCTCGCGGACTACGAGCAGTTCTTTTCGTTCACGGACGACTTGATCGAGGCTGGGGCCAAGTATACTAAGGAAGCGCGTGAAGCTCGGCTGAGTGGCCTGCCCGAGTCCCCTCGGAAGCAGCCTACTCAGCCGGAGCTGTTAGGACGACTCCTGGCTCTGGACCTGCCAAGGTTCTCCGGGGTCCTATCCGAATGGCTGACTTTCGTCGGTCTGTTTGACAGCCTAGTGGACGCCAGGAGGGACTTGACACCCAGCCAGAAAATGGGGTACCTCCTGGCATCATTGGAGGGGTAGGCCCTGAAATCAGAAATCAGAAATGTTTATTTGCTTTAAACATGGTAGTACAAAGATCCCCCAGGGGCAGGGGGTCGTCACCCCCCCTCAGCGTGTTGAGAGGAGCTTCGCGGCCACTCAGCGGTCAGCTAGAACCGTCTCACCCCCGTTAGTTGAGCGGCCGCGACTGGAGTACCACCCTCCTCCCTTTGGTCGGTACCGGTACTACCAGGTTCCTGCGACCTTAAGACTGTCCCGGGCCCCAAGGCCGAGGTTCCCCGAATTTCCTCAGGTCGGCCCATTTGGTGAGTGGCAACCATGGGTCGTTGAGATGCCGCCGGAATGCCGCTTTCCGGACCCCCGGTTCGAGGGCCGGTCCGATGGAGGCAGCTCCAGCTAGGTAGCTGCCGCCCTAGCTCCCACCACGGTCGCCTCCACTAAGCCTTTGAGCTGTCAACAGTCCACTTGTCAAACTGTCCTATTGCCGACGGCCTCAGTGAAGGTGTACAACCCGAGTGGCGACTGTTTAACGGTTCCCGCTCTATTGGATTCGGGTTCACAACGCAGTGTGGCCTCCACTTGGTTGGTGGGAAGACTAGGGCTCCACTGGAGCTTTGAATCACGTCCAATGGTAGGTTTCGGAAGTGCCGAGCCTTCTGCTGGGGACAAGCGGAGTTGGTGTTTGGCCCTACCAGCGAACACCTTCACATTCTAGTTAAAGTAAATGTCCTCGATGACATTGTAGGTTTTCTCCCTAATATCCGTATAAATGACAGAGCGGTTCGTTGTGCCTCGGGTTTGAGACCGGCAGACCCTCAAGGGTCCCAACCTGGGCCTATAGACTTGTTGCTGGTGGCCGACGCGCTGGGGTTGATCTTGTTAGGCGAGATACGAGCCCTACAGCCCTATGGCATGTCAGCCATGTCCACTGTATTTGGGCACAGCTTCTTTGGACCGGTTCTGTTGTCTCCACCTCCTCAGACGGCCGACACGCTCTCTGTTGTGGGCGTGTCCCTTTCGGAAGTCGTCCAGAGGTTCTGGGAAATTGAGAAGCCACCACACGCGGCTCGAGTCAACCCTCTGGGCCGTGAGCGTGAGTTGTTCTACCAGAACAATACCAGCCGTCGCGTCGACGGTCGTTTTGTCACTCGCTTACCCTTTCCGGACTCACGGCCCCCTTTGGGTCAATCTCGTGCACTGGTCGAGAAGAGGTTGTTTTCCATGGAGCGCCGCATGCGGCGCGACCCAGCGTTTCGCGAAAAATATGTCGAGTTCATGCGCGAGTATCAAGAGCTGGGTCACATGTCACCGTCCAACTTCGAATGGCGTTCACAGGAGCACTACTTCCTCCCTCACCATGCGGTCTTGAGCACCCCTGAGAGTAAGATTCGGGTAGTTTTTGACGGCTCCGCCCCCTCGTCAAATGGTGTGTCCCTGAACCAGTGTCTCCACTGTGGTCCTAAATTGATCATGGACATATCCGACATTTTGACCCACTGCCGTCGGCACCAAGTGGTTTTTGTAGCCGAAATTCGGATGATGTTTCGACAATCACTGGTCTATCGTGATGACCGTCGGTCGCCCAGCGAGAAGCCCAGCGATCCGATACAGGTGTTTGAGTTGAACACCACCACCTATGGACTCCGGTCCAGCCCGTATATCGCCATGCGAACCCTCCTTGAACTTGCTGAGAGAGAGCGTCTAAGATACGCTCGAGGGTCTTCTATTTTGGAGACTTCGGTCTGCATGGACGAAAGGGGAATGCCCACCGTTCATAGACACTTCGGCCATGGATGCCCACATATAAAAGCATATGGAAATGATAATTTGCAATTAAAATAATGAAATAGTTAAGGAATTGATTAAAAAAAAGTCCGGATTTTTAAGATTTTTTTAACAACAAATGACTTCGTATTTTTGTGACATTTGAACCACAATTGACACAGCGTTAATGTCCTCTTGAATGAGTTACTGAGAGCTGGGAAGAACTCTGGCCGGTATGAAAGCTGGAGTCATCGTTAACAGTGGATAGGCCAAGTTCGTGCAGAGGTTATTGTAAGAAGTGGGAGCGGGATCCATTTTCAGGCCGTGATCAATAGGGCGAGAAGAATTATCGGATTCCATTTAGAAAGCTTATTCGTTGCTTAGATAACAAATCCGCGAGAAATGAAACAAAATAACACAAATGCAAAGTCATTCGACTCGTGACCACAGAACACTAATGCTCGTGACTATTTAGTTTTGATAATTATGACATGGGCCTAGCTGTCAGATTCGATGTTGCCAATTAACAGACATAAAATCGATAAATAGATAGCGATTTTTGTATTAGATTTATAATTTAATAAAAAAGAATAATCTTTGATTCGCTTTAAGTTCTGCACGCCTTTTATAATATGTTTTGTTTTATTTATTTAAATTCCATTTTAAATGTATTTTTAAGAACAGATAAGATTAACAGTTAAATTGTGCAGTAGCGTTTTTGTTGTATTCAAAAGAGTTCATAGTAAATCAACTAGCAATTCGCTTGTTTAATTATCACAACATCATCATAATTATCGAAACATAATATTACCATTATAATAATGACACCATAAAAAATCAGTTGAAAAACCAGAATCGACTTCTTTAACGAGATTTGTGATTGGCAACACTTTTTATTTTACCCACAAACTAATGACTTGCGGATTTACAACCTAACTTCATTTTTATCATTTCGATACTTTTTTTTGTACAAAAATATTGCAATCTTTTTTGTATATATAAATACCGCGATTAATTACCATAAAAAAGATGTATTTTTTTAACAAATGCAAATTGTTGGGCATTTCATGGCCAGAATTGGGCATTCCCCTTTGCACGGGCGCCTCCACCGTCGAGGAGGCTCTTGTATTGCGAGACGAATTGATTGCCATCCTGAAGTCCGGAGGTTATGAGTTGCGCAAATGGTTGTCGAACTCCCCTCATATTTTGAAGGACCTCCCAGGAGAGAATCAACAAGAACCTCATCTATTCGAGCACCCTGAAAATCCTAATTTGTTGACTGTGCTGGGCATTCAATATCAGCCTGTGCAGGATACTTTCACGTATCGAGTCAAACTCGACCCCCCTCCTAAATCATGGACCAAGCGCTCCGTGGTGTCTACAGTAGCCCACACCTTCGATCCTAATGGATGGATCACGCCGGTCATATTTTTGGCTAAGTGCTTTCTTCAAAAGCTCTGGATATCCGGGTTGGGTTGGGACGAGCCTATTAGCAGTGCCCTCTTGCGAGAGTGGTTCTCCATTGTGTCCTCTCTTCCGGACATCAACCGGGTCTCCATGACAAGGTGCTTCCTAGGTAGCCCTGCATCATAGATGCATAGATGCAGGGCTACCCTACATGGGTTTTGCGACGCCTCTGAGAAAGGCTATGCTGCTGTCGTATATTTGCGGACTGTGAGCCCTTCTGGCCATACTTCCGTCCATCTCGTACTTGCTAAAAGCAAGGTTGCTCCCATTAGGTCCCGCTTAACTATCCCTAAATTGAAACTGTCGGGAGCCACTCTTCTCACGCGACTCCTCAACCACGTTCACTCGTCTTTGAAGTCTGTAATCGACATTAAGGACGTCTACGCTTGGTCGGACAGTGAGATAGTACTTTGTTGGCTCAGAGCTGCACCTCACAATCTTGAGTTCTTTGTGGCGAACCACGTGTCTCAAATCCAGAATTCTGAGACGTCTCTAAACGGGAGACATGTCCCAGGGGAGTTGAATCCCGCAGACTGCGCTTCTCGCGGCTGTGAAGCCCCTCGTTGGTTGACCACCCGCTGTGGTGGGGTCCCAGTTGGTTGACTGAGTTTCAGTCATTCTGGCCCCAGAATAAACACTCCGAACCGATTGAATTGCCTGGCCTACAAGTCCGGGTAGGAGTGGGAAAGGATAAGCCCACTCGGGATTTCTCCCTGCTAGAACGATACAGCTCTCTCGATAAGCTCTTAGGAGCGACTGCTTGTTTGCGTCGATTTGTCCGCAATTCGAGAGACCCGTCCAACCGAATCTCTGATTCCGTTTTGTCCCCTAGCGTAGCCTAGAGCGTCGCGAAGCTTTGATGTATTGTACCCGTATGGTCCAAGCGGAGCATTTTGAGCCCGTATTGAAAACTTGAAGCGGGGCTCCGTTGTTAAGGGCGCTCTGGCCCGTCTGAACCTCTTCCTGGACGACGCTGGGATGCTGCGCGTTGGCGGACGTTTGAAAAATTCTCAACTGCCGTACGGGTCTCGACACCCGTTACTGCTCCCTAAGGACGGCGCCTTTGTTCGGTTGCTGGTAACTCACCATCATATTAAGAATTTCCACGCTGGGTGTAACGCTCTTTCGGCGTTTCTGCAGCGGGAGTTTTGGATTTTGGCTGGCCGACGCACTATTCGGAGCGTCATCTTTAAGTGCATACCTTGTTAGCCACCATATCGCAGCCTATGATGGGTGACTTGCCACCTGACCGCGTCAGGGCCATTCGACCATTCACTGGAGTCGGAATAGACTTTGCTGGCCCCTTCCTCGTCAAGTCCTCTAACCTTCGTAACGCGCGTTCACATAAGGCCTGTCTTTGCGTCTTCGTGTGCCTCTCCACTAAGGCCGTTCACTTAGAACTTTTAAGTGCCCTTAGCACGGAAGCCTTCTTGGCCACGCTGAGCCGCTTCTTATCGCGTCGCGGTTTGTCGGACCTGATCCGGTCTGATTGCGGAACGAATTATAAGGGCACGGATAGATATTCGAAAGAGGTCGTCGAATTTCTGTCCAGCAACAGGACTTATTTAGGTACTGCGATGTCTAAGAAAGGCATCCAGTGGAAATTCGACCTTCCGGCTTGCCCACACTGGGGCGGTATTTTCGAGGCGGTGGTTAAGGTTGCAAAAACGCATTTCCGTCGCGTTATTGGCGAAACTATTTTGACATTTGAGGCGCTTGCCACTATATTTTTTTTATAAAATTGAGGCGGTACTCTCGGCCCCTCTGTCCCCTCTCGTCCGATCCGAATGATTTGGAGGTTCTAACCCCGGGACACTTCCTGATTGGCCAGCCGCTTAACGCCCTGCCCGAGTACCCCTTCAGGGAAACGAACGCTTCGCGGCTGAGCAGGTTTGACCTGCTGCAACAGATGACTTAGAGTTTTTGGCACCGATGGATGGATCCACCTCGGCTTGGAGACCTCGTGTTGGTTAAAGAACCCAACGCTCTGCCTTTGTATTGGCGCTGTGGGCGCATTGTTAAATTGTCGTATGGATCGGATGGGGTGCCTAGGTTGGCCGAGGTTTTGGTCGGAGATTCGGTCTTGCAACGTGCCGTCACGGCCCTGTCCTGTTTGCCAATCTACTCGCGGACATAAGTCCTTATGTCCGGGGCGGGGGTTTGTTTAGGCCAAAAATTAACCTTTTGATAATTGAATTCATAACTCGCGACTCGGCGCACGGTACGAAGGTCACCGCCTGCCTCTCCCCGGCCGCATTCTAATCGTGGTCGGTCGACCGAGACGCGTCGAGAGATTATGTGTGAACAACTGCCGGTCGATAGGACGTGTAAAATTTATTATTGGAGTTTTTCGCTTCTAGTTTTGGTTATCTTTAGTGCATTCACGCGGTACTCCTACTCCCTAGGCGTAGTCCCGAAATCATGGAAGACAGCTTTTGTCCAGCCGATCCCTAAAAAAGGCGACCGCTCAGACCCGTCCAACTACAGGCCTATCGCCATCACCCCCTTGTTCTCCAAAATAATGGAATCCGTTGTAAACTGCCACCTCATGCGGTACCTTGAGGATCACCAGCTGATTAGTGACCGCCAGTACGGTTTTCGTCGGGGTCGATCAGCTGGTGATCTTCTGGTCTACTTAACTCATAGATGGGCGTTGGCAGTAGAGTCCAAGGGGGAGGCATTGGCCGTTAGTTTGGACATTGCGAAGGCCTTCGATCGGGTTTGGCACAAAGCGCTTCTTTCGAAGCTCCCTTCCTATGGGCTTCCCGAGAAATTATGCAATTGGATCACCAGCTTTCTTGCAGATCGGAGCATCAAGGTCGTTGTAGACGGTGCATGCTCCGACTACAAGCCTATTAACGCTGGTGTTCCACAAGGCTGCGTGCTATCACCAACGCTGTTTCTTATGCATATCAATGATATGTTGCAAGCCTGTAGCACTCATTGCTATGTGGATGACAGCACTGGTGATGCTCTGTACACCGGCCGTGCCAATATTTCTCGGGAAAACGTCACTGAGCACCGGAACAAACTTGTGTCTGAAGTCGAGTCTTTGCTGGACAAAGTCTCGGATTGGGGGCGACTAAATCTAGTCCAGTTTAATCCTCAAAAGACACAAGTTTGCGCGTTAACCGCTAAAAAGAACCCCTTTGCCGTATCTCCTCAGTTTCAAGGTACTCCCCTTGTTGCCTCAGCCAGTATCGGAATCCTCGGCGTCGACATATCGAGTAGCGTGCAGTTTCGTGGTCACTTGGAAGAGAAGGCCAAATTGGCCTCTAAAAAGCTTGGCGTGCTCAGCAGAGCGGGACAGTATTTCATGCCGGCTCAACGCCTGCAACTTTACAAGGCGCAGGTTCGGCCTCACATGGAATACTGTTCCCATCTCTGGGCTGGAGCTCCCCAGTGCCAGCTTCTTCCACTTGACCGCATCCAGCGCAGAGCGGCTCGAATCGTCGACAACCGAGTCCTTTCCGATCGGCTCGACTCATTGGCACTGCGAAGAGATGTTGCATCTCTTAGCATTTTCTTTCGCATTTACCATGGGGAGTGCTCTGAGGAATTGTTCGGATTAATCCCAGCCGCCAAATTTCACGAACGTACATCGCGGCAGAACTCCCGATACCATCCACACCATCTGGATGATTGGCGGTCCACCACTGTGCGATTTAGAAGATGTTTTCTTCCTCGCACAACTTCCTTGTGGAATAGTTTACCACCAGCGATTTTTCCGGAGCGATACGACTTAGGGACCTTCAAGAAAAGAGCCTACTCCTTTTTAAAAGGCCGGCAACGCATCTGCAATTCCCCTGGTGTTGCGGTTGTTCATGGGCGGCGGTAGTCACTTACCATCAGGTGAGCCGCATGCTCGTTTGCCCCCTCTCCTATAAAAAAAAAAATAACGAAGCAGTAATATTTTGATTGATTAACCTAAATTCGTTGGCAAGTAATTTACGTAAATTGTATAGTGATTGCCGGTTGAAGTTCTTGACAATATTAATTTGCGTCGACGAGTTGCTTTGTAGTATTTGATGTAACTCAAAGATATTTTCCTGTGTCGGTTAAAACCGCTAAACTTTGTGAACCGCGAGAAACAGCGTTCGTATTAGATTATAGATTTGTGCTAAGGGACGCTAAACTTTGAGTGACATCGAGGTGACGCCGCTGGAGGATACCACACCGTGTGGCGGTGCCGGAGTCAGTGCTGCTGCCGATTAAAAGGGTTAAGTCAGGTTTCAAATTTTACACACCACTAAACACCACTTACATACACTACAGCTACCGCCTGACCGAGCCTTGTGGCCAGTCTTCGCTTCTGAACCAAGTAAGTCGAATTAATTACCTATTCTATATATATTGATTATCCATAGGCATTTCGAGCCCCACCCTTAGTTGTCCGTCGAATCTACCGCTGATGGGCCCCGGGATATTTGACCTTTGTCGGGGCAGCTAGGGGCATGTACAGGTGTGGTAAATGATACCTATTTTTGAAATAATTATTTAAGTTAAAGACAGACTGACTAGTAGCGAGAAATAAGAACGATGTAGGTATTAATGATAAGTTTTCATTAAGAATGCTTTTTAAACGCGTATTTAAACTTTAATGATCATGCTGTTATAGCTGTTGAGGAGTTTCCTCGTGAGGAGACTATTCCGGCTGCAGCAGCAATTTATGGTGAAGATCATGTTTAGCAAACAAAATTATATTCAAATACCTACAAAGTTTCGAGTCCATGCTACTAACCGTTAAAGAGTTCCGTCGTAAGGAGACAATGCTTGCTGCAGCAGCAGTTTATGATAAAAATCGTGTTAAACAATCAAAATTAAAAAAATTAAATATATACTTAACTATTGTACTCCTTGGGATAGTTAAAGTATGATATATTTTTATTTTTTCTAGTATTATTCATACACACAATACAATTAACAACCATTATTAATAATACCACGTTTTTAAATTAAAATATTCAAACTTGCAAGTAACAAAACAAACAACGTGCGTCGCTCTGACCCTGAGATTGTTGTCCACTGGCTGTGCGAACGTAACCGGTTTTTTCCAGTCTCGCCGCGTACGCGACAAGCGAACAGTGGTCACGCACACATGCCCCACGTGCTTGTATTAGTGCAACCGATTCGCGCGGTGGTATGAAGCTTTATCTCTGTTCCGTTTACTTACTTATGTGCTATAGATCTAGATCTACTAAACAATGATGCCACTGTTTATTTTCGGAATTCCCTTCCCATTCCCAGCACATTAAGCAAAGACTATAATTACCTTAGAGTATTTAAAAGCGTAGCTTGCCTCTATAAATGCTCTAAGATCATCACGCTTACTTTACCTCTTTTTCCGCAGATATTTTATCAATTCCTGGTTCATTTCAATAGGATGTATTGTATTATTAGTGCCTGGGCGAAAGAGCTTAGCTCGGCGTCAGAAAAAAAGTTTCACAGATTTACGCCTATAACGAAATAGGGCCAGGCAGTGTAATTGTAAACAGGGGTAAATGAAAAAAAGCTTCAAAAATCCTTTAATTACCATGTTTCACTGTTCTGCATAGAACAATAGTTAAATTTTGTCCATGGACAACAAGTCCAGCGTTTTGATGTCATAGGTCACTCCATTAAAAAAACTGGATAACGTAGATTGTTATATTTTTTCTTAGAAAAACAGTTCCGTAGGGAGATATTATTTGACGTTTTAGTGCCTTACCGATTGTTTTATAGTGATGATAAGGATAATGAGTAATTATTGTGCATGTAATTTAAAGGTAATGTTTCATATTTTTGTACGAAATCGCATGTTTACTTTTACCCCAATAATACCATCTACTGGGGTAAATGTCAACATCATTTGGGGTAAATGGAAATATCGGGTTAATTGAAAAATGTTACTAATTGTGTATTCTTGGTAATTGGCAAGTTTTTTATAAGGTACACATCATACCTAAAAAATTATAATAAAAAGAAAAAAGGTCCACCATAGTCATTAACAGATATTCAAAGGGCTGTCGAAGATTTAAAGCGAAAAGGCGAAAATACTGTTATGCTAGAATCTATACTAGCATCTCGGTATGTTACTCTGCTGCCATATTTCTCGGAATAAAAGGCAGATAAGCTTAGATAGAATGGGTGTTGGTGTATCAAAAGTTCTACTATGAAAATTCTCATGTAAAGGCAAATATATTTAACGCCGTAACAGATATTTCATCTGGCAGTAGAATGACTAATAAAAATAAAATGAAAATGAAAAATGTAAAAAGACTTTAGAAAAAATATTTGGTAGTCCACAGAAAAGTAAAAAAAAGCTGTGGTGCCATGACTAAAGCCTAGGTCTTTCTGATTTTTGGCCGAAATCTTCTCCGCAATCATGCGCATGGAAAAGACTTGATCCGTACACCCCATTCCCTTTCTAAATCCAGCTTCCACATCCCAAATTTTTCCATCAGTTGCTTCCATAACTTTTACAATTTATTAAGACCTTAGCATACTGCTTACCCACAATGCTAAGCAAGCTGATACCATGGTAGATTTTACAGTCCTACTGCGACCCTTTTCCCTTATATATTGGGACTATAACGGCTTTGCACCAGTCTCCCGGTACCCGCTGCAGTTCCCAACATAAATTAAACAACGTGTAAGTACAGCAGGCCTGCCACCACTCCCTCTCCAGCCCTTAGTATTTCGAGTGATACTCTATCATATCCAGCTGCCTTACCTGCTTTTATGTTTTTCATTGCTTTCATGATTTCATCTACACATATCTCCCTACCTCTCTCCACTTCTTTCGGAATTTCTACTTCACTTAATTCAGACGATTTTTCACTCACAAACATGCTTTCAAAGTATTCCTTCCATCTCTTTGAACTCGAAACTTCGTCATTCAGCTTCCATCCATTCTCGTCTCGTATAGCATTCATTCTAGGCTGTTTTGAATTTACCCTGGCAGTTCTTACGAGTTTTCAGAACATTTTAATATTTTCCTGGAAATTATCAGATATCCATCTATCATTCTTATTCGTTCTTTCTTGCTTATTCTCTTCAACAATTTCTTTTACTCTCTTATTCATACGTCTAAATTCTGCCTTTTTTCTTTCAATCTCATCATTCATACCGCCAGAATTACCAGATTTCGTTGCTAGTAAATCTAGCCATGCTCTCTTCTTTGCTTCAACTTCCATGCATACCTCATCATCCCACCACTTCTTATTTTTCCTTTCATTCGTTCTCTTACATACACCACATACTTCGGTGTCTGCATCCAGCAAAACTGTCTTAACATTATTACATACAGTCTTGAAGTCTATATCATTCATACACAATTCATTCAAACCACTTATATTTTTCCTCAGTCTACATTTATACTTCTCTTTCACACCTTCATCTTGTAATCTCTCTATTCTTACACGCTGTAACGCAGTGGTAGACACAGATGTGCGATACCGCCAACGTCTGAATAGACCACTAATTCGGCACAAGACCAAGTAATGATCCGTAGGGACGTTGGACCTCCAGTAAATCCTTGTATCTACCACTGCGCTCCTCATTCTTTCATCCACAATTATGAAATCTATCATGCTTCTATCATTACCTCTTTCCCAAGTATACATGTGAATCCTCTTATGACGAAAGAAAGTGTTCGTCACAAAAATATTATTTTCCACACATACGGTGAGGAGGTCTTCACCATTCTCATTTATACTTTCATAACCAGATCTCTTCACCCCAACCTTTCCATTAAAATCTCCTAACATAATAACATTTTCATTTCCCTTACATTTCAGCAAAACACCATCCTTACCATGTCCCAAAACTGCTCTCGAATATAAATGGGCTTAGACATGTCTGGGGGGTACACCCCTAGCATAAACAACTTCTTTAAGCCCACTTTGATTTGTATCCATAGCAGCCTTAGGCTTACACATTCATACTCTTTCAAACACTGACCTATTCTTTCTGAAAGGATGACACCGACTCCCTGGGATGCTCGCTCGGTCTCGTCTACACCAGACCAGTAAGCGGTATACGTGCCATGATGGCATCCTTTCCCTTTCCTTTCGTCTCATTTACACATAACACATCTATTCAGACGTCAGTCCTAACTAGCGACATCTGGCGAGCATAAGAATATTATAGAGCATAGAATATAGTCTTTATTTTGCTACTTTTATGAATATCTGTGGTTAGGTTTATCTGTGTTTGCAAATGTTTGCAGAACATTTGATGGTGGCACTTCATATGGCTATTTGTATTTGCGTATTTGGGGTATTCGAAAAATAACTTCCATGTGTGGATAGTATATTTGCCATAATTATTGCCGTATTTTCCTATTTGGCAAATATAGCCAATAACAAATACGGCTTACCGATCGTCTGTCGGTTTTTCAAGGCTGATCAAAGGAGACAAATAGGCAAATACGCAAATATACTGGCCACACATGGTCGGGCTCATAAGCGCGCGAACTGTCAAACAGTACGGACGGACTTGTTTATAACCTTTTATAAGTGATTATTTAGGTATCTACTGAAAATGAATTGGAACAAAGAAACCGTTGTAAGGTTCGTGAAAGACTATGATGCGCTTCGTATCGGTATAGGTCTTCGTATAGGTATCAAACCTTTGTTTTTATGTTTGATGTCGTAATTAAATTTAATGTCCTATTTACGATATGGACGTACCAGTAAAGTGTAAAGTAAAAGCTTAAAGTCAAATGTTTTGAGCAATAAGTTAAACCTCTTTGTTCGACTTGTCGATTTATATTAGAGGTAGCCGCAAGTACTTTTGTTATTCCTTAACGTATCCAAATATGTTAACAAATGTTGAAAGAAATGTTTAAAAGAGGTTTTAACTAAATTTGTTAGGTTGCATCCAGTGAAAACTTAACTTGTTCGAGTTTTATTGTAATTGTTGACTGTCGATTTTTCATGTTTTGTGAAGTTATATGAAAATACGTAGCCTACGAAATAATGTAGCCCAATAATTTTAAAGTTAGACATGTTTAAGCAATATATCAAACAAAGGATTAACTTTAACGTGCTATGAATTAAAAAAATAAATAAATAGCCTGTTTGTATTCTAATGTGTCGATAAGTGTTACAGTTTACTCCAAATAGTCGACGGCTAATTGGACATGCTCAGGTGCGTGGCCAAGCCTTGGTAAGGTTGAAGTTACGCCGTTATAAGTTGCTGTTTCTTGGCGGATCTTGAGGCCGGACGGCCGGGCGCCGCCGTACGCTTGGGAAACTTGATCCTGGGATGAGTAACATTTATTTAATAATTTCTGTATTTTAAATTTATGTTACGGCCCGCAGCTGCCCCTGCAAAGGTCACCCAGGCTGGGGCACATAGCAGCCTGCTCGACGGGCATACACGGGTCGGGCCCAAATGGCCACATGGAAGATTATCCGATCATACTAAACTATATGGGAGAATGCTAGGAAAATATAGTACTTACCTGTTTCCGACTCTAAGATCGCACCCAGGCTCGGTCAGGCCGTAAGTGGGTGTAAGGTGAATGGCAAGTAGTGTTCAGTGATGTGTAAATGTCTGAGACCTGGACCAGCTTAGGCGACCAGCAGCGGCCGAGCTCCAGGCTGCCCCACAATGCTGCATCGCTCCAGCAGGCTCCACCGCCGGACCATTTCTTTCTTCATTGTCACTATTTCAGTCTATTAGCTTCATTGTACATTTAACCAACTTAAACTCGCCTAATTCCACATTCATCGTAGAATCGAACACGTGATACCCGACACAGTACGGACAGTAGTTCAAAATTCGACATTCAATGTCCCGGATTCACTTATCACAAAATTATAAATAGGGAACTAACGTGATCTCTTAATGAGTAATACGGTTCAGCGTTAAACACAACTAAGTTCCTTCATTCGAAACCAAAACACCACGCCGCGAAAAGAATTCAAAATACGCCTCGTTGATACGTAAAACCAACAAACCAGCCAACACACAAAAAAGGGCACATACCGCGACGGCACAATTATAATGATTTCCAGACAACCAACCGGGAGACGCTCTCGAACAAGGAATGCGCGGTTCGAATCCTAGACCGTATATCTACTCGGCGCGCGCGTGCGCAATTCCGCATCACCCGAACAAGTTAAATATTGCAAAATTCACATATCCACGGAGCGAAGTAACACGCACTAAATCTAACCATCTGGACCCTACCGGTCACGTGAACTTCGGCTGCGATAACCGAGATACGCGGATTCCCGGCATCGCGGCCAGCGAGCTACTCATCTTTTTCGCCAACAGGTCGAGCCACACAAGCCGCACACAGCCGCCCCACCTAGCGGCGTTTTTTCACTTACATACCATCGGGTGACGCGCCAGCTCGAACGCGATTGGACGTCGTTCAAAATGACCAATTTTGGGCATAAACATTTATGTAAAGGCAAGTAAAGCATTGAATCAGCTATTTTGTTGGAAAATCAACTGCGTTTTCCTGAGCAACCTTTTGAATCGACAGGGGACACAAAAGGGTCCATACCGAGTTACCAAAATGTTACCAAGTGATTAGTACGAGCTGAAGTTATTATCTGGAGTTAGACGCAAGACTATCCAGGCCAGAGCTCAGTATATGGTGCCCTGGAAAGGCGAATGGTGTCCTGAGAGGGGTGCTGTATTTTTTTGAAAGTGTGTTCCGACTGAATCCTTTTAATATGTTTTCCTTTGTGTGTTACAGTAGCACGTGTGATGTGATTAATGTGCGCGAGTGTGAGGCGTGTGTGCCTTGCTCGTTGGAGCTGGACTGCTGGGTCCAGCTGTAACATGGCCTGGTTTCGGCGGACGCGTGTGCTGCACGCGTGGCGGATGCTATCCCAGAGCGCGCGTTTGCTGTACGCATGGCGGGCGCAGTCGCGGAGCGCGTGTATGATGTACATGGCGCTGTCCTGGCAGGCGCTGTCCTGTGGCGCTGTGTGTGCGGCGCTGTGTGCGCGGCGCTGTGTGCGCGGCGCTGTGTGCGCGGCGCTGTGTGCGCGGGAGACATGTTTTGTGAACATGCACCAGGCGCTGTCCTGGGGCGCTGTGTGCGATGCGCTGTGAGCGCGGCGCTGTGTGCGTGGAAGCCGTGTTTTTTGAACACGCATCAGGCGCTGTCCTGGGTCGCTGTGTGCGATGCGCTGTGTGCGCGAAAGTCGTGTTTTCTGAACATGTATCAGGCGCTGTCCTGGCAGGCGCTGTCCTGATTCACGTCTTTAACGTGGGAACTTGCAAGTTCAAGTACGAGTATGTATGAGATACTTCGTATGGAGATGTATGCATACTTGTGCAAGTAAAGTTCTTTATTATAGTCTACTGTATGAGAGCGTATTTCTGTTTGAGGGCCTCGTATGCGTGATGGATGAGAGAATAGGCAACGGTGTATGTTGTCTTGATAATTAACAACTTGTTATTCACTCAGGTCACGATGACTACAACCCCGACGATGCCTGTGAGATCTCGGTTGCTGCTCCCGTTGACGCTTCGGGTACGTGACGTGGCGCAGCATCTCGCTGGCACTTGTGCGGCGCGACAGCTCGCTGTGCGAGTGCGGTACGCCCTGTGCTGTTGTTTTGGCCACGTGCGCTTGCCCCATGGCAGCTAACTATAGCGTGTGCTGTGCTGTTTTAATAGCTACGTGCGTGTTTGGCTTATGCCTACGATTTATGGCATGTGCTCTGTTTCCATTATGTCATGTGAACCTTACCGTTGTACGTGTGGCAGCTACCGTTTCTTATGACTATGTGTGGTGAAATTTAGAAGTCTGGAATTCTATGGTTCGCAATACATTTATCTTTTACAAATTTTAAATTTTTATATTGAGTAGAATATTTGTTTCATGCACCTGGAATTTTTTTACATCTATTCCAATCTTAAATTACTTTAGTCATCTATTTTGTGAAATCAGTGTTGGATGTACTTGAGTGCACGCTTGTGCATCTACCGTAATTGTTTCCATGTCTTTTGCTTGGACTGTTGTGTACTTAAAATTTTACATAAAAATACTTGTAGTAAATTCCAATATGCAAAAGGTTTCAGGTACTAATTAACGCTAATTTCGTATGTCAACAGCCACTGAGAGGTATGCAAACTTGGTGCCTATGCCTACAGTGTTGAAGTCCGTGGGATACGCTAACTTTGTGTCTATGCCAACAGCCACTGAGGGGTGTGCGAACTTGGTGCCTATGCCTACAGTGTTGAAGTCTGTGTGATACGCTAGCTTTGTGTCTATGCCAACAGCCACCGAGGGGTGTGCGAACTTGGTGCCTATGTCTACAGTGTTGAAGTCTGTGTGATATGCTAACTGTGTGCCTATGTTAACAGCCACTGAGGGGTATGCGAACTTGGTGCCTATGTCTACAGTGTTGAAGTCTGTGTGATATGCTAACTGTGTGCCTATGTTAACAGCCACTGAGGGGTATGCAAACTTGGTGCCTATCCCTACAGTATTGAAGACGAGACAGCTCGCTAGTGCGAGTGAGCCGAGACAGTTCGCTAGTGCGAGTTTGCCGAGACAGCTCGCTAGTGCGAGTGCGCCGAGACAGCTCACTAGTACGAGTGCGCCGAGACAGCTCGCTAGTGTGAGTGCGCCGAGACAGTTCGCTAGTGCGAGTGCTCCGAGACAGCTCGCTAGTTCGAGTGCGCCGAGACAGCTCGCTAGTGCGAGTGCGCCGAGACAGCTCGCTAGTGCGAGTGCGCCGAGACATCTCGCTAGTGCGAGTGCTCCGAGACAGCTCGCTAGTGCGAGTGCGCCGAGACAGCTCGCTGCCGTGAGTGCTGCGCGAGTGGTGAACATACCGGAACCGTTCGCTGGAGCGCGTTTAGCTGGTTGGCCTGCGTCTTCAGTGTATCTGTGATACGATCTGTGCTATGTGCGCAGTGTTCCTCGGAGAAGACTTGTGTAATCTGTAGCGTGTGTTAAGCTCCAGTAGGATTATTATAGCTTTGTATACTAAAATCTGATTTGGACGATGTTTTCAATTCTGCAAAAACTTAGTCTGTATTTCATGGTCAGAAAAGGCCGAGACGGTAAAGTTACATTAAAGCCGGTAACGTTACTCTAGGCTTCACACGGGGACGTGTGAATTGTCAGGAAAGGCCGTTTTAGGAATGAGGGTAAAATAATAAAAGAAAATAAGAAATGTTGAAGGTAGAACTATAATCTCCCACTTGTTTTAGCAGTATAAAGTATCACGCAGTCGACTAAGAGGGATCAGTCAGTCTGTAATTCTACGAGTCTCATATCGTTATTATGCCCGTTGGACTAAAACATTACCTCCACACGGAGATACGGTGTAGTAGTTCTTCTAGTGTAAGCAAGGAAGATCGTGTTGCCGAGAGGCTGCCCTGTGTTACATCGAGAGGAGTAGTGTAGCTGTTGCTTTGCATACTTTGGTGTTATCATGTAATTATGTCCTTCACGGTACACCAATGTGTGATTGTGTCTGGTACATATTACGGTTGGTCACACTGTATTTGCTCTATACTGAATGTGTAGTGCTGTACGCTATCTTATTCCTGATAATGATCAATTGCGTAAGCAAGAGAGCAAGTTGAACATCCGCTCTCACACTTTTATTATTTTTAACCATTAACCTTCAGAGTAAATTCTAATACGAGTCATCATCATCATTACAGCCCTTCACAAGTCCACTGCTGAACATAGGCCTCCCACAAAGAATGCCATAAAGCACGGTCCTAAGCCACCTGCATCCATCGACTTCCTGCATATCTTACCAGGTCGTCACTCCATCTAGTGGGGGGACGCCCTACACTTCGCCTGCCGGTACGAGGCTGCCACTCGAAAACCTTTCTTCCCCATCGGTTGTCGAGCTATATGGCCGGCCCATTGCCACTTCAGCTTACTAATCCGTTGGGCTATGTCGGTCACTCTGGTTCTACTGCGGATATCCTCATTTCTGAGTTTATCACGCAGAGAAACTCCGAGCATAGCCCTCTCCATAGCTCGCTGAGCGACCTTGAGCTTCCTCATCCGGCCAGCAGTGCAGGACCACGTCTCAGTTCCGTATGTCATCACTGGCAACACGCACTGGGTGTACAGTCTCGTTTTCAAGTTTTGAGGTATACCTGACGAGAAGATGTGCCGTAATTTCCCGAACGCTGCCCAACCGAGTTGAATCCGTCGATTGACCTCTCGGTCGAAGTTGGACTTACCTAGTCGGACTATTTGTCCCAGGTAAACATACTCGTCAAACTTCGAGCTTAGTGCTCCCAACAACTACCGGCATAGGTGTGACATGGACATTAAACATGATCTTTGTTTTGTCCATGTTCATCTTAAGACCTATCCGTTGGGAAATACTATTGAGGTCATTGAGCATAGTGCTTAGGTCCTCCAGCGATTCTGCCATAAGGACTATATCGTCGGCAAATCGAAGGTGAGTGATGTACTCGCCATTGATGTTGATACCGTATCCTTTCCAGTCCAGAAGCTTGAAAACATCTTCCAATGCAGCGGTAAAGAGTTTCGGGGATATGACGTCACCCTGTCTTACACCTCTCTGCAATTGGATAGGTTTCGTACTCTGGTTCTGTACTCGGATAGCCATCGTAGTCCTACTGTACAAGCACTTCAACACTTCGATATACCGACAGTCAACTTGGTATCGCTGAAGGGACGGCAGCACCGCCCAAATTTCGACGGAATCAAAGGCTTTCTCATAGTCCACATACGCCAGACATAGTGGCAAATTGTACTCCTCGGATTTCTGTACAATTTGCCGAAGGGTATGTATGTGGTCTATGGTCCTAAAGCCTTTTCGGAAACCCGCTTGTTCGGGAGGCTGGAAGTCGTCAAGTCTGCGCGCGAGACGATTCATAATGACTCTCGAAAACAGCACGTAGCGCGGCTCAGAAGGGAAATCGGTCTGTAATTCTTCAAGAGAGCGTTGTCGCCTTTCTTGAAGAACAAGACCACCACACTTCTGCTCCACGCCTCCGGTGTAATGCCACCATGGAGGACGAAATTAAAGAGCTTCTGAAGGACTTCAAGTACCGGTTTTCCACCCGCTTTCAGAAGCTCCGCTGTAATTCCATCCTCGCCTGGGGCCTTGCCGTTTTTAAGGTGCTGGAGAGCCATTCTAATCTCGCTCAGACTGACGTCCGGGATACCATCGGAATAATGTCGGATAAGACTCGCTCTTGGATCGTTACTCACACTTGCGTGCGGCTCCAACGATGACGTGTACAGCTGCCCATAGAACCTCTCAATCTCACTCAAAATCTCAGGTGCCCCGGAAACGATGCTGCCACATTCAGTCTTCAGCTTTGACAGTTGGCTCTTTCTGGCAGACAGATCTCTGGCAAAGACTTTGGAGCCTTGGTTCCGCTCGATCGCTTCTTCAATACGAGCTGTATTGAAGTTGCGTAAGTCCCGCCGCATGCATTTGGAGATCTGTCTGTTCAGTTGCCTGTATTCTGTCAAATCTGTTGAAGAATGTAGCTTCATCTCCCGTCTAACAGCCATGAGATTAAGAGTGTGATCGGAGAGTTTTTGTGTTCTTCTGCGGCGGGTCTTGCAGAACTTAGCTCCGACCGCATGGACAGTTTCCACGAGCTTGTCATTCAAATCGTCCACTTCATTGCAGTCTTCTAGGCACTGAAAACGGTTTTGTAACTCGAGCTGAAAGGTTTCGGGACTTTGGATTAGAGCACGAGGGGGACGGAGCGTTGACTTCATTAGACGAGACCTCTCCAACTTAACGTTTAGGTTCAGTGTGCCTCTAACTATTCGGTGATCGCTGCCGGTTTTCACCATCGCGATCACTGAGACATCACTTAACAGTTGTCGTCTGGTCGTCATAATGAAGTCAATCTCATTTTTTGTCGAACCATCGGGGCTCGACCAGGTCCACTTCCTGTGGGGCCGCTTCTGGAAGAAAGAGTTCATCATAAAGAGTCCCTCTTTCTCCATGAAGTCGGTCAGCTGCTGTCCCCTTGGGTTCCGTTGCCCTATTCCAAATTTCCCTACCTTCAGCTCACCGTTCTCTCTTGTGCCTAGTTTTGCATTGAAGTCTCCCATTAACACCGTATATTGGGTTTTGGAGGAATGCATGGCTCTAGAGATATCCTCATACATTTCCTCCACCTCCTGATCGGGGTGTGCCGAGGTTGGTGCGTAAACCTGTATGACCTTCAGCGAATACCGTTTGGTGATTCTGAGTATAAGGTACGCAACCCTCGTCGACACACTCTCAATCTTTACAACGTTGTTAACGAGAGACTTGTGGAGGATAAATCCAACACCTCCTTGGGACAGATAGTCACGGTAATAGAGCAAGTTGCCGGATTCGAGGATTACCGTGTCCTCCCCCTCTCTTCGGACTTCGGATAATCCTATAATATGCCAGCGTAACTTGTCTATCTCTTCTTCCAGCTCCACAATCTTCTCGTCAGTCCTCAGGGTGCGTGCGTTTTATGTTGCCAGGTCGAGTCGTCGTAGGTGGCAACCGAACCTCCACCGGAGATTCTTAGCACCCCCTGCCCCGCCGGTCGCCACCGTAGCCAGGAATAGCGGGGCCGCCGGGGACTGGGGGCCGTCTCTTCATAGCTTTCATCATGGGGGGTATATTGCCATAGTTGCCACGCTTGGCGAGCGGGTTGGCAACCGCAGTTTTTTTATTGTATTTTTGCCGTTACCAGGAAGATGCTGCTGCCCATCTCCTGCCAGTTTCCCTTTGTCGCCTTTTACGACACCCACGGGAAGATATGGGGTAGTGGATATTCTTAACCGCCACTACACGGCTATAATACGAATATTTTATTTAAATCATTTAATAATATAATGTTCTAGAAACTGATAAACATTTATTTAATACTACGAGTAACTTCTCAAATGACATTGGGTACCAAAAAACTTTACCTCCGTATCAACTAACAACATCTGCTGAGCGTAAGATTATTATTTATTTATTTTTTATAGGAGGGGGCAAACGAGCATGCGGATCACCTGATGGTAAGTGACTAGCGCTGCTCATGAACAACTGCAAGGGGAATTGCATATGCGTTGCCGGCCTTTTAAAAAGGAGTAGGCTCTTTTCTTGAAGGCCCCTAAGTCGTATCGGTCCCGAAAAATCGCTGGTGGTAATCGATTCCACAAGGAAGTTGTGCGAGGAAATATCTTCTTAATCGCACAGTGGTGGACCGCCAATCATCTAGGTGGTATGGATGGTATCGCGAGTTTTGTCGCGATGTGCGATGGTGATATTGAGCGGCTGGATTTAGTCCGAATAATTCCTCTACCGTCTACTACGACCTTGATGCTCCGATCAGCCAGAAAACTGGTGATCCAGTTGCACAATTTCTCGGGAAGCCCATAGGAAGGAAGCTTCGAAAGAAGCGCTTTGTGCCAGACCCGATCAAAAGCCTTCGTTATGTCCAAACTAACAGCCAATGCCCTTGGACTCGATCGCCTGCGCCCATCTATGTGTTAGGTAAACAAGAAGACCACTAGCTGAGCGACCCGACGTAGACCTGTACTGGCAGTCACTAATCAGCTGGTGCTCCTCAAGGTAACGCATGAGCTGGCAGTTAATAATGGATGCCATTATTTTCGAGAACAAGAAGGTGATGGCGATAGGCCTGTAATTGGACGGATCATAGTGGTTACCTTTTTTAGGGATCGGGTGCACGAAAGCTGTCTTCCATGAATTCGGGACAACGCCTTGGGAGTAGGAGTACCGGAAAAGACGCGTTAGAACCGGTGCTAATTCCGGAGCACACGTCTTCAGCACAATGGGAAGGACTCCATCAGGCCCACTCGACTTGTTGATGGCCAGGGAGAGGAGTGCTTTGCGTAATGAGCACTGTGTGAATCGCATATCAGGCATAGAGTACTCACACTTCGGGATGGTCGGCGGTGTCTTCCCAAGAGTCGAGTTGAACGCAAAAAAGGAGCCTAGAAGGTCGGCTTTCTCTTTTGCGGCGTTGGCCAGTGAACCATTCTCCCTGTGCAGAGATGGTAGTGATGGCTTACAGAAATTCCCTTGGGCAACCTTAGCAAGAGACCAGAATTCACGGGTTTCTGAAGGAAGGCGAACTAGTTTCTCGCCAATTCTGCCCATGTGCTCTGACTTTGTCTTGGCAATAACTCTTTTGAAGGACCTGGAGGCGAAGTTATACTTCTTTTTAAGCATGCTGGTGTTTACATCCCGAGCCGCCGAAGCCGCAGCCTAGGCCTGATAACACTCCTGCTTATTACGTAATGCAGTCTTACATGAGCGACCAAACCAAGGCTGAGATCTGCCACCGATGGGTACCACAGATGATGGAATAAATAGTTCCATTCCCTGTAGCACCACATCGGTGACAGAGTCAGCAACAGCGCTGGGATCATCCGGCAAGAAGCAAACCAGCCCTCATGGGTAGTATGCAAAGAAAGACCGCATTCCGTCTCAATCCAACGACCTGTAATGCCAAACACGGCGGCAACCTTCAGAACGCAACCGCGAGCAGTCCAAGCTGTATACGAGCTGTATAAAGTGTTTATAAATATGTTTTTCGTTTTTATACTATAGGCTGTAAGCAGTTATACTGTTCTTGTAAGTAAAAATTTGGCACAAATTATGTAGCTTTATGTGTTAGTAGCGCTGTACAGTAGCTGTACAAGCATAAAAGAGGCTGTATAACTGCTGTATTACAGATAGACAGACTAAGGTCTTTAAACTGTGGTAGTGGTATCGTGTATTACTACGTAGTACTATATATTATTTTTCTGTGGTATTCATTGACCTATAGTAGAGTAGGTCGATGGTGGTATTACACGAAATAAAAAAGGCAAGGGTGCGCTCGGTACCTACACCGCGGTCTCGTGGTAACCGTGTGCACCTATTATTGTTAGTGTTCTATTTTGTTTATTAAATTGTAATTGATGGCTTCGTGACGCAGTGGCTCAGCATTAAGTTGCAGCTCTGAGAGTCATGTGTTCGAATCCCACACGAAATAAGTATTTGCATTAACATTTCGAAGACATGTTAAGTTCGTCAATGCGCACTGGAGCGCAATGAAAGCATCCACGACATTTTCTGCCACTAGGGCGGCGCCACTTAAAAATTAGTTGTAATATTTCACAGTTTTCATAGCGGAGAATTTAATTTGATGGAAAATTTTTAAAGTTAAAGTTTCTTTTTGTAACTAATAGTTATATTTTAAATTATTTAGATTATAAATAAATAAACCCAACCATCGGGTTTATTTATTTTATTAAAATTAAAAAAATAATTAAAAATGTGCAAAAAATTAAAGAGGGTTTCCTCTTGAGGCATTGTTTTGTGTATTAATATAATATTCTAGAAACTGATAAACTTTTACTTAAAACGAATTTCTCAATTAAATGACATTGGGTACCAAAAACCTTCACTGGTGAGACCTCATTGCTTTATATAAGGAAAGGCCTGCGTTCAGCAGCAGTGTGACGACGTACCCGTATAGGCTGTAACATATTATGTTTAATTTCACATTTAAAGAAAATAACGTCACAAGTTAATAACCAGAACAAACTAAAATTCAAAACATCCTGAAAAACCTTCACTTCCGTATTTCTTACCAGATACTAGGGTAGCCTTAAATAATGGTATAGAACCATGATACATAATAAATTAATTTGTGATATTGAAATAATATATTAGTTATTTTATAACATGATTACAATATTAACCTTTATCTAACATTAATAATACCTTATTATTAATATGAGTGTGTTATTAATTAAAATAATATGATATTACGGGCATTATTATGGTTTGATTTGATGGCTCCGTGTGGCAAAGACTAAGCAATGAGTTTCGGGACTGAGGGCCGCAGAGTCGAATCCCGCACGGGACAATTATAAACTGCCTCCACGATACAGGAGAAAGTTCTTGTTGTGGTGATAACGATTCATCATCATCATTATCACCATTACAGCCCTACACAAGTCCACTGCTAAACCTAGGCCTCTCGCAAGGAATGCCACAAAGCAAGGTCCTAAGCCACTTGTATCCATCGACTTCCTGGATGTCTCACCAAGTCATCACTCCATCTAGTGGAGCCCCCCCCCCCCTTACAATTCGCCTCATAACGATTATAAGTAAATAAATAAATAAATAAAGTTTAGTACCGACAGCGTGAATTCATTCGTTTATTAGGGAAAAACAATATATGTAATAAGATACTAACATAGCACAGTAAATATTTACTTATTTTTTATATTAATCATACTGATATACGTGGTAACTCGGGTGCAAAGCGCTCGTCATTTTTATCACAGTACGCAAGCAGTCCGGGTTCGTTCCCCGCCAGCACCATTGCGCAAATCAATTTCAATACTTAATTAACACTGTGGTTGCTCGGCGGTGAAATAGGCAATGTTTATATATATATATATATATATATATATATATATATATATATATATATATATATATATATATAAGATAAGCCTGACAAGCGAGCACACAGTCCACCTGATGGTAAGTGGTTGCTGTAGCCCATAGACATCTACATCTATCCTCGTTTGCGAATCAAAATGCAGCCGTGAGGACTAACATGGAATGTATCTTTACCAGTAAAAACACAGCAGTAAATTAAGCTGCTATTCTACGCTGGTATTCTGTGAGAGCGTGGTCCTTCCCCATTCATGCTACAATTAATATAGCTGCAGCATAGCTCTACCACAGATAAAATGGCTTCTTATTTTTTTTTCTCATAAATAAGAGGAAGCTTGTGTTCAGCAATGGGATGTATTATGTCGGCAGTGAATTTATATTATTATTGTAATTCAGTTTTGTTCTATAATCTGAGAATTCAAGACGCAGCGCAGTAAAACTTAGGAAGTTGCTATAGCGACCAAAGCATAACTTGGGATTTAGGTCATGTAAAGAAGTTAGTAAAAAAACGGATTCACCAAAATATATAAAGTACGCAAATAGTCAACATCCATATTTAGTTATAGATGTTGACTAGAATAGAATTGTAATGTGTATCCGAGGTGCGAGTCGTATTAAATGAATTTCTACGAATTACTACGAATGTAATAGGTTATATACCTATATACTCGGGAATAGTACGCGCCGCGCTTCGCATAACTCCGTCTCTAGCAAGCGAGAGCGAGACAGTAAACACTAAGCATAAACAGTAAGCATGGGTATGAACAGTCTCGAAAACGCAAGGGCGACACCATTAGTCACAAAAAGTCACACGCGCTGATCGTTTTTCTCGCAAGCATTCACTTAAATTTTAGGTTATCATGGTACAATGTGCAGTGCCGTACTGTAAAAACGATTCACGGAAACAAAATAAAAAGAACAATGATATTTCTTTTCATAGGTAAGTAATATTTGATAAGAAAACACTCGATTTTAACAAAATTCCTTTGGGTGTTGAGGGAGGTGCGCGGCCGGGTCGACACCAAAGAGTACCTATTTATATTTAAATCAATCACTACTACGTTATAGTCGACGCGCTGCCGTGCCTCACTCTTAGATACTATATATCACAGAATACTTTACTCCTAGCTATATATTATACAGCAATCTATGTATACTACCATAGTCATGTGCCCCCCCCCCCCCGCTTTCGGCTTTCCTGAATCAGAGCTAGTGCTGTACCACGCTGTACCATTTAGTACTATTATTTATTCTTTACTACTATTTATACCTCAAAATTTTGTAATAACATGACTTCTTACGTTATAATAATAATATAATTACAGATTAAGATATAAAGATTAAGATCCTTTGCATTACTAACCCATATAAATTAAGGTCTAAAATATATTTTTTAAAAATCTTTGTTACATAAGTACTTAATATAGTTAGATAGAATAAGTAATTTATTGTGCTAGTTGTATGATTTTCACTACAACCTGCCTAGGTTAAGGCTTACAATATTATTAAAATTATGAAATTTAAAACAATATGTCATTATTCATTAAATCAAATTAACAAACACGGACAATAAATCATAATGTCATCATACCATAAAGCATATGTTTACATCATAATTGAGAAAATATGTGACAATTAATTTAGAATATGGGTATGTAGCTAGATATGTACCTAGTCAGGTCATAAGTATTGTCACACAGTAAAAACTTTTCTTTTAGAATGCTGGCCACAAAAAAGTTTATTGAATTCGAATTTCGAATTGTTCATGAAAATAAAACTGTATACTTTTTAGAATTTTACTCATTTTTAAATATGGAGTGGACGCTTAAAGAAGACCGTGTTGCAGTTATTGCGTTGCATCGTTGCGGTTACGGTTATATTCAAATTTTTGACATATTGAAAAATTTGAATATAACCAAAAGATTCGTTTATCGTACCATCAAACGATACAATGAAGACTCTAGTGTAGATGACAGGTCAAGAAGTGGTCGCCCTCGGTCTGTTAGGACTCCAGTAGTGATAAAAGCTGTGAAGGCGCGAATTCAAAGAAATCCCAAACGTAAGCAGAAACTCTTGGCCCTTCAGATGGGGTTAAGCAGAACCACGGTGAAAAGGGTGTTAAATGAAGACTTAGGGCTTCGGGCATATCGAAGAAAAACAGGAAATCGTTTGAATGCTCGTCTAATGGACCTGAGACTGAAGAGATGCCGCGCTTTGTAGAAGCGGAACGCGGGAAAAAAAAAGGGAAATTCTTTTTTCGGATGAAAAAATTTTTACCGTAGAAGAGAGCTACAACAAACAAAATGATAAGGTGTACGCACACAGTAGTGAAGAAGGGAGCAAGCGTATTCCGCGTGTCCAACGAGGTAATTTTCCATCCTCGCTCATGGTATGGTTGGGAGTTTCTTAATGGGGCTTAACAGAGGTACATTTTTGTGAGAAAGGTGTAAAAACGAATGCAGTTGTGTATCAAAATACAGTCCTGACCAACCTTGTGGAACCTGTTTCTCATACCATGTTCAATAACAGGCACTGGGTATTCCAAAAAGATTCGACGCCAGCTCATAGAGCGAAGAGCACACAAGACTGGCTGGCGGCGCGTGAAATCGACTTCATCCGACACGAAGACTGGCCCTCCTCCAGTCCAGATTTGAATCCGTTAGATTACAAGATATGGCAACACTTGGAGGAAAAGACGTGCTCAAAGCCTCATCCCAATTTGGAGTCACTCAAGACATCCTTGATTAAGGCAGCCGCCGATATTGACATGGACTTCGTTCGTGCTGCGATAGACGACTGGCCGCGCAGATTGAAGGCCTGTATTTAAAATCACGGAGGTCATTTTGAATAAACTTTAGTGTCATAAGAATCTATTTTTGTTAAGAATATGTTTTGTTAAGTTCATTTTGGTATATAAATGGTTACATAATGAATAAACTTGTTTCAATTATTTTATATTAAACATGTGACAGAATTTATGACCTGACTAGGTTATTATATTCTGATATTTTAAGGAGTAAAAACATCTTTCAACCAATAATTCTAATAAATTATTCTTATTTTTTTTCTAACTTAATTTTTCAGGTTAAGTATTATATATTATTGGTCCCAATGCATTAATTTTTTTTTAAAAAAGTACTGTCCTAGATGTGTGTAACAATACAACTATAATAGTAACTTTTTTCTTTGTTTACGAAAAATAGGCAGGCTTGGTATATGCACATTGAGGGTAAATTTAGGATGCTTAATTTTACATACAGAAGTCTGCAATTGTCTATATTTTTTAAATATGAAATAATGGCTGAAATAATGGCAACCGGTTAACATCAGCCGCGCCTCCCCAATGCATGATACCATATCTTAAGTAAATATAATATATGTATAATAAAATAATATAGTTTACTTCCTCGTTGGTCTAGTGATTGTAAACGCCACTGCTGATTATGATCCCGGATTCGAATCCCAGCTCGAGCCAAAAAAATCAGTTATTGAGCTTTTCTGTCAAGAAAGTCTCAGTAGCAGCCCGGAGTCAGGACAGGAGAAGTTGGTGGTGTTTACCCCCTTGCCTCGGAAAGCACGTAAAGCCGTTTGTCCTGCGTCTGATCTCTCTCCGGTCCTGTCGGGTTACCGTACCATCGGACTAGGAGAGTGAGGGAATAAGGACCATCTGCACCTGTGCTTGCGCAATCACTTGAGCACTATAATTCTGTCTTGCGCATTGGTTAGTCTCCGATGAGACCGGCTGCCGTGAATTAAATCGGCCTGGAGGACATTATTGTTATTACAATATACACAAGAAGATTTTTTTCGGCCGTTCGTATTATTATTACAATATAGTTAAATGCCCGATATGCCTGATGTGCGATGCGCAGTTCGCAAAGCACTTCTCTTCCTGGAAATCCACAAGTTGAGTGGGCCTGACAGAATCCCCTAACTGTGCTGAGGACGTGTGCTCCAAGAGTTGGCACCGGTTCTAACTCGTCTTTTCCGGTACTCTTACTCCTTAGGCGTAGCCCCAAATTTAAAAAAGACATCTTTCGTGCACCTAATCCCTAAACAATGTAACCGCTCTGATCTGTCCGACTAGAGGCCTATCGCCATCATTTCCTTGTTCTCGAAATTAATGGGGTCCATTATTAACTGCCAGCACATGCGGTACCTTGAGAAGCACAAGCTAATTAGTGATCGCAAGCACGGTTTTCGTCGGGGTCATTCAGCTGGTGATCTTCCTGTTTACCTGAACACCGATAGGTGCAGGCGGTCGAGTCTAAGAGGAAGGTCTTGGCGGTTAGTTTGAACATGGTCAACGATCGAGTCTACGATTGAGTTTGGTACAAAGCTACAAAGCGCTTCTTTTGAAGCTTCCATCATATGGGTGTCTGAAGTCGGTCTTTGTTGAACAGTTTCGGATTCGGGGTGACTAAATCTAGTCCAGTTTAATCCCCAGACTCAATTTTGCGCGTTTACCGCTATCAATAACCTCAATGTCATGTCTCCTTTGTTGCAAGAAACTCCCCTCGTTGCCTCAGCTAGTAGCATCGGAAACCTCAGTGTCAACATATCAAATAGTATGCAGTTCCGAGGTCACTTAGAAGTGAAGGCCATATTGGCCTTTCTAAAAAGCTTGGCGTGCTTTGTAAAGCGGGACTGTATTTCATGTCGGCATACCGCTTGCAACTTTACAGGGCTCAGATTCGGCCTCACATGGAATACTTTTACTCATCTCTAGGCCGACGCACCCCAGTGCCAGCTATTTTTGCTTGATCTTATCCAGTGCAGAGTGGTTTGAATCGTCGGCAACCGAGATATTTCTAATCGGCTTGACTCACTGGTGCTGCGAACAGACGTTGAATTTCTTTGCGTTTTATCGCATCTACCACGGTGAGTGCTCAGAGAAATTGATCGGACTAATTTCAGCCGCTCAATTTCACCATCGCACTTCGTGACAAAACTCGTGATATCTTCCTTACCATCTGGATAATTGGCGGTCCACCACTATGAAATTTACAAGAGTTTTCTTACAACTTTCTTGTGGAATCGATACGACTTAGCGAACTTTAAGAAAAGAGCCTGCTCTTTTTTAAAAGGCTGGCAACGCATCTGAAATTTCTCTGGTATTGCATTTGTTCATGGGCGGTGTTAGTTACTTACCATCATGTGAGCCACTTGCTTGTTTCCCCCTCTCATATAGAATTAATATATAAATAAATATGGTGAAATAATTATCCATTTTCAGATTTCCGAAAAGCCGTGAATTGGCGAATAAGTGGGTGATAGCAATTAGAAGGCCCAACTGGGAACCCAACATCAGAAGCGCTGTTTGCTCAAACCATTTTGGTGCTGCATCCTTTTTTGAAACTAAGGCTGGACTGCGCAAGCTTGCTGGAGGAGCAATACCAGAGCTTAAATTAAAAGTAAGATTAACACTTATTTTAAAGCGATAAAAAACCTACGTAATTACGTATGTATGCTCGAGAATTTCTCATAACTAATGGTTGGATTGGAATTAAACTTTTTTAAGGAGATTGTAGTCCGGTGAAAGATATTTTTTTTACTAATTTACTAAAAAATACAGAATATTATATTTATTTTAGGATGAAGCAAAAGATTTCGAGGAGTCATCCATGGAAGAAGAAATGCAAAATCCAACTACTAATGATACTGTGGTGCCTTCTGCGAGTCAAAGTATAATAGAACCATGTACGGACGATGATACTCCATGTGAGCGACGACTAAAACGTAAAATCATGTATTTACATGATATTGCAAAACGACGGCGATTACGTTGCAATGCTCTTTATATCCAAAGAAATCGTATGAAAAAGAGAATAGCGTCTCTAACAGGGATGCTTAAACAGCTTCGTGAAAAACAAGCCACCAAGACAAGTAATTTTCTGCATAGCTGGCTAAGCACTAATTACTTTTTTTGTACCTTACCAGAATCCACTTGATGACCTTTCTTGATTTTTGTTTCAGACACTTGTGAAGAATGTAAAGGTGCACACGTATCAAAAGAATAATACGTAAACGAATTATTTCGTAAGATAGAGGTGGTCTTAATTATCCATTAAAGGCATGGCGATTCCATGAAATATCTTTCACTTAAACAAATGTGATAAAACTAAGACAATTATTTATTAAGTTAATCCTTTTTTAAGGGACACTAAGGGTGTATACGTTTTATAAACATCGTTTTATAAATTCATACCTGCGCTTTATTGATCTACTAATACCTACCTTATAATTACCTACTGTTATCAGTGATTCTAGTTATTATGATTATTATAAGTAATAATTGAATGTTTATTGTTTTTGTTTCACATTCTCCTTTTTAAATTATTAAATATAAATATGATTATTAGTCATTGCATTGTCATAATCATTATCATAGATAATTGTCTCATAGTATTTCTTAACTTAGAATTTTATATATTTACAAGGAATATGTAACTCCACGTCTAAGCACGTATTTTGCGTCTATATATGTAATTTCATTTTCTAAACATTTATAATTAATTCACTTATCGGTAATATTTATGTGTTTTACTTATTTTCTTAATATAAACGTGTTTAGATTGCATAATTCCTACACATTCAAACTGTTGCTAGGTTCAGTTTTGATATGTAATAGGGATAGGGATATATACCTACCACCACTGAACCAATGTGCGATATTTTTAAAATTTTAAACCAATACAAGTTACATATATTCGCTCTCTATTCGTTTTGTGAACTTGTAAGAGCTAACCAGTAAAATTAATCATACCGGTGCTTAAGAGATTATAACATTTCCTGCAACTCCTGTTATACTACTTCATGTTTACTAAATACTTACTACTACAATACTTTAAGCACGGACAACTTAAGTCTACGCTTAGGCTTATTCTAACTTAAATACATTAACGCATAAGTGTCAATCATAGCGCATTATTTGGTTATAAGAAAATACTCACGTGGCGCATCACTATTCAACCGCTTCATTTGCGTCAGTATCTATAGAACATCTGGGAGTTTTGGCGGGAACTTGATCGGTGGCGGTTTGCTGCTCCTGTATTATAGTTTAAATAATAGTTTGAAGTGGATTTTGATATGTAAAAGTGGTGCGATTTTATGTATTAACTGTCTACACATGTGAACTACTAGTGGAAACGGTGAAACAAGTGCTCTGATGGTGATGGATTCTCAAGATAAGCTGTTTGTTTGCATAAGCGCCATTAGATACCATCGCCAACTGTCAGCTGCCTGCTGGCTCAAGTTGCCGTCAAAATCTCCCAAGGGCTGCACAATGTGACGCATCAACATATTGTGAAGCAGTGAACTATGAAGGATAATTATACATAAAGACAAGGTTGTATGGCATAGTTCCTTTGCCTGCTCTCTCGAGCGACTAATAAAAACAACAACAACAAAAAACGTAAGGTAAGCAGATATAGAACATCTGCTTATCTTACGTTTAGCTTTGCCGCAGCACAGTTGAAAATCTCCGCTAGGAGTAAAGTATTCTGTGGTTGAAAAAGAGGTGGGTAATGAGAGAAGCGCGCGCTCTCGCTCTATAGCTTACGCAAGAGTACTGTAGAATGGGTCATACATAGTTATGTTAGTCGATTAGAAAAAAAAAAACGCAAAGCATGTTAGCCCAAATGTATCCTACATAATTATTTGTTTATTTTTTTAAAAACTTTTTTCCTTTATTGTACACCACGACAAGAAAAATATTGATTTCCATTGGTTTTTTTATTATTATAGTAGGTACACTACGATAACTAAGCTGCTTGATAAACAACACTAAAGTCTTTAAACTATGGCAATACATATAAGTATTAAATTCGTATCGATTTCCCAAACTATAAAATCCGATTTCAACTAAGCTAAGCTCTTACGATCTGTACCACCAAACGAATCCAAATCGACAATGAAATCGAAATCCGAAATCGACAATATCCAAATCCAAACGCAAACTGATGCGTAGAAATCCGTTTTCTCAGTTTCTCTCTTTCTAACCAAACATGACATAGCGGAATGAAAAGGATGGCGCGAATTTCGCGATTTGGATTTTGGTTTGTCCGATTTGGAAATCTATTGCACATTGAAATATGCGATCAATATTATCCTTACTTTTTTACTTACTTACTTACTTACTTATCTTCACGCACAATCCCTGACGGGGTAGCCAGAGAGAACAGATCGCCAAGTGTCACGATTCTTATATACCTCTTTCGCTTCTTTCAGATTCATTATCTCCTTCATGCATGCACGTCTAGGTATCCGAGTACTCTTGACCACTCTTCACTACGCCTTGCCTTTTGACTAACGAAGTCAGGGCACCATTGACTTTGTTCCCGGCAGCGACACGCCGGTCCACATCTAAATCACATCTTCCATCCCGGCTGAAAGCACTCCCCAAGTATACAATTTCATTTACCTGTTCTAGACATTCCTGATTTACCCATATTACACACTTCGTTCTCTCTTCGTACCTTTCAAATACCAGAACCTTAGTTTTATTAGCATTCAAACGGAGACCTTTAATTTCACATTCCTCTTTCATACACGTGACTAATGCCTGCAGTTCTGCCTCTGATGGTGCAATAAGCACTGCATCATCAGCATACAGCAGACAATTTAATGTCACCCAATTTCACACCCAAACAGCTATCTTTCAGCTTCTGTAAACAGCTATCGAGATACAGTATGAACAGCCAGGAAGACATGACACAACCCTGTTTTACGCCCGTTTGGACGCTAAACATGGGTGACAGATCATGCCCTACCCGCACAGAGGCTTTACAGTCACAGTAAAGTGACTGCACAGCCCTTAGCAATCGACCATCCACACCATACCCCGGCAACAGTTCCCACATTTTCTTCCTTACAACCTTATCAAATGCTTTGTCAAGATCCACAAAAGCACAGAAAATCTTCTGGTTAGCAGCTAGAAGCTTCTCCGTGATCATGCGGAGAGAAAACATTTGATCCTTGCATCCTCTTCCAGGTCTAAATCCGCATTGTGCCTCCCATTAAAATCTTTCCGATTTCTCTTGCATCCTACGTGTCAAAACCTTCGAGTAAACTTTACTTGCTAAACTGGTCAAGCTGATCGCCCGATAGCACCCGCAGTCAAAATGTGAACCTTTACCTTTATATAAAGGCACAATGACTGCGGATCGCTAATCATCCGGGACATCCCCCGTCCGCCAGCACAAATTGCACAGCAGATGAAAGCTGTCCCAGACGCGAGGCCCACCATACTTGACCATCTCAGCAGTAACTCTGTCTAGTCCCGCAGCCTTACCACATTTCAAACTTCGAATCACACATTCAATCTCTTTCATACTGATGACCTCAGTGTCATCGAGGTCCGGGTCTGGCGTACCAGTCACGGCTTCACCCCCGGATCCCTCACTAAGATCATCACACGCATACATTTCTCTATAAAATTCGCTCCATCGCTGCATGACGTCCGATTTTTCTGAGAGGACTCAGAGCGGGCTCAGAACGCGTGTGCGGGCTATTGCGTCAGCGCTTGATCGCGGTGACGTGCGTATGTGTGGGCAGTGCCTTACGCTACGAATATGTCGTCTTCAAAAAGAGTAAAGTGTTCAAGCTGTAATATAGTCATCTGTGAAGTGTTAGCATTTATCCAAAATAAATTGGACGTTATGGATGAAGAGAACCTCATCCGCATATGTGAAAGTGCCTTTAGTGTCGAAGATATTGAAATATCAAAATCGCTACTTTTTGAATGGCTACAGAAAACCATTAAAACCAGAAAACGTAAGGGTAAAACTCAGCGCAATCTGGATGATATTATAACTTTGTTTAAAGCAAGTGACCCCGAAAAAATACCAATTTTTGTGGCGAAAGATTTGGAGAAACTACCGCCGGTCACATTTGATCATGTAGATGTTACCGCGTTGCTCAAGAAAATCGTACTGTTACAAGATACTATTACAAATATTCAACAAAACGTTGTGACAAAACAAGAATTAAAGGATTATGTATCAGAATGTCTTCAGTCATCTCCTTTTAATAACAAGCGAAACAAAAACTTAATATGCGGAAGGTATTTAACAAATAAATTGCTACTAGATAGTGGACCGATGGCACTTTCATTGCATGGTAATGAATCGCCTACGAAAGAGGACAACAATGTATGCTCATCTCCTTCACACAAAATTGATAATGAACCCGATGCGCGTGCGTCTATTCGTAAACATAAACAAAATACTCAAATTTTGAAAGAGGAGGAGATATTGCCGCAAGCAAAGCAGGTGTGCGATTCTGAAGCGTGTGCAAAAGAGACAACTGACGTAAATATCTTTACCAGTAGCACTCGGCCAGCTCAGATCATGTTCAATGAGTCACATAGTAGTGTGGAGCTTATAAGTACTATGGAAAATAAATATAAGAACTCTGATAATATTTTGGCGCAAAAACTATCTTTTGCGGAAACGACTAAAGCTGGCAATAAGTGGAAAGAAACAAATAAAAATGAAGAGTGGATTTTAGTACAGAAAAAAGGTTAAGAAACAGGTTTATAACAAAAAGTGGGAATGCAGTTGCAGAGTTAAATGGTAGTGAAAAATTTAAGGCGGCAGAGGCCAAAATCCCCCTATTTATCTCAAATGTGCACAAAGAGGTGTCTGAACAGGATATTATTGAATATATTCATAAAAAGACAGGAGAAAACGTTTCTTTAGTAAAGATAAATATGAAAATACAAAGAAATTACAATGCGTACAAAGTCTTTGTTCCTAAATACAAAATAGACGTGTTTTTAGACGATAGATTATGGCCCCATGGAATCGGCTTTAGGCTATTTATTAACTTTAGAGGAAGAAGAGAAAATATAGAGCAATCGGATTTTGTGGCTAGTAAAAATATAAATAAATAGATAGATAGATATTACACATATAAATACAATTTTAAGATATATATACAATATAATGGATAGCGATAATAAAAATTATTCTCGATTAATAAGTTTTAACTGCAAATCTATTAAGAGGTCATTCGAAGGCGTTAGGGAATTATGTCGCTCAGCCGACGTAATAGCCTTACAGGAGACCTGGCTTCTGCCACACGAGTTGCCTTTACTGAGCACAATTGACAGTGATTTTGATGCTACGGGAACATCGGCAATCAACACCTCAGATGGCCTACTTACTGGTAGACCGTACGGTGGTGTTGCGTTGTTATGGAGGAAAAGTGTGTTTCAAACGGTGTCTGTGATAAATTGTGATAATGTTCGGACAGCGGCGATTAAAATAACTGTAAGTAATAGATCCGTAGTAATTTTTTGCGTCTACATGCCGACAAACTGCAATGAAAACTTGTTTGTATTTACAGAATGCCTTAGTTTAATAAAATCTATTATTGAAGTGGAAGAGAATTGTGATGTGGAGGCATTTTATTTACTTGGAGACTTTAATGCGCATCCAAAAGAAATATTTTATAATGAATTAATTAATTTCTGTAATGATCACACGTGGTACTGCGCGGACGTTGATATGTTAGGGCTTCAGTCTAACACCTATACGTTTCGTAGTGATGCACATGGGTGTGAGAGATGGTTAGACCACTGTATAGTCACTCAATCTGCACGGACGACGATTAATAAAGTGTCGGTGAAACATGACGTATATTGGTCGGACCACTCTCCGCTCATAATAGAATGTGACCTATACAAATTAAATCAGAAAGTTGTAATTGATGTTCCAATTGGCGAGTCAAATAAATGTATAAAATGGGGCGATAGGCAGTTGGAACAGATAAATAAATATCATGAATTGTGTCATTCTAAACTAAAGAATATCGAATTTCCGCTAGAGTTAGACCAATGCTGTGATTACTCATGTAGTAGGTAATAAAAGTCATTACTTAATATTAGACAAATTGTATAGGGAGATTGTTAGTATATTGTCAGAATCAGCTTCACAGACCTATGTTAAAAGAAAATGTACAAGAAATAAAGGTTATGTCACTGGGTGGAATAAATACGTTGCTGGCGCGCACAGGGAGGCTAAACTTAAATTTCAGATGTGGTTATTGGCAGGTAAACCAAAAATCGGCAATATTTATAATGAAATGTTAGAAACGCGTAAAAAATTTAAATCAAAGTTAAAATGGTGCCAAAACAGGCAAGAGCAATTACAAATGGATTTACTTGCTTCAAATCATTCGGCTAAAAATTTCAAAAATTTCTGGAAGTACACCAATAAATTGAATGTAAAACCTACGCTTCCTGTGAGTGTCGGCGGCGTCCAGGATCATAAGATGATTGCCAATTTATTCAGCGAGCATTTTAGTGTTCAGTCGTCCTCGGATCCAGTTTCTTGTAGTGTAAATGATGCTGCGACCATTGTAACGGAACGTAAGGTGTCCTTCTCAGCAAAGCATGTATCGACAGTTATAAAAAACATGAAGAGGGGCAAATCGCCCGGTCACGATGGTCTCAGCATTGAACATTTTAAGTATGCTGGGGTGCACCTACCGCGCGTACTCGCGATGTTCTTTAATTTATGTCTATGTCACTCTTACCTACCTGAGGCTTTACTGCGCACTATTGTGGTACCGATCCTTAAAAATAAGACTGGTGACACTTCTGATAAAATATCCTATCTATCCTAGCCTATCTCACTTGCTACAACAACAGCTAAGTTGCTTGACAGTCTGTTGAATAGCAATCTCGAAAAACATGTGAAGCTGCATGATGCCCAGTTCGGGTTTAGAGCCGGATTATCTACCGAGAGTGCTATTCTGAGCTTGAAACATACAGTAAACTATTATACGAAGAGAAGGACTCCAGTATACGCTTGCTTCCTCGACCTGTCAAAAGCCTTTGATCGCGTAATTTATGACCGCTTATGGGAGAAGTTGGGGAGTGCGGATGTGCCGATGGAGTGCATCTCCCTCCTCAAATTTTGGTATTCAAACCAGAAAAATCAAGTGAGATGGGCCGGTACGCTTTCGAATGAATATAGATTGCAATGTGGTGTAAGACAGGGGGGGTTAAGTTCGCCTCTATTGTTTAATTTGTATGTCAATCAGCTTATTGAGCGACTCAGTAGTACTCATGTCGGTTGTCATATTGACGATATCTGCTTCAATAATATAAGCTATGCTGACGACATGGTGCTGCTGAGACCCTCAATCAATGCACTGAGGACTTTATTGTCAATATGTGAGACATATGCGGAGGCACATGGGCTTAAATATAACGCTAACAAAAGCCAACTTCTTATGTTCAAAGCAGGCAAACATCAGCCCTCCCGTGTGCCTCCAGTAGTCCTCGATGGGGTGCCTCTAAAGCTGGTAGATAGTTTTAAATATTTAGGTCACATTGTGACAGCAGACCTCCGGGATGACGAGGACATAGAAAGGGAGCGCAGGGCGTTGACAGTGAGAGCCAATATGCTTGCTCGCAGGTTCACTAGATGTACAGATACAGTTAAATAACGCTTTTCAAAGCGTTTTGTCAATCATTTTACTCTAGTGCCTGTGGGTTACATATACGCGTCGAGCTTACAATGCTCTGCGCGTACAGTATAATAACGCTTTCAGGATGTTGTTGCGGCTGCCGTGGCATTGCAGTGCATCAGGTATGTTTGCACAAGCGCGTGCTGACACTTTTTCAGCGATCATTCGGAAGAAGACAGCCTCACTCTTGCAACTCTTACGAAACAGTAATAACAGCATCCTGAGAGCGATATCTGTAAGATATGACTGTTCCATACAGAAGCACTGGGTGGGCGTAGTCATAGGATTAAAATAATATGTAATTACTTACAATACTAACATAGTTTTAAGCCAATATTGTTACTAACAACATTACTAACAATATATGGACCATGGTCTGAAATAAAATTATTATTATTATTATTTTCGGAAAGTGTTTTTCACTTCTCAGTCCTTGGACTGGAATTGAACTACATTTACGGGCCGAAACCAAAGCAAATGCAGCGTGAGGTGTGTATACTCGTATTTATGTATTTTCATGAGGTCCTATTTCGTTTACTTCTATTTGCATGAATTTCCTGACAATTTTGCATGTATTTAATATAGCGGCTTTTTGCAGTGTTATGTAGAGGGTTTCCTTTAGGTCTAATAGTGTCAAGCTATGGAGGAGATGATTTGGTATTACGCCTGTTGTGGAGAGGACTATAGGAACCACATATACTTTTTCTTGTCGCCAGATTCTAGTCACTTCATCTTTGAGCTCCGCGTACTTACAAATTTTTTGTGTGATTGTCTTCTGTATGTTGTGTGTGTTGGGAACTGCAATGTCTATCAGGTACGTAATTTTATTTATTTTGTCTTGTAGGATTATATCTGGTCTGTTATAATGGATTGTCTTGTCAGTAAGAATGGCGCGGTCGTACAAGAGTTTATGTGTAGTATTTTCTAGGGTAATTTTTGGTGTATAATTGTAGTAAGGAGTGTTCGTATTTTTAATGAGTGCGTGTTTGAGTGCTAGTTTTTGGTGAATGACATTGGCCACCTGGTTGTGCCTGTGGGTGTAGTCAGTCTGCGTCAGAGTTGTGCATGCGCCTGTTATGTGTTGGATGGTTTCTGGGTGGATGTGGCATTTGCGACATTTGTCATTAATTACTGTAGGATCTTTTATTATGTATTTCCTGTAGTTTTTTGTGTTTATGATTTGGTCTTGAATAGCTATTATAAATCCTTCGGTTTCCGGAAATAAGTTGCCTATTTTCAGCCATTTATTTGAAGCTAACTTATTTATGTGTGGTTGCTCCAAGTCATGAGGGTGCCGACCGTGGAGTACTTTCCTCTTCCAATCCTCAATTTTTTGTGTCTGCTGGTTATCAATGGTAGTGTTTTGGGTTTCTATTTGATTGCTAAGGTTAAGTGGAGTGTAGTTAATATCATTTGTTACTATGGCTTTATGTATATTACTAGTGTGAGACTTTGTGTAGAAGAACGATTTTAGTCGTTCAACTTGTTTCTGCCTTAGGTGCTGAATATCTATTAGACCTCTCCCTCCAAGTTCCCGTTTTATGGTTAATCTTTCTATGGCGGACATAGGGTGCAGGTTGTTATGTTTCGTAAGTGTTGTTCGTGTAGTACGTTCTAATTGTTCTGTGTCAGTTTTGGACCATTTTATAACCCCGAATGAGTACGTTAATACGGGAATGGCGAAGGTGTTTATGGCTTTGATGAGATGTTTACCTGAAAGCTGCTTTTTACAAACGGCGTTAAGTCTTCTCTTGTATTCCGTAGTTAGTGTACTTTTTATTCGTACGTGGTCAAGACCTTTAAGTTGCACATACCCTAAATATTTATACAAGTCAGTCGGTTCCATTGCTGTAATAACATCCGTGTCATTCACTACATAGTCGCCGGGCCTTACTTTGCCTCTTACGGTGTGAAGTGTTTTACATTTATCCAAACCAAATTGCATATTAATATTGTTACTAAATTCTGCTGTAATATCTACTAATTTCTTCATATCTTTTTCTGTTTTCGCGTATAATTTGATGTCGTCCATGTATATAAGATGCGATATTGTTGTTTCGTCTGTATTAATTTTTGAGACTATATCCTGCCTTACAGCTCTGCAGCAAATGAGACAGAGGATTTAGGGCGAGACAGAACCACAGTGGGCTTAGAGAGTCGCCTTGGTAGATGCCTTTTTTGATGGAAATATATCGTGTTGTGATAGTATTTTTGTCACAATTTATTTGTAGTTTTGTTTTCCATTGTAACATTATACGGCGTAAGAAATCTATTATTTTCGGGTTTATTCTGTAAATCTCTAATATTTGTAACAACCAAGAATGAGGGACACTGTCAAAAGCTTTTTTATAATCAATATAGGTGCAATGCAAATTTCTGTTTTTGGAGGTGGCATGTTTATGAATAGTGGAATCAATAATCAGCTGTTCTTTGCACCCCATGTGGCCCTGTCTACATCCTTTCTGTTCTTCCGCTATTATATTGTGATGTTCGATGTGTGAGTGAATTTTCTTTGTAATTGCAGATGTCAATATTTTGTAAATTGTGGGTAGACATGTAATTGGTCGGTATTGGGAAGGCTGAGGTGAATTTTTGGTTTTAGGTAGCATGTAAGTAATTCCTGTTGCAATAAATTCGGGCACATTCTGTTGTCCTACTATAATATCTGTTAAATTTTTAGCTATAGATTTGTGTAATGAGGTTAACTTTTTGTACCAGAAATTATGTATATTGTCTATACCAGGCGATTTCCAATTATGTAATCTAGCTGTAATATGTGTAATGTCTGTCTTTGTTACCTCTGCGAATTCCATCTCTATTATTATTATTATTATTGCGGATGGTTGTGTTTCAACGCGCGCCCTATAAAATTATTTTCGACTATCATATAGCTGATGTTATAAGGAGTAACTTTTATATTAGAAAAATAATCAGGTTCCGTGCAAAAATATTAAAATATATCTTAACAAATCGTAATATATTCCACGCGGGCGAAGCCGCGGGGAGCAGCTAGTTTGTAAATATTTATACTTATAATAAATCTGTAGAGAGGTCAATTCTGTACATGAAATATATTTCCAAAATAACTATCAGGGGGTGATTAGTGATCGATACTGATGCCAAAAATGCAAACAGTAAAATTTTTGTCTATCTGTCTGTCTGTCTGTCTGTCTGTCTGTATGTTCGTTATAGAAACAAAAACTATTCGACGGATTTTAACGAAACTTGGTACAATCATTCTTCATACTCCTGGTCAGGTTATAGTATACTTTTCATCACGCTACGATCAATCGGAGCAGAGCAGTGAAGGTAAATGTTGGGGAAACGGGAGAAATTACTCCATTTTTTAAGCTTCCGTCGCGTGTGCAGCCTTAATGGTTAAAGCTACACAGAAATTATATATAACGGAAATGTTCTCCTTAAAATTATATAAAAAAATATCCCAAGACAGCATATGTCTATCTTTTATGGTTAAGTCACAATAACACGTGTAACTCCCGATAGCTTAGCAGTTCGGAGCTTTCTGATTATATTTGTCTACTCTTACGTTTATAACACTCTCACTCATCCCTAATTAAAAAAACGTTAACATTATTATGTATTCAATAAAAAAGAATCATAGAAATCGGTATAGAAACACCAAAGTTACACATGAAATACGCTAATAAGCCATCGCGAGTGCCGCGAGTGCCGCGAGCCGCGCTCGACGCGGATGAGAAATGTGCGTTCTCAAGAATCAGCAGAGGAAAGAGCACATCGGTTAAACTCTATGAGAGCTAGTGCCTCAACTTCTCGAGCCAATGAAAGCTCTCCAGAAAGGCGGTAAATCACTCTGTGAATATGGTTTGCCAACACCAACCTCAGTCGGAGAGGTTACCAATAGGGAATATTCTGCAGATTGGTTACAACTCAATGGAACTGCTGGCAACATTAGAAAACAATGATGTGTCCCAATGATGACTGCAGAACAACGTTCAGTCTATGAGCGCGTGTGCGAGAATGTTCAGAATAATTTGGGAACAATATGGTTTTTAGATTTTTTTAGATACTCGTACTATACTCGTACTGGAAACCAAAAAATCAATACGACAATCCACTATGAATCATAAAGTTTTATCAGAAAGAACAATATCGGTTTTAAAGAGAAGACAAGTACTACAAAAAACCAAAAATAAATCCCGTACCCAAAGAAACGAGCTTAGCGCTCTATATAAGTTAACGAGCAAATATATCAAACTTGACTACAAAAATCACAGGGCGAATATTATAGAAAAACATCTTAAGCAAGAAGGGAGTCTGAAAAAAGCTATTAAGGAACTACGAAATAATAGAGTCTGGACTACATCACAAGTGAAAAAGAAAAAAAGAGACAGCCTTGTCGAAAAGTTTAGAAAGAATAGAGAAGAAAGAACAAACATGTTGATACAAATTACAGAAAAAGGCAATATTCCAGTACACATATTCTTTAGAAGTATGGCCGACGTAATTTGTCGATTTCCTCCGGACAAAATAGCTCAAATCAGAGCACAAGTTTGTAACATCGTTACTGAAATGGAATTATTGGTCTTGGCCCAACGAGAGACATCATCCCCACAGCAACCATTCAACATACCATAGCAACCAATCCAGGGATACAACTCGCAACGAGAGACACCATCCCCACAGCAATCATTCAACATACCACAGCAACCAATCCACGCATACAACTCGCCACGAGAGACACCACCCCCACAGCAATCATTCAACATACCACGGCAACCAATCCACGCATACACTCGCAACGAGAGACACCATCCCCACAGCAATCATTCAACACACCATAGCAACCAATCCACGCATACAACTCGCAACGAGATACACCATCCCCACAGCAATCATTCAACATACCACAGCAACCAATCCACGCATACAACTCGCAACGAGATACACCATCCCCACAGCAATCATTCAACATACCACAGCGACCAATCCAAGCATACAACTCGCAACGAGAAACACCATCCCCACAGCAATCATTCAACATACCACAGCAACCAATCCACGCATACAACTCGCAACGAGAAACACCATCCCCACAGCAATCATTCAACATACCACAGCAACCAATCCACGCATACAACTCGCAACGAGAAACACCATCCCCACAGCAATCATTCAACATACCACAGCAACCAATCCACGCATACAACTCGCAACGAGAAACACCATCCCCACAGCAATCATTCAACATACCACAGCAACCAATCCACGCATACAACTCGCAACGAGAAACACCATCCCCACAGCAATCATTCAACATACCACAGCAACCAATCCACGCATACAACTCGCAACGAGAGACACCATCCCCACAGCAATCATTCAACATACCACAGCAACCAATCCACGCATACAACTCGCAACGAGAGACACCATCCCCACAGCAATCATTCAACACACCACAGCGACCAATCCACGCATACAACTCGCAACGAGAAACACCATCCCCACAGCAATCATTCAACATACCACAGCAACCAATCCACGGATACAACTCGCAACGAGAAACACCATCCCCACAGCAATCATTCAACATACCACAGCAACCAATCCACGCATACAACTCGCAACGAGAAACACCATCCCCACAGCAATCATTCAACATACCACAGCAACCAATCCACGCATACAACTCGCAACGAGAAACACCATCCCCACAGCAATCATTCAACATACTTGGATGTTATACCGAGTTACTGTTTTCGATTTGCTCGTCGATTTATTATTTTTAATGTAGTGGCGGCGTTAGTTTCACCGCCTTATTTTGTTACTTAAACAAAGTCAATATTGCCAGTAAACAAAATAATATGATTATGAATGCCTTTTTATTAAGGTTTCGTTACAACCTTCACTCCTCCGTTGTAAAAACATGTTCGTCGGAGGGTTTCTTTGACTATTCAGAAGCAGTAAAAATTTTTCTTCTTCCTCCTCTTCAAGCAAAGCAAAAATTACAGAAAAATTGTTCATGTTCACGTCTACCTTGGTAGCTGCGACAAAATCAACTGACCACCTCTCCCGCAGGGACGGTAAATGCTGCGTCGTGACGCTGCGTTGGGGCGCATACCGCAGCGTTGTGCGTCATGATTACCAGACTAAAGCTTAAGTTGGCCTATCTGCGGCATTACATTTATTTTTTAACTCAAAACGGGACATGGGTTTATTTATACTCTAAAAACTATAACTTTATACAATTAGTGGTCACTATAAAATTATATTCGGTATAGACGGTAATTATTAAATGCAACATATTCTTTTTAATTATTAATTACATTTGTCAGTGGATTAAAATTGCTTTAATAAAGTTGGTGATGATTTTAAATAAGAATAAAATTCTGGGCAAGTTTTTGTTTATGTTACCTTTGTTAACAACATCGCCTTTAGAACTGGAACCGTAAGTGTTTTTTTCAGACGTCCACAATTTATTCAAAATAGAAAAACACTCTTTCTACTGGAGCATTTGTACCAGGTAGACATAAAATATATTCGATAAAAAAAATTATGTTGAAGATTGTTGGCTTTGAATACTTCCATCCAACGAGTTACGGGACAATTTTGTGTCCCGGAGCTTTATTTGGGGACAATGGGACAGGTGACCGAGAAAAGGGACAGTCCCGTTCAAAACGGGACGTATGGTCACTTTACCTATAACGTGTGGCGCAGTGTCTTAGCAATCAGTTGTTGCGCTGGGGGCCGCGGGTTCGAATCCCGCACGGAACAAGCATTTGTAAGGCCTACAAATAATTGTTCCGGGTCTGGATGTTTGTCCTTGTGCAATTTATATTATTTATTTAATGTTTATAAACTGCCTCCACGACTCTCATTCTATATTACTCTCACTCTGCGAAACATCCTGTGTATTTATTCTTTATTGCACCAAATATTTGTACAAAAGGCGAGCTATCTATCTATTTACCTATAGTGAGTAGGTATCTTTTAAACTCCCAATTTTCAATGCCTCATTTTTAATATATAATTAATTATAAAATTTCATAATTAGATAATATATGAGAATACATAATTCTAATATAATGCAACTAATATACCGAATAAAAAAATTAAAATACATTTATCGTTGTACGCTGTGTGTATTTCCATAAAATAGTTTATTGATGTTGAAAATACACTACGTTGGTACAGTAGGTGGCGTCTTACATATTTCTTACGCGGTATATTGTAGCGAGTCGTCGCGGCACACCAAATGCTCACGATTATCTCCTACAAGATAGATATATGACCTATAGATAGATGGCGTCAAAATCAATTTCAAGTAACCGTTTACGTAAAGCGTAAAATACGCACATAGAGTGCCACCAACTTATCTGTTCAGTTGACAGCGTCGCTAGTGGAGTGTTTACTATTGCCATTTAAGAAATTTACCGAGGAAATAGGTGACTACATATTCATTACACATAATGTAAAATAAAACAAATTTATTGTTGATATATTAAAGTTAGTGTTATTATATATATTATTTGTATTTTATAAAAATAATTGTGGCGTGATCTCGAAATTCAAGCGACCAAATTCCAGGGATTCCTGTTTTCAATGATGTACCCACGCTAGCTACTGGTGCCAATAATTTATCTTCTGCGTCACTGGAATTACTTCAACTATAGCTCTTTAACTCTATAATAAAGGTTTCATCTAAATACGCGTGTTTTTGCCTTTATTAATTTTCATTTTTTTTTTCATATGATTACAAATGTTTTTCCACTCTACCGGTGTAATTTTATGGAATGCATCTTCAATTGATTTTTGAACATTAACATTTTAAACATTATAAAATTTTTGAACATTGGCATTTGAAAACCAGGTTATCCAACACAACAAACCCTGGTATCTTAGATCAATAAAAGTAAATTGAGATAATTCTATTGCTATGTTTCACGAGTACATTATTTGGTGATTTTAATTTTCTATATCTGGCAATACTAACCTGTCGCAGCAGCAACGCGTTCATACAGCTTTTCAAATATAATTGGGGATTGTAAACGTTTCTCTTCTTTCATAAAAGATAAAACTTTTAGGATAATCTGCCGCGCATCACTTTTAAGAGATTTAGGGATTTTATTTGGACTTTTAAAAACACTGAATAAAAAATAGTTGACAGCGAAATGTCATTTACAAAATGGCGGCCTTAGTTCCAATTTTGTCCACCTGAACAGATAAGTTGTATAGTGCGCGCAAGATAACTTTCGGTTTATACAAAGGTACTCTGTGGTACACGATTAGTTCCAATTTTGCCGCGCGCAGAGTTACCTATCTTGCGCGCTCTCTACCTACCCCGACCTACCCCATAGACTTTGTATCTTATAGACTAAACATTCCGTGACGTCATCAGCGTGTGAAAGGAATGCACGTATATAGTTAGACATAAGAGTAAGGGAGAAGCAAATCTATATTTCTTGTCTTTTTCTAGGTATGCGTTTTTGATTGTTTTCCCTCCTTTATTTGACATTAACGATGTCAAGCTCTTGTGAATAATATTAATATTATAAGCAAACAGCTAATTGAATTTAGTGTTGTTTGTGGGTTTTAGTTATTAGGTAAGGTTAAAAAGATGGTAAGTTTAGCATTCCGTATACAGACAAATTCTCTTGTACGCCACAACTTGCCGCACACAAGACACTAACTTAGCAAAACATGCAAGAAATCGAGGGAGTAGCCTCTTTACCGTGTTTTGTACTACAAAACCTAAGTGGACAGCCTTTCCTTTCGGGAGGTCTGTGTTCAGCACTGAACTTGTGATGGAATGGTATGTTAAAACATTATTGATTTTTTTTTTGTAAAAACAAAACTCGACACGAGAAAATTTTTGTTTATTATTTAATATTTTTATCCTTAATTAATATTTAAGTATATACATAACATATTGTTATTTATTAGCAATATCACACTTTGTGATAGTAGCGTCTTCACTTAGTGCCGTCGAAATCCAGAGTTTATTGAATGTCCAGTAAAATCGTCGTTTCGCCGTTGAATACAGAATGATGATTCTGTTTTTACGCCGTTTCCGCCCGTAGTTTTTAGTCACAGAATGTATTTTCAAGAGAAATGAATTAATCACCTGAATTATAAAAGAACATTTTTTTATGGTAACAATTAAGTTTTTTGTATGAATGTAAGTGCTGTGAATATAAATAAACCCATAACGGGGGAAATGGAACAATATCTGGTAACCCAGTGAAAGTACCTCGCGCCTATTTCTATCTCAAAAGCATACGCGAATGCTTTATCTAGTCAATCCTCAATCTACGACCTACCCAGTAACCACAGAGTACTTTTTATATACTGGCCCAGTAACGTCAAAGGTACGAGGCGTCGAGGCGTCTAGGCGTCTAGTATTGAAATAGAAACTTTTTTTATTCGATATAGATTATAAATAATACTTATTATTAGTCACTATTCATGTTTAATTTACCGCCGGTTCAGAAAATACTTGGTAAAAATTTTCGGTTTATATAAAGGTACTCTGTGGGAAAAACCAGCAAGAAATACAACTGGATATATTTTTCATGAAAAAAAAAGAACAGTTTGTAATATTACCAATCTATAAAATACTTAATATTGTAATAACCCTTTTTATACAATCTGTGTTTAATAGTTTGTAAACTTGGCGGAAGTCAGATTATGTATATTTTCTGGAATTTTGTTGTAAGCTTATACATTGGCCCAAAATGAATTACTAACTCTATGGAGTCGAGTAACCGGTACTACTGGCTTGTCTGTTTTAGTAGGTATTTACAGAATGAATAATTGTATTAAAACTACTTATATTTTTGAGTACACACATTATATTATACTATATACATTTTTGTAAATGTATTGAGAGGGCAAAGTTAACACATATATTAATTTTCTATAATTTTTTGAATATCGCGACTATCAATCCGTCTCCCAAGTGTGACAGGCTGTCAGGTCAAGGCAAATCCTCCCTAACGCACCCTCGCTATCACAGAACACAGCAGAACAGCGTGAAATAGCAGCTTCATGCTGCTGTGTTATGTATGGTGAGTGTAGAGAATCGGAGACAAATTTTTGCTGGTGTCAACGCATCTACATTTTGATTCTTAACCAAGGATAGATGTAGATGTCTATGGGCCACATTATCCACTTACCATCAGGTGGACCGTGTTTCCAATTGTTTCCTTATTCTAAAAAAAAAATACTATGTAACCAATAGGTATCGAAAGCCTCAAAGCAACAGAAGGAAAGACGGATCGCTGCGTACATTTCAAGTGTTGCATTTCATACTCAATTTCTCGACACATCTATCTTCTTTCTTTATCAGCCTGTAACTTTACTGCTACATCATCATCATCATCATCATTACAGCCTTTCATAAGTCCACTGCTGAACATAGGCCTCCCCCAAGGAATGCCACAAAGCACGGTCCTGAGCCACCTGCATCCATCGACTTCCTGCATGTCTTACCAGGTCCTCACTCCATCTCGTGGGGGGTCGCCCTACACTTCGCCTACCGGTACGAGGCTGCCACTCAAGAACCTTTCTTCCTCATCGGTTATCGGTTCTTCGAGCTATATGGCCGGCCCACTGCCACTTCAGTTTACTAATCCGTTGCGATATGTCGGTCACTCTGGTTCTACTGCGGATATCCTCATTTCTAAGTTTATCACGCAGAGAAACTCCGAGCATAGCCCTCTCCATAGCTCGCTGAGCGACCTTGAGCTTCCTTATCCGGCCAGCAGTGAAGGACCACGTCTCAGATCCGTAAGTCATCACTGGCAACACGCACTGGTTGTATAATTTCGTTTTAAGGTTTTGAGGAATGTCTGACGAGATGTGTCGTAGTTTACCCGAACGCTGAAGCCGAGTTGAATCCGTCGATTGACCTCTCGGTCGAAGTTGGACTTACCTAGTCGGACTATTTGTCCCAGGTAAACATACTCGTCAACAACTTCGAGCTTAGTGCTCCCAACAACTACCGGCATAGGTGTGACATGGACATTGAACATGATCTTTGTTTTGTCCATGTTCATCTTAAGACCTATCCGTTGGGAGACACTATTGAGGTCATTGAGCATGGTGCTTAGATCCTCCAGCGATTCTGCCATGAGGACTATATCGTCGGCAAATCGAAGGTGAGTGATGTACTCGCCATTGATGTTAATAACGTATCCTTTCCAGTCCAGAAGCTTGAAAACGTCTTCGAGTTTCGGGGATATAACGTCACCCTGTCTTACACCTCTCTGCAATTGGATAGGTTTCGTACTCTGGTTCTGTACTCGGATAGCCATCGTAGCCCTACTGTACAAGCACTTCAGCACTTCGATATACCGACAGTCAACTTGGCACCGCTGAAGGGACTGCAGCACCGCCCAAATTTCGACGGAATCAAAGGCTTTCTCATAGTCCACATACGCCAGGCATAGTGGCAAATTGTACTCCTCGGACTTCTGTACAACTTGCCGAAGGGTATGTATGTGGTCTATGGTGCTAAAGCCCTTTCGGAAACCGGCTTGTTCGGGAGGCTGGAACTCGTCAAGTCTGTGCGCGAGACGATTCGTAATGACTCTCGAAAACAGCACGTAGACGCGGCTCAGAAGGGAAATCGGTCTGTAGTTCTTCAAGAGAGCGTTGTCACCTTTCTTGAAGAACAAGACCACCGCATTTCTGCTCCACGCCTCCGGTATAATGCCACCATGGAGGACGGAATTAAAGAGCTTCTGAAGGACTTCAAGTACCGGTTTTCCACCCGCTTTCAGAAGCTCCGCTGTAATTCCATCCTCGCCTGGGGCCTTACCGTTTTTAAGGTGCTGGAGAGCCATTCTAATCTTGTTCAGACTGACGTCCGGGATATCTTCGGAATAGTGTCGGATAAGACTCGCTCTTGGATCGTTACTCACACTTGTGTGTGGCTCCAACGATGACGTGTACGGCTGCCCATAGAACCTCTCAATCTCACTCAAAATCTCAGGTGCCCCGGAAACGATGCTGCCACACTCGGTCCTCAGCCTTGACAGTTGGCTCTTTCTGGCAGACAGATCTCTGGCAAAGACTTTGGAGCCTTGGTTCCGCTCGATCGCTTCTTCAATACAAGCTGTATTGAAGTTGCGTAAGTCCCGCCGCATGCATTTGGAGATCTGTCTGTTCAGTTGCCTGTATGTTGTCAAATCTGTTGAAGAATGTAGCTTCATCTCCCGTCTAACAACCATGAGATTAAGAGTGTGATCGGAGAGTTTTTGTGTTCTTCTGCGGTGGGTCTTGCAGAACTTAGTTCCGACCGCATGGACGATTCCACGAGCTTGTCATTCATATCGTCCACTTCATTGCAGTTTTCTAGGCACTGAAAACGGTTTTGTAACTCGAGCTGAAAGGTTTCAGGACTTTGGGACAAAGGACTTCATTAGACGAGACCTCTCCAACTTAACGTTTAGGTTCAGTGTGCCTCTAACCATTCGGTGATCGCTACCAGCTTTCACCCTCGCGATCACGGAGACATCACTGAACAGTTGTCGTCTGGTCGTCATAATGAAGTCAATCTCATTTTTTGTCGAACCGTTGGGTTCGACCAGATCCACTTCCTGTGGGGCCGCTTCTGGAAGAAAGAGTTCATCATAAAGAGTTCCTCTTTCTCCATGAAGTCGGCCAGCTGCTGGCCCCTTGGGTTCTGTTGCCCTATTCCAAATTTCCCTAATTTCAGCTCACCATTCTCTCTTGTGCCTAGTTTTGCATTGAAGTCTCCCATTAACACCGTATATTGGGTTTTGGAGGAATGCATGGCTCTAGAGATATCCTCATACATTTGCTCCACCTCCTCATCGGGGTGTGCAGAGGTTGGTGCGTAAACCTGTATGACCTTCAGCGAATACCGCTTGGTGATTCTGAGTATAAGGTACGCAACCCTCATCGACACACTCCCGATCTTTACAACGTTGTTAACGAGAGACTTGTGGACGATAAATCCGACACCTACTTGGGACAGATGGTCGCCCTCCCGGTAATAGAGCAAGTTGCCGGATTCGAGGGTTACCGTTTCCTCCCCCTCTCTTCGGACTTCGGATAATCCTATAATATGCCAGCGTAACTTGTCTATCTCTTCTTCCAGCTCCACAATCTTCTCGTCAGTCCTCAGGGCGCGTGCGTTGTATGTTGCCAGGTCGAGTCGTCGTAGGTGGCAACCGAACCTCCACCGGAGATTCTTAGCACCCCCTGCCCCGCCGTTACCATGGTTGCCACCGTAGCCAGGAATAGCGGGGTCGCCGGGGACTGGGAGCCCACCCACGGGAAGATATGGGGTAGTGGATATTCTTGACCGTCACTACACGGCTACCGCTACATATATGATATTATATGTGTAAGTTGCATATTATGACTCTCTTTGTGTGTGTGTGTGTGTGTGTGTGTGTGTGTGTGCGCGCGTGTGCGTGTGTGCGTGTGCGCGTGTGCGCGTGCGTGCGTGTTATTACAATAAATTAAGCATGGTTTTGGCTTTGTTTTTGGGTCACTTGAAATGTATTCATCGCTACTATGTAGGCCTCAGCCTAAAGCAGGAAAATATTTGAAATGTATATATTTTAAGTTTCATCTTTATTATTATTACAATTAGATATATAACAATCTAAATAATCATGTAAAAGCAATAAAATGCTATTTAAATTGTCTTTATATTATGAACAACATTCCTTATATAAATAAAAAAGCCGAGTTGAATACAATTTATTATTTTAATGTTTTAATAATTTGATTGGAAGTTTATTTCATTGTTTTCTCTATCACAGTCAAGATACAGATGCTGTAAACAACACGAAGAAAAATAAGAAGACTCAACAAAATAGAAATAAAAGAACCAAAGCGTAGGAACGGTGTAAATTACACAGTACAACAGTATTCAGAAAATAAAACAATAAGAGACAAGTTAACCGTTATTTCATTTCTCTAATGTAATTACATCTTCCACACAATATCACGTGTTTGTATAAAACAATCTTATAGCATTAAAACATCGCATACTAGTCCATTATTTACAAGTACATATAATATGTAATAAAATCAAACGATCAATTGCACATGTTACAATCAAATATTTTTGATCCAGTCAAAACGGCTAAAATGATTGCAGACTATAAAATATTGTCATACAAAACTAAATAAAGACAATCCCATGAACATGCAAACTTTATAAATTACACGATCAGTCAACAATTACATCTAAGTCCGCTTGTGTCAATATTATCAAACTAATGGATGTGCTCTTCTTGCTAATGCCCCATGCACACTTAAACTAAAAATTATAGACAGAAAAATAAAAAATAAATCGACTGAGTAGAAAGTTTATTGAAAAGACAAACTTTTAGTTGAATAAAAAAAATATTAAAAAAGAAACCGACTGCGTAAAAAGTTTACTGCTGCAAGAGAAAAATGTAATATCCTATTTTACTTCCACAACTAAGACGAATCTAATAATACCCATATGTTAAAATATATCAAGCCGTTTAGGCTACAGAGCTGGACAAAAAATTTTACATACATACATTCTAAAAACCCGTGCGTGTTAGTTAACTGATATCGTCCCGTGGCTGTCGTAAGAGGCGACAGAGGGAAACCAATCAGGAGATGGGCAGCAGCGTCTTTCTTATTAGATACGTTATTACGTCTAAAATAAAAAATAAAACTGCGGTTGCAAACCCGCTTGGCGACTATGGCCCTATGAGGCAATCTATGTGGGAGACCTGTGTTCTGCAGTGTACTTTACTAAGCTTTAACGATAATGATTACATACTAATTACATAGCATAATATGTAAGATTTAACATTATATATTAAAAACCTCTTTAAACTTTAACCTGGTGAATAACAAAAATGTTTTTTAGTACAGAACTAAACTATTTCTATTATCCTAAACGTTAATATTTGAATCATCAGATAAAGGTTATCCATCAAATAAAATTGAACTATTTAACCGATTAAAAAAAAAGGATTTGTATGTATTTTACACGATATCTTAGCCAATCGAGATTACTTTTTTATTAAATAGGTTCTACTTCAGGAGTGGTTCCACATTAATTTTGAGGAAATAATTCCACACCTAAAATGGCAAAAAAAAAAAACATGTGTGCAGTAAAAAAAATCACATGCGGTAGAAGTGAAACTCAATTGAAAGGAAATATAACATAAAAAAATTCAAGGCAAATTATTTATTTTATATGATAATGATAATTTTTAACCACAAGTGCGGCATAAAATATAAAAGTTGATTTTACGGAAATTAAATGTTTTTTTAGATATGCAAGAGCTTAAATTTTAGTGTAATAAATCAAAAGAATTGTTTTTCGAGTGAAATTGCTAGCTTTGTAATAACGCCATCAGCTTTATTCTATAGGTAAAGTAGTTCTCAAAGTGGTACGCAAAATAGATGCTAGATAGTCTTAACGCAATAAATTTCATATTATATTCTATCTCATTCTCTCGCAGACTAAATCCTATGTTTGTCCTTTTCAGTGTTGCTTTTGCATTTCATAGAGTTTCAAATCACAACAAAAAAAGAAGTTTCCTTTTCAAATACCACTTTATAGTTCTTTGAAGTCGGCTTTTACTTTATGTTAAGTTATAATATATTCACACTATTGTATTTTTTTATTTCTATCAATTTATCTATGTAACGTAATCTTTTAAACTAATTTTCACTAACTTGTAGACAATCAATTAACTTGAAAATTTGCACTCGTATTAAGGACTGATGACAATATAATAATTTAACTAACTTTTTCCTACTATCCTGATCAGGATCGCCAGGATAAAATAAGATATTTATCAGGATCATCACAGCTCATGAAAATATGTGTTGATTATGTTTTTTTTTAAACTTTTATATTTTATGTTATAAACAACTTTTGTCTGATGATGGAGAAGTCAACCCATAATATTTTTTCACTTTAGAGAAATGTGAATGAGGCATTACAATTCAAGTCAACAGCAAATCACGACCATTCACTAAGAATGATGAAACACGTAAATCAATATTGCAATCCATGTTTAAAATCTGAATCCTTGTATAAATTAATATAACATAATTATCATTAACATCATTAATTACATGATTAAAATAGGCCCCTGGTAAAACTAATTTTTCAACGTTCAATCAAAAATAAAATGTACATAAAAACTAACATTGATCGATGAATGAATCTTTGAGAAAGATTGCAGCATTGTCTCCACGCACTTCACACAATTTCTACCTCACTATCACACACTTAGGCCGCAACATGCGCTCGTATTAAAATATAATTGTATAAATAAGCTCTCCTATTGTACCCGGTGTCCCAACAACGTATCAAACAAACACAACTCTAGCTAAACTAAGTACTATCGACTAATCCGAAACAATGTTGCAAATTAGCACCAGAGAAACGTAGGACACTGTGTCTATTATTATGCAATCAAGTTCATTGCACATGGTCAACGCAGTCCGTACCCAGTTTTGGGTACATCGCCCCAGGCATCGCAGTAAAACTGAACAGTTCCAGCAAATATAGATTTAGTCGATGTCATTAGTAACCCTATTTTATATTCTATGCGAACTAACGTAAGCTCTAATCAGCACTTAGTTTTAATATTGACCGTTTGTCACACAATAATGTGCCTATTTCACTGAACGTCTTATATTTAATTTGTATTTCTCATCATTTGTTCAACGGTACTAAATCTTAGTATTATCTAGCCTAATATTGCTAACAAAATTAACAATTTGCGTCACAATTCGTTACAACAGTATGTACAATTTTAATTTATTACTCAATTTTATCTATGTTTATCGTATATTAACTAGATTTACATGGCTTATAATATATTAATTGGCTATGTCATGTCTATGTAGTCAAAATAAATAAATGAATGAAATAAATACATTGAAATAACAACATTCATATCAGTTTTAAATTTTGCTCCAGCCGAGTGGACTGAAAAGGCACAGCCCAATACCACTAAGTCCGTACCTCATTTTGTACATACTAATCTCATTTTATTCAATCTTTTGCTATAAAAAAGACGAAAATAAATACTCATGCTAATTGCAATAGACATTTGATTAACTAAAATACAACAAACATTGTTATAGTCAATGATGAACTTAAAAAAAAATATTTGCTATGTGCCCCCCACTGTTATCACAACTTGCAATTGCTAATTTATGTCATAACCATGCAGAGATTTATTCTTTATTCTCACCTACCCCCTTAAATCACATATTGCATTTGAATAAATTTTCCTTAGTGTTGCCAGTCAAAAACATTTATAATATATAAAATGATATACATAAGTATATTTTTATAAGTAAAATTGATACTAGTTGAACACTAATTACTTTCATTTATTGCACCTAATTAAATAATTTTTCCAGTAATGTTAATTGTTAACATTTTGAAACTGATTTTTGTATAATTATTTATGTAGACTTATTATATGAAGAGAAGTCATAGATATTTTTATTTATTGCTTGCTTTTGTTATTTTCAAGTTGAATTTATGAAATAGCAGCATATTAAAGGCAACTTATTTTAAATGGAGCTGATTACTTTAGCAATGACAAGGTTTTGTATTTATGTAAATTTAACCGAAATGTTCGTCATAGTCATTTAAAAGTTTAAATGTATGTAATTAGGGGTTGATTAATTTGGATCTAATATAGTAGATGTTTTGATATTGTTCTTAATGATTATGTAACTAAAGTCCTGTTTTATTATATACATAGATACAAAACTGTATTACTCTTTGTTAATATTGTAAAAGATTATTGTATTTACAAAAGTAGACCGTTTAGGTGAAATGGAGCTTATTTAGAGGGTTCTTGTTTAGTAGGTTATCTCGGTTGTCCTATATCAAAACCGAGTAAGAGTCATCATATAGTTGATAAGAATGAAACATAAATCAAGGTAGTCCTAGAAAAGTTTTGATTGTTTATATAAGAGTATTAAGTACTTAATAAAATTTCTAGTTATTTTTAAGTAATAACACAAGGAATAATTATTACTACGTAAATAAGAATTTCAATAAAAACATTTTCTAAATGTCACTTACTGGGTTTTGATTTGGGATAGCTGATGTCCTCTGGTTATTATTTAGACTTGTATACTAATCTGTACACTGCTCGGTAACCTTGGTTTATAAATGATCATCTCCAAGTGGGGGATGCTAATCTATACATTGCTCGGTGACCTGGGTACATAAACGGTCATGTTGTGTCATATTCAGTCTGGTCGCAAGTCATGGGGGGGGGGGGGGGGGCTAGACTGTGATCTTAGTTGATGGCCTGCTCTGTCATCTGCAGGCAGAGCGCGTCCAGGCCGGAATAGTCGTCGGAGGGCAGGGGTGAGGGGAGCGGCGAGGTGCGCGGCGACGTGAGCGGCGCGTGCGGCGGGCGCGCGCGGGCGCGGGGCCGCGGGCGCGGGGGCGGCGGCCAGGCGCCCGGCCACGGCGGGTACGAGTGCGACTTGCCCCGCGGCGCCGGCGCCCAGCTGCGGTGCCCGTCTGATCGCGGGCACGTGCCCATTGGCCGCCACCTGCAATACCCAATAAACGAACTAATTAAATAAATGATCAATTATTTTAATAAAAAACTACACCGAAAAGACAACTTTTTATTTTTTTTCTATTAAAATAGAATAAGGATGACACGCGAACATCCGTTGGTATTGGTTGAACATACAGTCCATTTGATGATGAGTGGACACTGTGGCTCATAGACACATACGTCTATCTAAATGAATCAAAATGTATTCAGCTATTACAGCGGGAAAGCTGCTATTTTACACTGGCATTCTGGAAGTGTGGTGTCCATCCCCAGGTCGAGCTGACTCATTTGTGTTATAACTATAAAGCCATACCACATATAACATGTAATAACAAAAAAAATTAATTATCACATTTGTTTATTTTCTTCATAAATCGTACATCTATACAAATAAATAAAATTGAAGTGTCGGTTTGTAATATTAAAATAACAGCTTTTTGCTAAATGCACATGAAAGTATATACGGTACTTATAACAAAAACACAATTTTAAAAATTTTTGTCTGTCTGTTTGTTCCGGCTAATCTCCGAAACGGCTGGACCGATTTTTACGAGACTTTCACTGGCAGATAGCTGGTGTTATAAGGAGTAATTAAGGCTACTTATATTTTATAAAAAGTATTAGGGTTCCGCGCAACATAATTAAAACCCTAAATTACACGCGGGCGAAGTCGCGGTGAACAGCTAGTAATAAGTAACAAAATAATATAATACAATAATAATAAAATAAACTTAAACTTTGCTATTTTTGCTGTTACCTGTATTGCTAAATGGCTACTGTATGTAGCCCGTACATATCTGCAACCACCTTCAAATAAAAAGGCTACAGATGTTATATCACCTCTAAGATGTATTACATGTTTATGATTAATATGCATTGCTTGTTTATAGTCAACATGAGTAGCTTATATAATCAATATGTATCGCTTAATTATGGTCAATACGTGTCGCTAATTTATGGTCAATATGGGTTGCTTATATGGCCTTATGTGTCGCTTATTTATGGTCAATATGTGTCGCTATTTATGGTCAATATGTGTCGCTTATTTATGGTCAATATGTGTCGCTTATTTATGGTCAATATGTGTCGCTTATATGGTCAATATGTGTCGCTTATTTATAGTCAATATGTGTCGATTATTTATGGTCAATATGGGTTGCTTGTATGGTCAATATTTGTCGCTTATTTATGGTCAATGTGTGTCGCTTATTTATGGTCAATATGTGTCACTTACTTATTCAATATGTGTCGCTTATTTATGGTCAATATGTATCGCTTATTTATGGTCAATATGTGTCGCTTATATAGTGAATATGTATCGCTTATTTATGGTCAATATAAGTCGCTTATATAGCCTATATGTGTCGCTTATATGATCATTATGTGTCGCTTATTTATGGTCAATATGTGCTGCTTAAACCAAACTCCAATATCACTATTACAGTTCATAAAATGACTGCTGCCGAACATAGGCCCTTCCCACGGAAAACCACAGTACACAGTCCTGATCCATCGACTCCCTGCATCACTCACCTGGTCATCCCTGTATCTAGTTGAGGCCGCCTTACACTTCGCTTGTGGTCAATGTTTATGGTAAATATGTGCGGAAGAAATTGGAAGGTGTGTGACCTGGGCTTGTGGGTGTGACGGTGCTGCAGGGGGTGCAGCGGCTGCAGCGGCAGCTCGCCCACGCGCTGGAAGAACTGGCGCGGCGGCAGCCGGTGCCGCAGCCGCCGCAGCGCCGCCTGCAGCTCCGGCCCTCGGAATGATTCGTGGTGCAACGCCTAAACAGTTTTAAACTCAATATACCATGCTGCATTTTTAAATGTGGCGGTGGTAAATTCAACATAAGAGCAACTATCAATAAGAAAAGAAGAAAAAACTATTTATTTGATACACACATTTTTTTACATACATTTAAAAAAAATATACAAACGCAAGGGGCAAAAATATGCATTACACCAGTCTAAGACTACTTACGCATTAACAATTAAGAAGTACAATTAAGAAAAACGTACGTAGATTATGGTGTACTGAATCTAATGAGACCAAAATTTACTAATTTCGTCAAGTTTCAGAGGAGTGAAAACGTCATCGTCTGAGACAATATTTCAACTAGTAAAGTTAAAAACTTAGTACAACCGGCTTCAATATAAATAAAATAATTTATTGCTGATTTTATACTAACCGCTCGACCGATTTCGATAAAATTTAAATGGGACCACCTGGGAAGTATATACAACATGTAACAAAAACCCTGTGGTCCCCGTTAAGTACGTTATCAGGATCAGTTTTCAAACCTATAGAAATAACTTTCTTTTTTTTAAAACTCGACCATATTTTTTTAATTTATTAAAAAAATTAAATTTTATGTGGTTATATTAATTCTTACTGACACTAGCCGATGCTAAAGCTAAGTAAAGCGGGGTCTTTAAGAATCCTCTTACTCCCCAGACAATGCAGAGGTAATAGAGCCAGCCACATGCAATTTGCATACAATTATTTAAATAAATAAAAAAAAATTGTACGAGTTTTTAAAAAAAAAGTTATTTATATACGTTTGAATAATGATCCTGATAATGTATTTAACGGGAACCACAGGGTTTTTGTTACATATTGTATAATATACCTTTTGAAACAAAAAAAAAATTTCCAAATCGGTTCAGGCGTTTTCGAGAAATCGGTGAACATACATAAAAAAAAGATTCCGACCAATTGTAAACCTCTTTCTTTTTGAAGTCGGTTGAAAGGGAAGTAGGGCATTTGTCTCCAAGACTTGCAACTCTATCTCACAATCGGCGATACGGAGAGAGCGGTATGAAACAGATAGCATTTTTGGAAATACCGTATCGGTATCGGTACTTCACAATCCTCTTAAATAACAGTTTCATCAGATTGTTATCTACATAATTATGTTGACACAATTTTTATATTAATTACAGGAGGGATCAACTCTTCGCTAGGCAATATTTATGACTTCTTGACTACATACCTAATATACTTAAAACTTTTGTGATATAGGAAGTCTGTTTAAGCGTAAGCTATTTACTGCACTTTTGAATTTCCTAGATCTTGGGTCAAAATATTAAAGCCGAAGTTTTTCATGGATATTTCGTTGTTTATTAACTTCAACTAGCATTGAAAGGAAGTTAATGGTTTTAGCTGGCAGTCTGTTAGTCTGTATGCCGACACGATAACTTCCGTTCCACTGGACCGATTGACTTTAAATTTGGTATGTGGATACCTTGAGGTAGTAGCTCGGTCGAGTTTGAATTTGGGTCCTGTAGGTCAAAGGGCACCAGAGATATGGGATTCACGCAGAAGTAAGTTGTTTTTCTTGAATTTACATTCAACTCGTTTCTTAATGTAAGCCTGTTTATGGTCGATTTTATTAAATGAAAAAAAAAATGCTACAAACCCTGGTTGTTCACATACTCTGAAATTAACAGCGTGCGCTTAGGTTTTCCACTACCATCACTCAAAGAAAGTGAAACTAGGTAATTACTATTATCAAACAAATACCTTCTCTATAAGCCAGCAATGCAACGACATGGGGTCCACGTGATCAGCCTCGTTGTCTGCTGTTCCGCTCGCAGTGGCGTTGGTCAAACACTTTGACGCTGCAAGGAAACATTTTATTCATTGGTATCATAGTGAAAGTAATGAACGTCTGGTGGTGATTTTTTTTATAGAATAGCGGTTACAAACGAGCACACAGGCGCATAGACCACTACATCTAGATTAAGAATCAAAATGCGGATGCTTTGTCACCCCCTGAAGATTATGACGGAATGTCCCATTTCCAGTAAAATGGTCCTGCACACTCAACATAGTTAACACAGCAGTTTAAGCTGCTATTTTACGCTAGTATTTTGTGAGAGCGTGGTCCTTCCAAGATTGAGCCGACCCATTTGTCCTACAACCATTATGTATATGCAGCGTGGTTTCATCACGTCACAATCAACGTCACGTCTCTCAAGGTGGTACGTAAAATAGTTCCTAGATTACATAAACACGACTAATTTAATATAAATCAGTAAATTATAAAATCTTGGATTGTTATAAATGGATTCTGGATATGATAATTTCATTTAATGTGGTTAATTTTATTTATTTAACAAATTTGCTCATTCATAATTTAACAGTTAAAGGTTATATTAATCATCCGCACAAAGAAGAGACCGGGATAATAGGAAACACTGTATAGTGTATTATATCTCATTCTTTCGCAGGCAAAATCCTATTAATGTATATGTTCATCTCTTTTTAGTGTCGCTTTTTCGTTTCTTCCAGTTTCAAATTACGATTGAATTTTTTTATTTCTTTACTTATACTCTTTTATACCCCGTGTGGTAAGAATACCTACTACCCCATATCTTCCCGTGGGTGTCGTAAGAGGCGACAGAGGGAAACTGAGGCAGAAAATGGGCAGCAACATTGTTTAGGCCCAAACATAGGCATTTGAAACGTCATCCAATCGCGTTTGACTGAGTGCATCATTCGATGGTGTCGAGGTGAGGTAAACGCCGCGGAGGGAGGGGGGGCGTGTGTCGGCTCCCGTTATTTCAGCCGGTGGGCAGATCAGAACCTTGCGCGCACGCCGAGTGGACAGACGGTCTGGAATTTGATGCTCGCATTCCATTTCGAGGGCGTGGCCCGTTTGTTTTTGGAAGTTAATTTTGAATTGTACCGTCGCGTTAATTGCCTTTTGTGTGTTGACTATGTAGTTAGTTTAGCGTGTCAGCGAGGCTGATTTTGAGTTCTTATTGCGGGCGTAGTATTTAATATTGTACGAAAGAATTTAGTTTGTTGTTTGGAACGCTGAACCTTGTGACTCGAGAAGAGACCGCGTTCGTACGTGTGGTTATAAATTTGTTGCTAAGTGAAAATGGAAGTTGAACTTTGAACGACGGTTTGTTACTCGTGCCGTGTGTTACGTTTTTGATTACGATTAACGGGGATTTAGTTGAGTTTGTAGTTAATTAAATGTACAATAAAGTTGATGGATTGAAATAGTGTACAATAAAGTGGATAAACTGAAATAGTGAAATGAAGGAAGAAGTTGCCAATTGGTAACGTCCGCTGGAGTGATACCACATTGTGGAGCAGCATCGGACCAGGCCGCTGCCCGATCACCTCAGTTAGGTCAGGTCACACATACACACCTTCTAACACACTACTTACATGCACCTACCTACTGCCTGACCGAGCCTTGGGGTCAGTCTTAGCTTCGGAACCGGTACGTTCTTATTAATTACAGAGCCTTATATCTATTGTGTAGAATAATAAGTTGGGCCCCACCCTAAGTTGTCCGTCGAATCTACAGCTGTATTGGCCCCTGTATGGTCGACCTTTGTCGGGGCAGCTAGGGGCTTGCACAAGCATCTTTCTGATAACAGTAAAACAACAATGAAGAAAACTGCAAATACCCCCCCCCCCCCCCCATTGAATGGAATTACGAAGAGACGGCCCCCAGTCTCCGGCAGCCCCGCTATTACTGGCTACGGTGGCTACCATGGTAACGGCGGGGCAGGGGTGCTAAGAATCTCCGGATGAGGTTCGGTTGCCACCTAAGTCGACTCGACCTGGCAACATAAGTCGCACGCACCCTGAGGACTGACGAGAAGATCGTGGAGCTGGAAGAAGAGATAGACAAGTTGCGCTGGAATATGATTATCCGAGCTCCTAAGAGGATATGTGAGAGGAGAACATGGTAATCCTCGATCCGGCAACTTGTTCTATCACCGGGATGGCGACCTTCTGTCCCAAGGAGGTGTCGGATTTATCGTTCACAAGTCTCTCGTTGACAACGTTGTAAAGATTGAGTGTGTGTCGACGAGGGTTGCGTACCTCATACTCAGAATTACCAAACGGTATACGCTGAAGGTCATACAGGTTTACGCAACCAACCTCGACCCATCCCGATGAGGCGGTGGAGGAAATGTATGTTGATATATCTAGAGCCATGCATTCCTCCAAAACTCACTATAGCGTGTGAATGGGAGACTTCAATGCAAAACTAGGTACAAGAGAGAACGGTGAGCTGAAGGTAGGGAAATTTGAAATAGGGCAACGGAACCCAAGGGGCCAGCAGCTGGCCGACTTCATGGAGAAAGAGGGACTCTTTATGATGAACTCTTTCTTCCAGAAGCGGCCCCACAGGAAGTGGACCTGGTCGAGCCCCGACGGTTCGACAAAAAATGAGATTGACTTCATTATGACGACCAGACGACAACTGTTCAGTGATGTCTCAGTGATCGCGAGGGTGAAAACCGGCAGCGATCACCGAATGGTTAGAGGCACACTGAACCTAAACGTTAAGTTGGAGAGGGCTCGTCTAATAACGTCAACGCTCCGTCCCCCTCGTGCTCTAATCCAAAGTCCCGACACCTTTCAGCTCGAGTAACAAAACCGTTTTCAGTGCCTAGAAGACTGCAATGAAGTGGACGATATGAATGACAAGCTCGTGGAAACTGTCCATGCGTTCGGAGCTAAGTTCTGTAAGACCCGCCGCAGAAGAACACAAAAACTCTCTGATCACACTCTTAATCTCATGGCTGTTAGACGGGAGATGAAGCTACATTCTTCAACAGATTTGACAGCATACAGGCAACTGAACAGACAGATCTCCAAATGCATGCGGCGGGACTTAGGCAACTTCAATACAGCTTGTATTAAAGAAGCGATCTAGCGGAACCAAGGCTCCAATGTCTTTGCCAGAGATCTGTCTGCCAGAAAGAGCCAACTGTCAAGGCTGAGGACTGATTGTGGCAGCATCGTTTCCGGGGCACCTGAGATTTTGAGTGAGATTGAGAGGTTCTATGGGCAGCTGTACACGTCATCGTTGAAGCCACACGCAAGTGTGAGTAACGATCCAAGAGCGAGTCTTATCCGACACTATTCCGAAGATATCCCGGACGTCAGTCTGAGCGAGATTAGAATGGCTCTCCAGCACCTTAAAAACGACAAGGCCCCAGGCGTGGTTGGAATTACAGCGGAGCTTCTGAAGGCGGGTGGAAGACCGGTACTTGAAGTCCTTCAGAAGCTCTTTAATTCCGTTCTCCATGGTGGCATTACACCGGAGGCGTGGAACAGAAGTGCGGTGGTCTTGTTCTTCAAGAAAGGTGACAACGCTCTCTTGAAAAACTACAGACCGATTTCCCTTCTGAGCCGCGTCTACGTGCTGTTTTCGAGAGTCATTACGAATCGTCTCGCGCGCAGACTTGACGACTTCCAGCCTCCCGAACAAGCCGGTTTCCGAAAGGGCTTTAGCACCATAGACCACATACATACCCTTCGGCAAATTGTACAGAAGTCCGAAAAGTACAATTTGCCACTATGTCTGGCGTATGTGGACTATGAGAAAGCCTTTGATTCCGTCGAAATTCGAAAGTACGAGTATTAGCCGAAAGTATTAACATCAATGGTGAGTACATCACTCACCTCCGATTTGCCGACGATATAGTCCTTATGGCAGAATCACTGGAGGACCTAAGCACCATGCTCAATGACCTCAATAGTGTCTCCCAACGAATAGGTCTTAGGATGAACATGGACAAAACAAAGATCATGTTTAATGTCCCATGTCACACCTATGCCGGTAGTTGTTGGGAGCACTAAGCTCGAAGTTGTTGACGTGTATTTTTACCTGGGACAAATAGTCCGACTAGGCAAGTCTAACTTTGACCGAGAGGTCAATCGACCGATTCAACTCGGCTGGGCAGCGTTCGGGAAACTATGACACATCTTCTCGTCAGACATACATATAAAACCTTAAAACGAAACTATACAACCAGTGCGTGTTGCCAGTGATGACTTACGGATCTGAGACGTGGCCCTTCACTGCTGGCCGTATGAGGAAGCTCAAGGTCGCTCAGCGAGCTATGGAGAGGGCTATGCTAGGGGTTTCTCTGCGTGATAAACTTAGAAATGAGTATATCCGCAGTAGAACCAGAGTAACCAACATAGCCCAACAGATTAGTAAGCTGAAGTGGCAGTGGGCCTGCCATATAGCTCGAAGAACCGACAACCGATGGGGAAGAAAGGTTCTCGAGTGGCAGCCTCGTACCGGTAGGCGAAGTGTAGGGCGTCCCCCCACGAGATGGAGTGACGACCTGGTAAGACATGCAGGAAGTCGATGGATGCAGGTGGCTCAGGACCGTGCTTTGTGGCATTCCTTGGGGGAGGCATATGTTCAGCAGTGGACTTATGAAAGGCTGTAATGATGATGATGATGATACACACATACATATACACATATACTTATATGTAAGAATACATACATATCTATGAATATTTTGTAATACATTATAACTATATACCACATACATAAACCTTATCAAGAAAAGTAGATATGACAAAATAAAAAGATATTAAGTAGAACACATAATTACATAATAATCTTTAATATTTTTTTTTAAAGACTCAATGCTTTGGGCTTTCTTAATTGTTAAAGGAAGCGAGTTCCATAATTTTATTGCTTTGTTACAAAAGGGGGAATGAAAATATTAGTTATTAGTAATTGAGTAGTGAGCAGGTATTCGCAATATAAGTTTATCACCTTGATTATAGTAAAACAGAAAATATAATTTGTAAAAATGTGTGTAAGTAATGTATGTCGTATAATAAAAGTATCATAAAATTATAAAATTTTAAAATTATGAAATTAAAAATAGCAATCTTTGTTTAAAGCATATATTTATTCATTATAGGTTATAATGAATAAAATATATATTCTGTATGAAATTATATAATAATATATTCTATATATACATATATGTGTGTATATGTATATATGTATGTATGTATATATATATATGTATGTCTATATAATAATGAAATTATTTAATAATATATTCTATATATACATATATGTGTGTGTATGTATATGTATATATGTATGTATATATATATGTATGTCTATGAGTATGTGTATGTATATATATTACAAATTGCAAACTAATTTTAATATACCTACGATTATATAAAATATAATAACGACTAAAGAGTCGCATTAAGTTCTAGTTTATGTTTCGTTGTAAATAAATACATTCAAATAGCTAAACAGTTACTTAAAAATGTTAAGCTTAGTTACTTAATTAATTCTTAAGATATATATAATTCTTAAGATACTGTTGTCACACCACTGGGAGAGGCCGCTGATCCCTAAGATACAGACTTGTCTAGTTTGGGGATCAGAGTCTTCACTTTATTATTGTACTTTTATTTAAATAAATGATTATTATTATTATTATTATTATTATTATTATTATCAGCCAGTCTGGAATAATCTTTATCTGAGTCCATGGACTCAAATTTTTCTTTGAGATAACTCGGTGTCTTAGGATCGAATAGTACACAGAACAGTAGAGATACAATGTGAGTATTCCGACGGAGTCTGATAGGGAGCTATTTGAGGCAAATTTTTTTTTATAGGATAAGGGTCACCTAACGAACGGTCACGAACACGCGGTCCACCTGATGGTAAGTGGTTACTGTGGCCCATAAACATCTACATTTATCTTAGATGACGAATCAAAATGCATATGCGTTGTATACTCTAATGCATGATAGGCTCAAGTTACAGTTACATTTGATTTAATTAAAATAATAGTGTTTAATGAAGAAATGTGAAATGGACTAAACGGGGTAATATTTAATGGAGATTACATAGCTCCAATTTCAATATTGAAAAATTGCTCCAAAAAAAGATAAAGAAAAATACTTCTGATATAATATAAAGAATTATACTTCATCGTAATTCTTTTGAAACTAGAATAGTATGTTTATCTTCTATAGTTCCTTTTCGGCAAATATCTCGTGATCATTGATATATAGTTATTATTAATAACTAGCTGACCCGGCATACGTTGTATTGCTATATACATCATTACTAGGAATTTTTTTATAGTTCAATAAAAAATAGTTAACACTATAAGTGTGTTTTTTTTTATGGGAGAGGGGGCAAAAGAGCATGCGGCTCACCTGATGGTAAGTGACTACCGCCGCCCATAAACAACCGCAACACCAGAACCAGGAATTGCAGATGCGTTGCCGGCCTTTTAAAAAGGAGTAGGCTCTTTTCTTGAAGGTCCCTAAGCCGTATCGGTCTGGAAAAATCGCTGGTGGTAAACTATTCCACAAGGAAGTTGTGCGAGGAAGAAAACATCTTCTAAATCGCAAGTGGTGGACCGCCAATCATCCAGATGGTGGGGATGGTATCGGGAGTTCTGCCGCGATGTGTGTTCGTGAAATTTGGCGGCTGGCTTAATCCGAACAATTCCTCAGAGCACTCCCTGTGGTAAATGCGAAAGAAAATGCAAAGAGATGCAACATCTCTTCGCAGCGCCAATGAGTCGAGCCGATCGGAAAGGACTCGGTAGTCGACTATTCGAGCCGCTCTGCGCTGGATGCGGTCAAGTGGAAGGAGCTTGCACTGGGGAGCCCCAGCCCAGAGATGGGAACAGTATTCCATGTGAGGCCGAACCTGCGCCTTGTAAAGTTGCAGGCGTTGTGTCGGCATGAAATACTGTCCCGCTCTGCTCAGCACGCTAAGCTTTTTAGAGGCCAATTTGGCCTTCTCTTTCAAGTGACCACGAAACTGCACGTCACTTGATATGTCGACGCCGAGGATTCCGATACTGGCTGAGGCAACAAGGGGAGTACCTTGAAACTGAGGAGATACGACAAAGGGGTTCTTTTTAGCGGTAAACGCGCAAACTTGTGTCTTCTGAGGATTAAACTGGACTAGATTTAGTCGCCCCCAATCCGAGACTTTGTCCAGCAAAGACTCGACTTCAGACACAAGTTTGTTCCGGTACTCGGCGACGTTTATCCGAGAAATATTGGCACGGCCGGTGTATAGAGCATCACCAGTGCTGTCATCCGCATAGCAATGAATGCTACCGGTTTGCAACATATCATTAATATGCAGAAGAAACAGCGTTGGTGATAGCACGCAGCCTTGTGGAACACCAGCATTAATAGGCTTATAGTCGGAGCATGCACCGTCTACAACGACCTTGATGCACCGATCTGCAAGAAAGCTGGTGATCCAATTGCATGAGACATTATGTATCCAATTGCACAATTTTTCGGGAAGCCCATAGGAAGGGAGCTTCGAAAGAAGCGCTTTGTGCCAAACCCGATCGAAGGCCTTCGCAATGTCCAAACTAACGGCCAATGCCTCCCCCTTGGACTCTACTGCCTCCGCCCATCTACGAGTTAAGTAGACCAGAATATTACCAGCTGATCGAACCCGACGAAAACCGTATTGGCAGTCACTAATCAGCTGGTGAACCTCAAGGTACCGCATGAGGTGGCAGTTTATAACGGATTCTATTATTTTGGAGAACAAGGGGGTGATGGCGATAGGCCTGTAGTTGGACGGGTCTGAGCGGTCGCCTTTTTTAGGGATCGGGTGGACAAAAGCTGTCTACCACGATTTCGGGACTATGCCTAGGGAGTAGGAGTACCGGAAAAGACGCGTTAGAACCGGTGTCAACTCCGGAGCATACGTCCTCAGCACAATTGGGGGCATTCCGTCAGGCCTACTCGACTTGTGGATGTCCAGGGAGAGGAGTGCTCTGCGAACCGAGCGCTGTGAGAACCGCACATCCGGCATGGAACACTCACACCGCGGGATGGCCGGCGGTGTGTTCCCCCCGTCATCAACAGTCGAGTTGGACGCAAAAAGGGAGCCTAAAAGGTCGGCTTTCTCTTTTGCGTCGTAGGCCAGTGAGTCGTCCTCCCTGTGCAGAGATGGTAGTGAAGGCTTACAGAAATTCCCCTGGACAGCCTTGGCGAGAGACCAGAATGCACGGGTTCCCGAAGGAAGGCGAACTAGTTTCTCGCCAATTCTGCATATGTGCTCTGACTTTGCCTTGGCAATAACTCTTTTGAAGGACCTGGAGGCGAAGTTATACTTCTTTTTAAGTGTGCTGGTGTTTACATCCCGAGTCGCCGAAGCCGCAGCCCAGGCTTGATAACACTCCTGCTTACTGCGTAATGTCTTCTTACAGGAGCAACCAAACTAAGGCTGAGATCTGCCTCCGATGTGTACCACAGATGATGGAATAAATAGTTCCATTCCCTGTAACACCACATCAGTGACAGAGTCAGCAACAGCGCTGGGATCATCCGGCGAGAAGCAAACCCGCCCCCATGGGTAGAAAGCAAAGAAAGACCGCATTCCGTCCCAATCCGCCGACCTGTAATGCCAAACACGGCGGCAACCAGCAGAACGCAACTGCGAGGGGAGCGTGAGTGGCACCACACTCCGGATCAGACAATGGTCCGAAGAGCCAAGAGGGGCATCGACGGAGAGGACACCTGCGTCTCGGTCAGAAAGAGCAAGGCCGGCTTCGCCGTCTCGAGATGGTAGTGGACAGCGTGTAGGTTCGAGTGAAGTTCCCTGATGTTGCAGAAATTCACGGATAACGTGGCAGGGGTCGTCTTGGTCTTGTTGCTCAGTTTGCCCCGAGCAGTTATTGTGCTGAGCGGAATTTTGTCCCCCCCCTCGCACAGAATACGCGGGGCAGCCTGAGCACCCACGCTCAGGAGTGGAATAGCATGGTCGTGGATGCTCAGCGAGGGATTCTCCAGGGGTCCTGGTACCCTTTTGGGGTAGTCTATGATGTAATTCCGCTACCATGTTGATGGGGGGGAGGGGGAATTGGGCCTCTGGTCACCCGCACTCACCAGATGAAACGCGGAAGCACTACGTCGGTATTCTGTGAGGTCGTGGTACTAACCCGGCTCGAGCCGGCCATGCTCGAGCATTGCAAAGCCGTGGTGGGTTCAAATTACGAAACAAAATAACCGGAGATCCAAACTTCAATTGTAAATGGTGCGGTGGCATGCTTGGCATATCCAATGAATTCATAAACTCAATTGGATAATTCACAGCTTCGTTGGTACCGCAAACTGCGTCGACAGATTTGTATAACACCAACTCCCCTGGCAAGAACTGTTGTATCTTGGAATTTAATCCATTAACGTCCATATTTTGTGCTGCCAAAATCGCTCTTTCTGCCAGTCACTCAAGATTTTTGTGTTGTGTGTCTACATCGGGATATATGTGGTCGATGAGAGTATTTTGCGATTTGATGATTGTGCAGAAATCGGTTGGCAGTTTTATGCATCCAGTATTTTCATGTACAGCAACTTTTCTATTGCCAAAATCTAACAGTTCTTTTGAGAAAGTTTCGGTGGATGTACTGATGGACTGTGGATGACTGTCAGTTGTACCTTTACAACATTCATCCCAAATGATAATTTTACACTGCTTCAGTTCTGTGGCTATGGACGATTGTTTTTTTTATGTTGCACACTGCATCTAGGTTATTATGAATATTTAATGGCAGCTTAAATGCTGAATGAGCTGTTTTGCCTAGATCTAATAAAGTTGCTGCAATTCCAGATGATGCAATGGCCAATGCGATACCAATTTTTGATCGTATCTCGGCAAGAAGTAGCGAAATAAGGAATGTTTTGCCAGTTCCACTTGGTGCATCCAAAAAAAAAAAATCCCCCTTACCCTGTCGAAACTACCAGCATAATGCGGTCGTAAATTGTTTTTTGTTCATCATTTAGTAGTGGAATATTGCGTGTAACAATCGCTGCCAGTTCTACAGTATCAGTGTTGATTAAATCAGATGCACTTTGATATGGTGAACTCATACCGAAATTACTAATTGGTAAATTTGCAATGGTAATGCAATGATCCTCGATAGCAATCAATGCTTCATTGTACATTGCGTCACTGAATGATATAGCTGATACACCGGCCAATTTGGTAATTCGTCACTTTTTAATTTTTATTTAAGTGAGGAGCATTTACATTAGTATTTTCAATTCTAAATACAGCCATATCTCTTCCTTTATTCACATACTTGCAAATATATTTGATGCACTTTACCGAACTGCAGAACTCAACATTAAGACGAGCATTGAATGTTTTGCTCAGCAGAGGTGAATATGGTACCACCCAACGATTTTCTATTTCAATGTCTGCGTTACTGATAGTTTTAATGAATGATTGTCTGCCATTATCGGTACTTCTTCGACCATATATTGCATATCCATCAACATGTGTGACCATATCGTTGGTGAATTCTTTAGCAAAACTCTTTGTACATTTTCCGTCTACCATGCTAGGCGATGAACGATTCAGATCTCCGCATGAACCATGAATCATGTTTGTAGTAACAATATCAAACAGCAATTGATCAGTAGACGGATCGGGAATTTCTGTTGAAATTAAACTATCAATGTCCTCAGGACGTATTTTGTCGATGAACCAAATCAAAATGTGAGCATGAGGTAATCCTCGCTTTTGTCACTCGACCGAATACATCCAACAATGTGTGGGGCCAAATACATGTAATTTTGTAATAAAGCTGATAAAGACGTCAATTTTTGTTTAAAAACACGTGCTGTGATGTCATGACGATGTATTGTATTTTGTCCAGGTAATAGCAACGATGTAATTTCCAGCATAAAGGTAATAAAAAACTATGTCGTCCATATTCGCGCACGAAAGTCATAGCATCCTGTATGTATGTATCTTGCATGTGACATGGACTACTGATGTATGATGATGGTAGAATAACAGAGTTACCAATTTCGGCAGTATGAGCGTTGTTTGCAATAACATCTCTCAAGTGAATGTATTCACACGCAGCTTCTGTTGTTTATGTCGTAAGTATCGTAGTCGTTCACTCTCTGTTTTCACGTACATGTCCACCATGAATTGTTGACTAAGCTCACGACATCGTAAAATGACCAGCAAAAAGTTGGTTGAGAGGTGACAACGGTAGACACCTGGCGAGGATAACTGATCGATTGGTAGTTCATCAGTTATCGACAGGAGAGAGTTGAAGATTAATTTAAATTGAGAAAAATATATAATTAAAGTAAACTGTAAATTTATTATACTACAATTATTATATTCGATTGCCATCTTGCAACCCTATTGCGGATCTGTGGATGGAACAGAATAATATAAAAATCGCGATTAAACAACAGGGGTTGATTGTAAAGGCTGAACATTTAAATTTGTATGTATTTTTCAACGGTAAATCATAATAAAATAAAAATAAAAAAATTGTCAAAAAAATAAATAAAAATATTTAGGGGTTGGTCACACATTTAGTGGTTTGAAAAATAGATGTTGGCCGTTTCTCTGACCTACCTGATATGTACACAAAATTTCATACAAATCTGTTCAGCTATTTCGGAGGAGTTTGGTAACAAACATCGCGACACGAGAATTTTATATTTTTTTTTATATCAGTAACTAAGGTTATTACTATAGCTCCTGTTAAAATCACTGAATAATCTCATCATATTAAATACAGCAGCGTTAAGCCGCTATTTTACGCTAGTACTCTGTGAGAGTGTGGTCCTTCCCCGATTGAGTTGACCCATTTGTGCAACAAGTATACTACTAATAGCTGCAGCATGTCTTTATCACGTTAAAACAGAACGTTTTGAGTAGCAAAACATTACCGAGTTCAAGCGCGTCGACGATGGCGGGCGGCAGGTCGGAGGCGGGCGGCATGGGGCTGAGCAGCAGCGCGCGCAGGCGCTCGAGCGCGCGGCACACGGCGCCCCCCGCGCCCCCCGCGCCCCCCGCGCCCCCCGCGCCGCCCGACCCCCCGCCCCCACCCGGCCCCGCGCCCGGCGCCGCGCCCGGCCCCCCAGCCGCCGCCACGGCCGCCAGCTCCGCGCGCACGGCCGCCAGCAGCGCGCCGCGCTCGCCCAGCTTGCGGATCGACACTAGGATCTTGTGCCGGGCGCCTTTCGTCACACCTGCAATCACAATATAATACACTCACTTTTTTACCCCACTGTGCTAGAAGGTGGGTAATGTTTTTTTTCTCTTTATTTGTTCCATACCAGCCTATTAGAGTCCACTGCTGAACATAGGCCTGCCCCATAGATTGCCTCATAATTGGGGGGTTACTTGTTTAGTAAGCGGGTTGGCAACCACCAAAACAAAAATATAACTCAATACTACAAGGGCTACATGCTACATGTTCATCTTCTTACAGGTAACCACAACTTATATAAATAGCGAAGTGAATAAAAAAAAATCAAGAAACAGATAATAATATGCCAATAAATATACATGAAAACCAGATTTTTCAAGAGTATGTGTGTGTTTATAATATGTATATTTCTTTGGCATGTTCTGTAACTTAAATGGCTCGATAGATTTTAACATATGAAATATCGTTAAATTTGATTGTAAGCAACATACATGTCAACAACATAAAGCCATATAATATTTATTTATTGCTTTTGAAAATACAAAAAAAAAGGGAGAGGAATGATTGTCTTCAGTTTACTGCATATTCTTTTTAATGCAATTGGATTATTTTAATTACTGTTTTAACTTGTCATCAATATTTAAAAATATATAACCTTTACTACTGATTCAAATGCCAGTAAAACAAAATTAATGTCAAACTCAAGGGAAATAGACGTTATGGTAGATGGCAACAAGATCGAATATGTCAAAGAATATATTTACTTAGGACAGATAATATATCCCCTTCATATGAAATGACAAAGGAAATAAACAGGCGAATAGCCCAAGGATGAAGAAAATACTGGTCACTGAAGGAAATAGTGAAAAGTAAGGATGTAGGCAAACACATAAAAAAGAAAACATTCGAGACCTGTATTCTACCAGATCTTACTTATGGCTGTGAAACTTGATCAACAACACTTCACCATAGGGAAAGGCTAACAAAATGCCAACGTTCCATGGAAAGACGCATGCTAGGGTTAAAAATCAAAGACAGAGTCAGGAACGTAGACATTAGAACAAGAACAAAACTCACTGACATTCTTACCCGGATAGACGTCCAAAAATGGAGATGGGCTGGACATTTGTTACGCCACCCCATTAACAAATGGAGCAAGCAAGTCACTCTCTGGCAACCAAGAGATGGCAAAAGAGGCAGGGGTCGTCAAGTTAGGAGATGGGAAGTAGACTTAAAACAGACAGCGGGACCATTCTGGTTGAGAGTAGCAAGGGACAGGAACCATTGGAAGGAATTGGAGGAGGCCTATACCAAAAGGCACACCGAACTTAGGGACCTCTCTTGTAACCCTATGTTTAAATAAAAGGCTATTATTATACTGATTTGAACCAGCAAGAAACCACTTCTTGCATTCATTTCAGTAGATAAGTATTTATTCTATTTATTAATCTTACATACTTTTTTTAATTAAGGTACAAAGCAGAATATTGAGCCATAGCAGTTCAGGGACAAGCAACCCAGGTTGGATCCCCTACGGCAGCATGAAAATTTTTCATTGAAATTTAAAATGCAAAGCTGCAACGTATTTGGCGGTGATGGAAAACATTGTGAGGAAACTGACATGTGAAGTCCGCCAATACGCACCAAGGTAGAGCAATGCACACTTCCCTGCCTTAAAACCTCTCAAAAATGAGAGGGGGCCTGTGTCCATGAGTGAGATGTATATAATTTATAATATTTATTTTTTTAATTCAATATAGATTACATGCAATTCTTACTGAATCATTTTTTTTTAATTTTTACCACTTTTCGGAACCAGCAGAACTTTTAAAAAAAGTATAATATAATACATTATAAAAACTACTTACAAAACTTATTTAAGAAATAGCTTAAAAGCGACAACCTCATTCTCAGGGGTTATTACTAACCATGTATTAATTTATATCATAATAACCCTTTTTATACAGTTTTTGTTTAATTTAATTTTATAATAATAAATTTAATTTAACAGTGGTAGAGCCACGCGGCAGCTTTTGCTGTCGCACGGATGGGCCGGCTCGAACCAGGGTGGTACCACGACCTCACAGAAAACCAGCGTGAAGTAGAGGTTTACCTCTGCGTTTCGCTTGGTGAGTGCAGGTGGCCGGAGTCCCTTTTTACTGGAAATGAGGCATTCCATCTTAGTCCTCACGGGTGACAACGCATCTACATTTTGATTTGTAATAGAGGATAGATGTAGATGTCTATGGGCCGCAGCAACCACTTACCATCAGGTGGACTGTGTGCTCGTTTGTCACCCTTATCCTATAAAAAAAAAAAAAAAAAAAAATTAAATATTTAAACTTTGTAATAGAGGCCTTGTAAATTTTCTTGAACTTTGTTGTAATTGCCCCTTGAATAAATTACTGACTGTGTAGAGTCGAGAAACTAGTATCTCTATATAATATATAACAATAAATGTATTTAACATTACTTTTTACTATTTTAAGGTATAAAAAATGATCTCACCTAATTTCTCAAGATACTCCTCGTCTATGGCCATCATTTGCTCATAACTTATGTTTGTGAAAAGCCAAACATATTTGTGAAGCCTTAAACTTTTCAGCCATTGAGCTACGTTTGACATGCCAGGATGTTCCGCAAAGTTATTTGACCTGAGGTCATCTAATCTAGTTTCACTGCCTGTTGTACCGTACATTATACTAATAGGCCTAATTTGACCTAAGCTGTGCTCGCTGGATAGTGAAAAACTTCTCGGTTTCTGTACAAATGGTTCATCACTTAAGTTCTCCGCAGATGATGACATGTGCATGAAATTCGATGAGGGGGGTGTCAAGCTATTCGACCTTTGAGCCTTGGGCTGTGAAATTGCACCGTCAAAATTAACCATTTCACCATCTAAACTTATATCCACATCTCTGCCATTCTTGGAGAAAGATTCTTGTAAAAGATCAGTGTATGACATATGGTCAGTTGAATCTAAAATGCCTCTAAATTCGACGTTTTTGCCGATAGTCCGTCTGAAAGCGTTATTAGTGCCCCATATATTTGTTTCGGGTAACAAACAAGGATCTATTCGTTGCTGCCAAACGGATTCCGTGTTTCTGTTGCCCGAGATGTGATTTTCTAAGTAGCGTAGCCATTGTGTTAGGGTCCTGTAAAAAGAACAAAATTTATTTCATTAAATTTTTACAGATTTTATCGTTGTTAATTTTACTATTTTTATATTTTTTAATTCCCAATGTTTAAGAATTTTTATTTATTTATTAGATGTACACAAGAGTTTACATACACTTTGACCTAAATATACATGCCTAATATTTTTTTATAGGATAATAGGGTGACAAGTAAAGAAAGCATCCAAATTGCCACACTTAATGTTCTGACCCTAAAGTCGGAAAAAGGTAAACTTAATACAGGTAATTATCGCCCGATCAGCCTTATGTCCAACTTATACAAAGTATTTACGAAAATACTGCTAAGAAGACTGGAAAGGAAATTAGATGACAACCAACCAGACGAGCAAGCAGGTTTTCGTAGAGGTTACACAGTATTGGACCATATACATGTTATGAGGCACTTATATTACATGGCATATATTGACTACAGCAAGACTTTCGACTCTTTATTTCACAATAAGATATGGCAGACCCTAAAAGAACAAGGTATCGAAAGCAAGTACATAAGGATACTGAGGAAGATATACAAGGAAAGTACAGCATGCATACACTTAGAAAAGAAAGGAGAACCATTTAGTACACAAAAGGGTGTGCGACAGGGCGACCCGCTATCCCCAAAACTTTAGTCTGCGGCCCTTAAATGATATTTAGAAGACTAAATTGGGACTGATATGGAATCAACATCGATCGAACTTGGTTAACACATCTAAGATTTGCGGATGACATATTTCTCTTTGCAAAAAACCCCACATGAACTGAATGTCATGGCAAATGATCTGGCATTAGAAAGTCAAAGACAAGGTGGGATTGTAAATGAACATGGAGGAAAGGAAAGTAATGACCAAAGGACCGAAGAATGAAACCATCAGGGCTGGTCAGAGTGAGATAGAATATGTGGATGAATACATCTATCTGGACCAAATTATCTCACCCACAGACAACAAGGAAAAAGAAATCAACAGGAGAGTAGCAAGTGGATGGAAAAGATACTGGAGCATGAAGGAAATAGTGAACGATAAAGAGCTGCACATATTGATTAAATCTAAAGTATTCAACACATGCATTCTACCTGTATTGATGTATGGATGTTAAACATGGGCCCCCACTAAATTGAACAGTAAGAAATTAAATATATGCCAGCATTCGATGGAGCGAAGCATGATGGAAATCATGAAAAAAGGATTTTATGGACATTAGGAAAAACACAAAGGTTTGGGACGTAGCAACAAATGTCAGGAAACTAAAGTGGAAATGGGCTGGTCATATGAGTAGAGGGAAGGAGAAGTGGAGCAGGAATGTCACAGAATGGTACCCTAGGAATGGTATAAGAAAGAGGGGAAGACCCTGCCAAAGATGGGAGGATGACCTGGTCAAATTTATGGGTATGACCTGGAGCCGGGTTGCCAAGGATAGAAACGTGTGGAAAAGGTTGGAGGAGACCTTTGCCGATTTGCAATCAGCAGAAGACAACCTAGATTTTAAATAACTTAGATATTAAGAAATTGTATTACATACTGTTGAATAAATGGCTTTATTATTAATAGGGTGACAAATGAGCACACAGTCCACCTGATGGTAAGTGGTTGTTGTGACCCATAGATATCTACATCTATCCTCGATAAAGAATCAAAATGCAGCTGCATTGTCAGCCGTGAGGACAAAGATGGAATGCCTCGATTCCAGTAAATAAGGGTCTCCGGTTCGCAACACTCACCATACGAAACACAGCAGAATTAAGCTGCTGGTATTCTGTGAGTGTGTGGTACTACCCTGGTCGGGCCGAGACCCATTCATGCTTCAACCATACATATTTACATATTACATTATCCATCAAATGATTTAATATTTCTTTTATTGTACAAATGTTGGCTTTAAATAATTGAACCCACAACTTTTGGAATAACAACCAGGTACTTTGACCTCAGTCCATGCAAAATCGAACATATACTTTCGGCCAATCCACCTGCTAACCCAAGCCGATCCTCCCCAACTTTGAAAATGTCCATTGACCATTAGGAGAAAAGTATATAAAAAATTGAAAATAATAGTATTTTACCTTTGCTCATGATGCATAAGTGCTGGATGCACCAGCAAGTATGATAAAAGTTGTCGACAAAGTTCTGGCGTGGCAGAGTTCCGTCGCGGTGCGTCCACACAACGCTGGACCAGCACTGGTACAGCATTAACATACACACTCTTCGCACGCTCATTGTCACTTCTTAAAAGTGGGAGAAGTGTCAATAGCTGACGCAACCGTTCACACCCTGAAAACAAATTTGTGATACTTTTTTACAGCTTTAGACTAACAAAAGAGCTTATATCATAGTAGGCACTGCTGCCCAATGACACCTACAAAATTCTCCTAACAATATTTGCTAAAGGCTTTGAGCACTAATAATATGGAAAGTCTGTGTCAAAATGTCAAAAACTAATTTCATCAAATGTACTACACATGTTCATGTAAATATAAAGAAAGTAAGTGAAAATATATAAAAGTAGGTGAGTGTAGGTAGTTGCTTTCGGCTAAAAGTAGACCTAATAGTCACAATAATAATTAAGTAAAATAACAAACATCAGCAATAAAATGTTAATTTGTAGCACAAAGCTCTATTAAACCAAGTAAAAAAGGATTATAATTAAAAAAATCTAGTTTATACTAGTAATTAAAAAAACGCATATAGCCAGATGAATAAAATAATATTATTATTTTATTCAGTGGGGTGCTTATAATCAGCCTCATTATGACATTAATAATTAATAATAATAAATTAATGGATCTAGCATATTTCAAACAGTAAGAAACATTTATAGATCAGAGGAAAATTACACTGTTAGTGTAATAAATTACTTTGGTTCATTTATTAAAATAAATAAAATAATAATTAATAAACACTACATTTGATTCAGATATCAATGTTTGTTGCATTTCTGAATTAATTTCAGTGTTTATGATTTCAAAAACTTATTATTTATATAATATAAAGGCACATTGATAATAGATTTTTTTTGCTTAGTCTTAAGTTTGTGCCCTTGTTAACCTTGAAAATAATGAATGATCCAACTTACCCTCGTCATCATCGTCGTCAGTCCTTGGGGTCAGTAAGCTGGCAAGCAGCGTCTCGTCATTTGCATCTCTCTCCAGGCGTTCGTCTTCCACATGGTTTTGTAGTGCAGCCTCCACAGCTCTTTGAACGAGCTTTATGCCAGGCCAAGGAACTCGACGCGCCAGTGCACAGGCCACCACAGTCCGTTCGCAAGTGCCCCATTGCTCAAAAATCCCGGCCACACCCCCGAGCTGCTCGTAAAACGTACCGTTCATCGCCGCAACAGCATAGCAAACCGACGAAATGAGATTTGTTTGTATTCAACACGTCAAAGATCCGTGACAGCTGATCGTACGACCACTATTTGACCAGTTTTTGCTATGAACGGCACTGTGGGCTGCAGCGGCGGCGTCGGAAGGACGGTGTGAATGACGTGTTCTACCAATTAATTTAAATTTGAATATTGTAGGTAGAATTAAAACACAAAATTTTAATCCATTTCGAAAAGCAGTCAAATTATCAAAATCCAAGATGGCCGATTACAGATAATAATGCATTTTTTTTTTCTTTCTTATTATAAAACATAACGATTAAACTATTTAAAAAAATACTTAATAAGACTTTTTATTTTATTAGGATAAGATTTTTTTGCTTTGATATTTTGTTAAGACTTTTTTGGATTTCAGATGCACTTTAAAAGTGCCATCTACCGTGAAATGGCTCATATTAACATTTTTTCTTTGCAACATGAGATGGGGTAACATAGAGAGTGGTAATATGTATTATAATATAATACATTATTACTTTCTTTACAACACGAGATGGCGGAATATGTGTTTTATAAACATGCAATTTTTAAAATATGTAGTCAAACTTGTTTACTGATTTATATTTCTTTTACCTAACTTTTAAAACATGTTACGCTCACACTAGGAATTTCTCCTGCACCGCTTGGATCTACATTTTTGTTACTCCAGTCCAAAAACCTTGTTTCGAGCATGACTGGAATCCACGGCTTGTACCATCGTAGTCAAATGCTTAACCACTGTACTATCGAGTCGTTAAATTCATAAGGCCATATTTGGCTATTCGAAGTTCCTTTAAAAGGCGAAGTGTAGGACGGCCGCCCACTAGATGGAGTGACAATCTGGTAAGATATGCAGGAAGTCGATGGATGCAGGTGGCTCAGGATCGTGCTTTGTGGTATTCCTTGGGGGGCCTATGTTCGGCAGTGGACTTGTAAAGGGCTGTAATGATGATGATGAATTGGCTATTAAAATTCCTATACGGAGCCTTTGAGCAGTTTAGTATTTGAATTTTAAGTAGGTACTTAGTTAAAATACTGGAGTAGTTCACAGACGTAGGTCGAAAAAAAATAGACTCAAACAATTCCTTCCGTGTCCGTGTCCAGAATCAGTGTCGGATAAAGATATTTCGGTGGTATTTGTCCATAATATAAGGCCATAGGCGCAATGTTCTATCTATGAGACAGGTAGATAATCTTTACGGCACACTGATTTTTTTTTGCTTCATCATGCGTGTACTTATTTTGTCAATGCTAGAACATTGTACAAAAAGATTTAAGTGTTTACAATGACATTCTTTTTTTTTTGTAATTGCGTAGTGTCGGCTAACTACAATTGCAAGGACCACACCAGCGATATTCCCAAGTGCAACCATCCATAAAGTTTTAAATAATTTGCATAGTCTGCTTGGTTTTTTAATTTTTTATAATCTGATGTTGAGTTACTGCCACCGCCCATGAATTTCATCTTTTTTTTTTATCGTCTCTAAATCATATCCGTGTAGAAATTTACCAGTTGATTACTAACCAGGTGGTGTGATACAAATCTGTCCTCCAGGAGTTTCAGGGTGACGCCTAGAGTGTAGGAGTACCCGAAAAGACGTGAAAGGACCGGTAGTAATCATCATCATTAGAGCCTATCAAAATTCTAGTGCTGAACATAAACCTCCCCCATAAAATGACTGACTGAGGATTTGCGTGATAACCTCGATATAGAACGTGAAAGGAGGGCTCTGGCTGTTCGGTGTAATATGCTTGCATGCCGGTTTGCGCGGTGCAGTCTCAAGGCAAGGCTGACCCTGTTTAGAGCATATTGTCAATGCTTCTATACTTGTCAGCTTTGGTTGGACAGTACCAAAAATGCACGTAGCAGCATTAGAGTGCAGTATAATTAATGCATTCCGCATTCTTATGAAACTACCTAAATACTGCAGTGCGTCGAGCATGTTTGCCAACGCCGGGTTGCCCGATTTCTTCGCTGTTATTAGATCTCGGGTTGCAGCTTTTTGGTCCCGCATACGTGATTCCGAGAACGAGATCCTCAGGGTGTGCTACGAGTGCCCAGAGAATCCCATACTAAAATATTGGCGTGCCGTGCATCGCGACAATAACTGTAAATAGATAGTACGAACTCCCTTTTGGGGGCAATTTTAGTATTTTTAGTATTAACCTATGATTACAGTTGAATTGTCTTTTATTTATCTTATTTATTGTATCGTTATAATTATATTTTCAAAATACCTCATAGGGGGACTTTTCCATAGTTGCCACATTTGGCGGGTTGCCAACAGCTGTTTTTTTAGTCTTTATCAGGAAGACGTTGTTGCCCGTCTTTGCATTTTCCTCTATCGCTTCATACGACACCCACAGGATGATTCACATCATAATTCATATTATACACAGCGAAACTGGTCACGTCTCCTTCACCCAGAAATTCCTATCCCCAAATATCGACCAGAAATTCCCTTGGCTTTAAATCTAGATAACAGAATATATAAGGGTTCTCGAAGGACAAAAACATTACAAACAAATTACTTGCTAATTTTGCTGATGTGCCTTAGCTTTGACAATAACTCTTTCGAGATACGAAAGAAAGAACACAGACGAATTGCAGATTTGTACCTACATTATTAAGTTCCCTAGTGTTTGCATCCTAATGGTAGAGCCACGCTGCAGCTATATTATGTTACAGTACGAATGGGTCTGCTCCACCGAGGTAGGATCACGCTCTCATAAAATATGCTGATGTGTTTCGTATGGTGTGTAGAGAATCGGAGACTCTTTTTACTGGAAACGAGGCATTCCATCTTTGTCCCCGGGGGTGACAATACATCTGCATTTTGATACTTAATTTAGGATTAATGTCTATGAGCCACAACATTCACTTACCATCACTGGTCACTGGTGGACTATGTGCTCGTTTGTCACCTTTATTCTACAAAAGACCCTGATGTGTCGGTTCTGGCCAGGCCAAAGAAAGAAGATGCCACGTGTGTTTTTGGTGCTGTACTTTGTACTAGGGTCTGCTTCCTATAGTCTTAGTCTATACAGAAGTTAGTATAAAAAGTTCGAATACCTAAAGAACCACATCGTTGATATATTTAGCATTGGTGTGGGGATAATCCGGCGAGAATAAAACTCGGCCAGATTCATCGACATAATATATTGCCACACGTGGCGCACAACCTTGTTCTTCTTGACCACAATGGACACATTTTTTATAGAAGTACGGGCAAACGAGCATGCGGCTTATCTGATGGAAAGTGTCGTAATTATATAATATATACGTAATTATAATTTCTTATCATTAATTAGATAACTACGCCCGTCTTCCATTCAGACAGTGGTCAAAATTCGTCAATATTGACGAAGACCTGATAGTCATCAGGATGAATGATCAGCAGGGCCGGTAAGGTTTATGGTCCTCCATGTTTGTAACACACGTGGGCAAGTGAACGAGATGTGCAACATTGCTAAGGCTAAGTCATAAACAGATTTCTACGAACGATCGTTTGATGAGGGTCGTGGAATTCAGTCTAGTGTCTATTTTTTATAGGATAGCCTCACCTAGATCACTCTATCCTATAAAAAAACTATCAAAACTAAACTATCCTAAATCTATCACAATTTATATATGCACGAGAACTAAAAAAATCTACAACGGCAGTGACAGCCTACCACGACTAAGCACAAGCGTGGCTAAACTACGAAGTCATACTGTGGGGTAACAGTGTAGAAGCACATACACTTTTATTTTACAAAAAATTAATTAAAAAAATGACTTGCAAATATCAAACAAAGACAAAGCTGCAAACTTCACTTTCAAAATCTCAACATTCTAACATTACCGTGCATATATATCTATATTAGAAACTAGCTGACCTGGCGAACTTCGTACCGCCTAACTTTTTTTTAATACATTCTTATTCTGCTATTCGGGACACCGGGTCAGCCAGTAAGATAAAAAAAGAAAAAAGAAAGTTGATAAGTCAACAATTACATTATATCAAAAAATAAAAATTATAAAATACTTAAAATTCTTTTAATAGTCACTAACATCACAATGAAAATAACAATTTCTGATTTCTTATTAATGATACCTACTTATTATATTTCATTTTATTTTTACTTATTCAAAATTAAGTTTCCATCGTATAAATATTGACAAATATTTATACGATACGATATAATATTTATACGATACTAACGACTTTTGTATGGGAATATAAAAAAGAGAAAAGTGTTGTTTTTAAACATTTTCAGGCAATTTCTTTAAATTTTTCTCTCCGTAAGAACCATCTTCGTACTTCAAGGAATATTATAAAAAAGAATTAGCGAAATCGGTTCAGCTGCTCTCGAGATTTGCGCTTAGCAACATATTCAGCGATTCATTTTTATATTATAGATGTGTAAGTTTGTATAAAAGCACCCAAATTTTTACGCCAAAATCATAGACTTTTTCAAAGTTCAGGTCCTTACCCGATATTAATTAAAATTTATAATAAATTGCCAGAATACCTAAAAGCCGAAACAAATATTAATAAAGAGCTTATGAATCTCTTTAAAAACATTTTTTTTTATAGGATAAGGGTGACAAACGAGCACACAGTCCACCTGATGGTAAGTGGTTTCTGTGGCCCATAGACATCTACATCTATCTTCGATTACGAATCAAAATGCAAATGCGTTGTCACTCGTGAGGACTAAGATGGAATGCCTCGTTTCCAGTAAAAATGGTCTCCGGATCTCTACACTCACCATACGAAACACAGCAGCGTTAAGCTGCTATTTTATGCTGGTATTCTGTGAGAGCGTGGTCCTTCCCCGGTCGAGCCGACTCATTCGTACTACAACCATAAATAGCTGCAGCATGGCTCTACCACGTGTAAAGGTTACATACGTATTCATAGTCACTATTCAATTATAGAATACATTGAGAAAAACAATTTTTGAGTGTCTGCCCATGTCTGCCCCTCTCATGTTCATTGCATGTTTTATTTAGTTATTAAGTCTCATGTAATGCAATTTGGGAAGAAATAAATAAATAAAAACTTGAAGTATTTAAAAAATAACTAAAAATTGGTAAAATAATTGGTCTTTGATTATTTTAAATCTAAATTACGCCACGTTAAGAGAATCTATCCAGGCCACCCAGTTACAAATAAAGTTACATTAAAGAGAAATATATACATATTACCTATAATTGAAAGTATATATTTAGATATTAATAAACACAAAATAAAATATAAAAACGCAGTCATATTTTCTTTGAAGTTAATATCAACACAATAGTGATGCAGCTGGACAGGCGTCAAGTATTTATTGAAGGAATTTTAATCCTTTAATAGTGGCCATTGTCCACTATTGGACAAACAGTCTTCAATGACAAGGTGTAATTGAATTTCATTGCAATAGAAAACGTAGGTAAGGTAGCGTTAAGCGTTTGCTCGTAAATTGACTCTGCTTTTCAATTCACAATTTCTATTTTTGAGTTTCACTATTTCTTTATCCTTAAAAAAAAGAATCTGCAACAAATATACATTTTTAAGTATTGGCTGAAGTCTGTGTAAACAATGTCATACTAAATGAAGCAAAAAAAACCTATTTTTAAAAATAAATGGATGGGTTTTGGCGGGAACTTCTCTGGTACAGGATTGTCGCTTCCGAACTTTGATTCCGAATAACATTTCTGTTCAGATCATGGATCATCTAGAAGTGGATTTTGATTTTGGTAAGTAACAGGAGTGCGATTGGTGTAATGAATAAGGTCTTAATAAATCTTAAAATTCTTTAAATTGATTAAGGTCTTATATTAAATTCCACAGATGGGCCAAGGCCTCCTACCATTTCTGAAAGGATTATTGAGAAAACAATCAAAAATAATCCGCGGCACTCATTGAGTTATATGTACTACGTACTAGAGAAGTAGAGAAGCCCTTCTAAACAAAAAATGTGTACTACTCTATGTCTTCGCGCATGCGCGGGAGATAATAAAGTCGCGCATGCGCAGTTTATTTAAACGCGTTGCTCTTTTTCTTTTTTTTGCGTTCAGAAGCAATTGGAAAGGGCTACCCCGATTGCGCAGGGAGGCGGAAAATGCTTTATGCATACCACGACAGCCGGTCTGTCGTGGTTATGTGGGACTCACTGTATCTAACTTAAAGTCGAGCCTAGGTGCTACCCACTAAAAACCGCCTGTGGGACTGACGATTGGCCGATTAAGCCGCTTCGTCGGATCGGAAGCGACCCTCTTTTGGGAGAAGAGGGCGCAGGCGGCTACAAAGAGCCGCTGAAGAAGAACCTACTTAGGCAAATTTAAGAAGAATCGGCTTGAGCCGCCAGGAGGCATTTCAGGTCGGTTGAAATTTTATTTGGCGGATCCGAGAGAGAGTTTCTCGGCCTACGGACTCGATAGCGACAGGGGGGTGGGGCTGCATAAGTAGCTGCCTCACTAATAAGATGACTGGAGTGCGACTCTGAGGCTTTGAAGAAGTTCTCAGAGAGTTTTTTAAGAAATTGTTGAATTGTAGGGAGCTCTAGGTCCCGATGAAGGTCGGCATTACGGTACCAACGTGCGTTCACAGCTCGACGACAGAAAACATTTTGAACTATTTGAAGTTCATTAATAATTTTGGGGTCAGCGTAGGCAAAAATGGCGCCCGCGTAGGACATGACTGGTCGTATACAGGCCTTATAAAGGGTACGCTTGTTTCTGAGGGACATTTTACTATGTCGGCCCAACATACCGTTGAGCCTACTCAGGTAAAAACGTGCGTGACGGGTTACTCTTTTGACGTGGGCCTGAAAGTGAGCCTTGTGTCTAGGGTGACACCTAAATATTTGGCAGACGTATGCCAGGGGACAGGGGTCCCTAGCATACGTATTGGTGGAGTGTTTTTGAGACGGCGTCGTTTATAATCGAAGTGAACGGCGGAGCTCTTCTCCGTGTTCACATCGATGCGCCATTTTTTAAACCAAGCTCCTAGGTCATCAACTGACTTTTGGGCCTTGTTCCGTATGAAAGGTAGCGAGATACCTTTACAGTAGAGAGCAGTGTCGTCTGCGAAGAGGGAGAGCTGAACTCCTTTCGACGGGATGGGAATGTCGTTGGTGAACAGGATGTACAGCAGAGGAGCAAGTACTGAGCCCTGAGGGACACCAGCTTTGATGAGGCGCTGTGAAAATAGCGTGCCTTCGTGTCTAAAACGAAAGGTACGATGCTTTAGATAAGAGGCCACGAGACGTACTAGACGATCGGGGAGACCTATTTTGTATAATTTGTAGATAAGGCCTGTATGCCAGATTCTATCAAAGGCTTTAGCTATGTCGAAAAAGATCGCGATGGTCTTATGACGATGAGGATAAAAACCGCTGAGGATATATTCCACAATACGGTGAACTTGTTGGGGACAGGAGTGTTTCGCTCGGAAACCGAATTGATGGGGAATGATAAGAGGGTCACCGTCTGTGGGAAACAAATGGTGCCTCATGCGAGTTTGGATGACTCTTTCGAAGAGCTTGCCCATGGCCTTGAGGAGGCTAATGGGGCGATGACTGGAGGGGAGGTTAAGAGGCTTGCCTGGCTTGGGAATACCAATCACAGTTGCCTCTTTCCACGTAGTGGGAAAGTAACTAAGGTTGAAGCAGGCGTTGAAGATAATAGATAAAAGGGTTAACACCTGCTCAGGAAAGTGTTTAAGGGCTTGGTTGGAGATGGCAACCGCGCCCGGAGCCTTTTTGGGCTTAAGTCCTTTGATGAGGGATGAAATCTCATCATTGGATACAGAGATATGTTCGGAGGCTGTAGGGGGTGAGTTCCGGCGGCGGACCTCATCCTCCACTGCCTGGACGTGTGAGGGGTCGATGGGTTGAGAGCTAGGAGAGCATTGTGCGGCAATACTATCTGCAAAGCACTCAGTCTTTTCCTCGTCCTCGAAGGCAACCGTACCGTCGGGACGGGAGAGAGGGGGAGTGCGGGTGATAGCGTCTATACGGAGGGCTCTAGCCATCTGATAGTACGCTGTATGAGATGGAGAGATATTCTCCATGAGTTTACTCTTTTCGAGGTCTCGAAATTCAGAGAGGCGGAAACGGAGTTCTCGTTGAAGACGATTGGCCGTGCGCCTATATTCGGGGGTGGGATATTTTGCTGCTCTCCGGAAAGCAGCTTTCTTGGCTTTTAACAGGTTGCTAATATGTAGGGGAAGCCCACTATTGTTAGTAACCGGAACGACCCTTTCGTTCTTCTTAAGGGAGGATTTAATAAGGGTGGAGAGTGAATCGAGCGCGGTGTCGATTTTTTCGGGACTGTCTAAGTCTGACGATAGGGAGATGGTAGAGTCCTTTGAGTCCAGAACTTTAGCTAGGGACTCCTTGAATCCCTTCCAATTAGTGAAGGTTTTCGTGTGTGTTGGAGGAGGTGGCTGATGGCCAAGAATGAGGAAGACCGGTCGGTGATCGGATCCTAGATCGTCTATTGTCTCGATTGCCCTGAGTTTGAGAGAAACTCCTTTGAGTAACGCAAAATCTAGTACATGGGGGCGTGGTCGGTGTTATCGGGAACGTGAGTAACACCGAGAGGACCGCGCGTTGCTCCTGCGCGGTCAGTTAATATAAATAAATCTGGGGGGCACGGCAGTGCCCCCGCCAAGTCGAACAAAAATGCAGCACGGCCGTACCATCCTTTTCTCGAAGCATGTCAAGCCATTTTCGAAACCCTATAACTTCGTTGTGGATAAAACTAGGTGCCTAAATTTTCAGTAATCAAGTAGACATTGTATAAACTCGGTATATTTCAAATTTCATCAAATTTAAACTAGTAGTTTAATATTTAGAACTAGTCAAAGTTTCTTAATTTTGTCACTCACTGACTGACCGATCATCAAAACTCTAAGGCACTTCTAGCAGACATAGAAGCTTCAAATTTGTAAAACAACTATTATTTAGTATTTAAATCACGGAAAAATTAAAATACTTTGCAATTTCGGTCCAGTTTTCGAGATACACCAACTGCAGAAATAACTTTGTAATCCTATATAAATATATAGGATTACAAAGTTACATTTGCAGTGAATGAATCAGTGTATCTATATATGTATAATACTAGCTGTGCCCCCCGGTTTCACTTGCGACATGCGAACTTCGAGAGAGACATCACGACGGACGGTTTCTGAATTAACAAAGATTTAAAAAGTGAAATATGTTACTAAAATTACATGGTTAAAGTACATACATACATACATAAACACTCACGCCTGTCACCCAGAGGGGTAGGCAGAGACTACGGACTTCCATTTGGCGCGATCCTGACACACCTCTCTCGCCTCTTTTACATCCATATATCTACGCATACACACTCGTCGGTTAAGGGTACTCCTAATCTGGCCCATTTTTAATGTATCGCCGATTTGGTCGATAAACCTTCGTCTAGGGCGTCCCTTCCCGACCCTGCCGTTCACTTCTGCAACATAAATTTGCTTTGTCACTCTTTCCTCGTTCATTCTTTCTACGTGACCAAACCACCGAAGCATTCTTTTCTTAATCCTTGTCACAACATCATCTTGCAAACCACACTTTTCTCTTATTACACTATTTCTCACCCTGTCATTCAGATTCAGCCCTAGCATACTTCTTAAGGAACGCATTTCTACAGCATTTATTCTACTCTCATGCTTCTTCTGCCAGACCCAACTTTCAATACCATACATTAAAGTGGGTACTAACACAGCATTATGAATTGCCATACGTGCCTTAGTTGACACATTCTGACTCCTCACAATAGCGTGTAGAGCCCCATTCACTCTATTTCCTGCGTTCACTCGTCGTTCTATATCCTTATCATATCTACCATCCCTGCTAAATAAACATCCCAAATATACAAACTCATCCACTTGCTCAATCAACTCCCCTTCTATTCTTATTTCACATAAAGTTTTACTTTCTTCTCTTTCAAAAACCATCACTTTCGTCTTACTTGCGTTCACTTTCATACCCCTTTCTTTCAATGACCAATTCATTAAATAAAGTAATTGGTGGTTATGCATGATACAGGTAATGATAGATACGAATAATGTGGCCTTTTTGTACCGGCGTTACTATTTCACATTTTAACATGAAAAAGTGGTTATTGTGACATAACTGAAATAGTTAAACATATGGTATCGCAAACTTTTTTGTAGTTATTGATATCCTCTATAAAACTGAAGTAGGTACATTACTTTGGTCTATTATCAATAGTTTTCGCAGGTTACGCGATATAAGGATTCTTTTTGGTATTTTTTTCACACCTTGGGTTACATTAACGAAGTTTTCATACGGATCTCTAACTTTTTTAAAATATTATATAGCCTATGTTCATCAGGGATAATGTAGGATTCTAATGGTGAAAGAATTTTTCAAATCGGTTCAGTATTTTCGGAGCCTATTCAATTCAAACAAACAAACAAATCTTTCCTCTTTATAATAGTATATATAGTATTCGGTGCCTATTCAATTCAAACAAACAAACAAATCTTTCCTCTTTATAATAGTATATATATAGTATTCGGTGCCTATTCAATTCAAACAAACAAACAAATCTTTCCTCTTTATAATAGTATATATAGTATTCGGTGCCTATTCAATTCAAACAAACAAACAAATCTTTCCTCTTTATAATAGTAGTGTAGATAGAGTGTAGAAGTGTAGATGTAGGTAATGGAATAATAGCTGTAGATAGGTACCTAGATATAACTATCTACATAAAGAAATGAGATGCCATCAAAAACATAACTTTTTTTACAAGTTATGTTTTTGATGGCATCTCATTTCTTTATGTAGATAGTTATATCTAGGTACCTATCTACAGCTATTATTCCATTACCTACATCTACACTTCTACACTCTATCTACACTACTATTAAAAACCAAGTCTCGCTCTCAGTTCTTCTACCGTAAAAAGTTGTGAGATCCATGTAATACCAAGTCGGTTAATTTATTCAGTCCCTACTAAGGGTCCTTCTCTCTTAAATTATTACGTAATTAGCTAACCAAACAACATCTTATAGTGACCATATCAATATTAAAAATCTTTTATGTTTTAAAAAGACTCAAAATGGACGCCACTGTCGCTCTATATTATATGGCAGCGAATAATTAGTTTTTATTATTGTCAGTTTTTAAAAAATAAGAAAAATATATCAATAATATCGGCTCGGACTCGTAATTAGTTATAAATTCCAAAAAAATTCATTACACCAATCCATGTCGGAAATACGTCGCAAACCCTAATTTACTCCGCTACGCATGATGTCTGTGAGCAGATCGCACGCACACAAGTGAAGTCCATCGCGATAAAACCCTTTGAAGTGCGAGAATTTACCGACAACGAACCGACAACAACAACTTCGCACGAAGTGACGAAGTATTAACGAAGGGACGGCCACATACATTGCGATAATGCCAATATTCGCGCTATCGCGATGTGTGTGGCTGCGGCAATAGAGATAGAAAGTTACATAACTATCTCATTTACGTCAGAGCAGACACATAGGTAGATAATTCCCAGATCGGCAACTAGGACCAAAGTCAAGGTGACGTCTGTTACTGCTGTCTATGTTTAGTAGTGACTTTAGACTTTATTAGGCTGTAATATGGAGTGTAGAGTAGAAGGAGGACCATCTCTGTATATGAAAAGTGTCCCTAAAAACGCGTCCAATTAGGGTGGCGCTGCAGTAGCATAGGATAAATTAAAAAAAAGCGCCAAAATTAATTAGAATAAGATGGAGAAATAAACAAGGACCGACCAATCCGTTTGCTTTTGTATTACGTAAATAGTTGAGGTTTTGTATACTGGCATTTTACTAACTACTCTAGTCATGAATTTTTTTAAATATTTGAATTCAGCTGACTTCACTCCGTCTACAACAGCTATATTCATATCGTAGTTTTTCAGACGGCAGCGCTATTGTGGTAGGTTTTGGAACCTCTATTTTCAGTATATAGTGGGACACTTTTTCAACTTTCGCACCTTATAAGATGGTTCTCCTTCTACTCTACACTCCATAGGCTGTAATGATGATGACGATGAAGAACCTTGCAGACATGAGCTCCGGCAGCAGGGTGCAAGGGGGTGCACTTGCACCGCTCTGTCAGGAAAGAAAATACATAGATTTTTTTTAAATTAAGTTACAGTTTGAACAAAAACTAGAGGCGTCTTAGGTTGCTGTCCAAATTTAGTCATCACCTCGTTAATAAATTCAGTACCTATACCTCTACTCTCTTCCTATGAACACTGAGTATACACAGGCCACTTAGCCTCACGTCTCCTATCGATGAGTGATTCCATGTCTTGACACGTCGTAATAGTATGTATGTACCTGTAAAATTATATATTTCATTTTAGGTAATGGTATAATGTGTAGATGCAGATGCACCTCTCTGAGAGTAATCCTGGCGGCGCCCATGCTTGCAGAAATATAAAAAATACAAAAGAATTTCACTCTTGGAAACATAAGTAGTTAAAACTGTACTAGGTATGTACTTAAGTAAGTCTTTGCTCTCAAATTTCATCAGGTAGGTACCTACTACCCAAATTGAATTAAAGAGCACAGTTTTGGGGCCTATTATTTTACGGGATCATAAATAACTAAGAATGTCTTACGATTTGTAACGCCTACGGTAACTAGGTAGAGCCATTTTACTTTTACAGAAATTTTATTCTATAGATAAATTTCCAGACATGTGCAAAATCATCGAGAGTCATTACTAATAACAAACTGTACATATGTAAAAGTTTGTTGTACATATTTGTAACAGAAGTTACAGCAAATTGGAAAAAATTAAGTCTGAAAGCTTTTTACCTTTTATTTAGGAAATCCCGTATTACAACAAGAAGCGTAAATATTTTGGTATCAGCCTTTTGATTAGGTTCTTAGTCCACTGAACAGATTTTAAAATTAATTTATTTTCATGAATAAAAAACTTTTTTAATATATTTTAATTACCTGCACTCAACCATTATTTATTCGGGAATTCAATAAAAAGCACAGATAGCGTGGTGGCAACACCAATGTTATATTTTAAAACTTTTAGGTTATTTTATTACTCGCATCTCGAATTTAAATACCAGAATACCTTCGCAATATACCTAATTATCACGTTTTTACGTATCTTAATGTTAGTATTAAGTATTAGTACAAAAAATAAATTACCGTCTAGCCTCATATTTAAAATAGAATAAAATATTTTTTATATCACATTAGATTATAAATATAATAATGAAAGTAATTTATTAATTTTACCATTAGTTTGAAAAAATACCTCTATCCTGAGGAGAACCGACAAGAAAACCCATCAGGACTTTCTTTTTAAATTAATACTACAGTAAAGGAAATTATACAATTAATTATTTAAGACCTTGAACGCTTTTTTGATGATCATTTTGTTAAGCATATACCTTTCAAATATCATTGAGGCAACATCATAAACGTATCATAAAACAAATGCTCCCTATTGGCTGCAAGAAAAGTGGAGCGATGCGTTTGCGCAAGTCACGCCTATTTTCAAATGTTCGTCCCCTACCTTTATACTGTTATTGCGCAACCAGTAGGGTTCGACATGTTTCGATTTATATAGCCCGATATTGATCTATTATATATTCTGTGTTGATACTGATATTTTTACATTGATGACTCTCTAAATTGTGGTGTTCTTGATTATATTATTATTATTGTATATATATAGAGATCTGCAAATTAACCTATGTTCACAAAATAAACAGACCTGATTTGTTTTTTTTTGAACTTTGTGCTCGTATAGCCCACAGTTCACCTGATGGTAAGTGGTTTCTGTCACCTATAGGTATCTAAGAACATCTATCCTCAATAAATAATCAAAATGCAGATGAGTTGTCAATCGTGAGTCCGTGACGCCCGTGAGGACTAAGATGGAATGCGTCTTTTCGAGTAAAAAGAGTCTCAGGTTCTCAACAATCACCATACGAAACATAGCAGTGTTAAACTGCTATTTTACGCTGGTATTGTTAGGGCGTGGTCCTTCCCCGGTGAGCCGACCCATTCGTGCTACAACTATACTCCTAATATAGTTGCAGCATGGCTCTACCACGTATAAAAATAGATTTGATTTGTTCGATCTCTTCAATTTCGGTTGAACGTATTTTTATTGTATTGCTAAGTTGGTATGGTTACTTACTTAAGGTTAACATTTTTGTTTAAAGAAACTCGACAAGAATTGCACTAACTGTAGTGGGTCCTATTACTATCATATAGTATAGCACATTTTCGAAAAACCAAAGATTTTTTGTTTTCTTATCAGCAGCGCTAGAGTAGTTCTAATAATTTTGCAATGGCAGATAATTAAATAAAAACGTCTCCTAAAATGTGATAGTCATTTTGGGTCACATAGTTTCGAAGTCATTATTTGGTATATAAATAAAGTCCCACGCGTATTTCCGCTGCAAAAACATGGGCACGTGGCTGTAAAAATAACACTCGCCATGACAGATGTGAGAAAGCTCGAGCCGTCGCGTTGTAGTGGATACGCGTGCATCCAACAAAAGGGTTATAAAGAAAACAAGGCTAAAGTCATTTGATGATAGAGCCTAGTCACGTTGACGTGAATTAGTTGGTTATTATGTTTGCCATTATGCTGAATATTAAAACAGATTAAAAAAACAGCTGGTAGCTGATTTAACATGGGCTAGTTTTTAGTATATGAATGTCTAGGAAATAAAACATTTCAAGGAGATGTGAAATCCGCAAACAGGCTTTACTAGGTGGTAGAATTCCTTTGTTGCCTAAGAGTTAGTAAGGTTAGGTACCTCAATCTATTTATGCCGCCAAATAGCACTGCTTGCTACTACTGTGTTCCCTTCTGAAGGTTACAGAGTAGAGAGCCAGTACAATTAGAGGCTACGAGGAATTCTATGCTAGTAGGTACTTACTCAGAGGTGACAACTGACTGTGTGTGACTGTATCCTTCTTTTTTGACAGCAGTAACCAGTTACTATCAGATGTACTGTAAGTTTGTTTGTAACCTACTTCAGTTTTATAAAAAAAAACGCACTAAGGCATCGGGCCGTTTAATCGCCTAGAAGTGGGACGTATGTTTATTGTAACTTATAGGTGTAATATCAAAAACTATTGTTCTGATTTTGAAAAATCTTTTTCTGGTAGTTAGATAAACTATTCCTGATGGTCACAAACTATGCTTTTAATAATTTTAATCATTCAAACATGCCGTAGAGAAGGCAAATGAAATTCCACGCGGACGATGTTGCGTCCATTTTCTACTACATCATATTTTGTTGCAAAACAACGATTTTGAGGTAACATAAATTCGCGCACAAAGTCACAAATTGTGTATTACTTAGTATCCCGCTGTTCTTACTCATTTTAAGAGGACGGTATGCAAAATAAAAGCCATTGTCACAGGAGAAAGTGCAGTTCAATTCGCGCGAAATTTGCCCGTCATTGTTTATAAAACGGTCCAACCCTTTTGTGCGAAAATTGCGAAGATGGCGAACACAATAACCTATGCAAATTGTATAATTTGCATGCGCTTTAATTTTGACGGAGACAGTTGTTGGTGTGTTGACCAATTTCATTTGGTGTTATTTACAGTTTTTTTCTATGTGGTAGAGCTATGCTGCAGCTATTTTATGGTTGTAGCATGGATGGGTTGGCACGAGCGAGGAAAGACCACGTCCTAATAGAATAACAGCGTAAAAAGCAGATTAATTCTGCTGTGTTTATTATGGTGAATTTAGAGAACCGAAGACCTCTTTTTACTGGAAACGAGGCATATATTGAGTTTGTGATTGTGTAAGCAATGGGCTAGCCAACTAGCACTTCTTTCATAACTTTCCATCTAAACCTATATTTTTGGTGATCTGATTAACCACTAAACGTGGTCTAATTCGCTCTCTGGACTCAACCTGCCCCCTCAATAGTTAGAGACGTGAAGCTATGTATGTGAATTTAATTGCTATAGTGATCGTTATATGTTTAATCGAGATGAGAATTATTTGAAAAATATCTGACGATCAGATTTTTACGTTACGTTGCATTTTGGTGACTTTTTATAGGCTAGGTAGGTACATTGATGCCAAAAATTAGCTTCATTGTTGGAAGTTTTTAGTTTATCTAAATTTATCTTTTTATTGAAATGTCAACCTCACTTGCATACTATATGATCTATCGTTACCGTTTCAGTCTTTCAAAAGTTCACTGCTGAACACAGGCCTCCATAAAGGTTAAGGAGGGATATTGGCCAAAGTTAGCAGGCGGATTGGCAACCGTAGTTTTGCATGCCAGCGCGCATTCTGCTAGGGCCTAAAAATTAAGATTCCAACGTTTTGTCGCATTAAATCGTATCTAGCAATCATATTATACATATAAATTATACAAAAAGCACATTGTCAGAAAGATAAATCATTGTTGAACTTATTAATATTTTTCTAAGTCGATTAATTACTATTTTTACATAAAAAAAAATATTTTTAGTCGCCACATTCAGAAGAACGTCCACGGAGAAGCGTAAATAATCCCTGTACATAATATGAGCCTCACTTCCGAGATCATAGAACACAGTTCAAATTGTTTTAATACATTCATTCAATAGGAAAAAGGAATAGAAAAAATAGGAAAAAGTATAAGATCATTGCATTCCGTGTAGGTAGTATATAGTCAACTTAAGCTTTGTTTTTTCTCTATATAGTATAAAACAAAGTCGCTTCCCGCCGTCTGTACGCTTAGATATTTTAAACTACCCAGCCGATTTTAATACGGCTTTCATCATTAGATATTTTTTTTATAGGATAAGGGTGACAAATGAGCACACAGTCCACCTGATGGTAAGTGGTTGCTGCGGCCTATAGACATCTACATCTATCCTCTATTACAAATCAAAATGTAGATGCGTTGTCACCCGTGAGGACTAAGATGGAATGCCTCATTTCCAGTAAAAAGGGCCTCCGGCCACCTACACTCACCAAGCGAAACGCAGAGGTAAAACTCTACTTCACGCTGGTATTCTGTGAGGTCGTGGTACCACCCCGGTTCGAGCCGGCCCATCCGTGCGACAGCAAAAACTGCCGCGTGGCTCTACCACAAAAACATGATAGAATGATTTAAGAGAAAAGCTTATATGTATAATTTTATTCTATAAAAAGGCACATTATATGTTATATAATTCTTCTGTGCGAGTGTATGTGAACGAACTCACAAACGGCTGGACCGATTTTGATGAAATTTTGTGTTTGATTAAGTGGATTTCAGAATGGTTTAGATTCACAATTAAACCAGGTAGGTGGCGTTTTTGTTGAGATCCAGAAATCAACCGTGCGATGGTAATTATAGGCGTTGTGAATCTAAATCATCCAGGGACCTACTCAAACATAAACAGAGAATTTCATCGATATCGGTCCAGCCGTTTTGGAGGAGTTCAGTGACAAACGCAAGTACAGAAGAATTAGATATGGTACAGGTTTATTTTGCGATAACCGGCCAAATTTGTAGAGAAAGTTCAGAATATGTAATATGTATAGTTAATTGGTGAAGAAAAATTAATTAAAAAAATCTCAAACATTCTGTCCTTTTATTTTTTAAATTCTAAATGCGTGGTAATGGATTATTTTAAGTGATTTTACTGCGCACGCACACATTCGTAAGGGTAGATCGGTAGGCAAAAACGTTGTTGCCCATAAATCACATTCAATTTGGGATAATTTCACTTAAAAGTAGAAGCCTTATTCAATCGTATTTTCAAAAGCTGCAACAACGGTAAATCATTATTTATATATTTGAACTTAAGTTTAAAATTTGGTTACCTACTCTTTGAAAAATAATCCTGTAGGTATAAAGAAAAATAAAAATTCTATGAGTGAATTTTTACGGGTTCATTGGTACGAAAATCAAGAAGAAGAAACATAGATCCATCCATCTATTACAGCCTACTAAAGTCCATGCTAAACACAGGCCTCCCCATAGATTAAAACATTGAGTAAATTTTGCAATTCACAATTCGGTTACAGTTATAAATACAGCTACCATTTCAAACAACACAAAAAATCACACAGTACGAGAAATTATTTCAGTTTAATTCACATTAAATCACGAAAGATGTGCTCATGGCGTTCAGTCACCCGTTCCCGCCATTAGAGACCCGCCATTGTGTAGTAACCCTTTTCTCTCTGCGGTGAAACCGTTTCGTATTGTAGACGTTTAAAGATCGATGGATCTAACTGTCCCGTAATAATACACGCATTTGATATCTATTTTAAAACATCAATGGTGTACAATAAGCGGTTTTTTTTCGGTTTCCGCAATGAAATAAGAAATTTCGATTTTGTAGGTCATTTCGATAGAAATCGCCTTGTTCAGTTATTGAAGCAAATCTTCATATGATTTGTATTTTCTTCTATTTTATATATTTTTTAAATACTAGCAATGCTATTGACAATTCAAAAATTCCTTTTAACCACTTCTGGTAAGCTGAAATGCTTGTGTAAGGAGAGGTTCACGGCAGTAGTCGAATGGCGGATTCGAATTTCGAACCCATGACCTATTGAGTTCGCGGTCGGTATCCTACCATTAGGCCATTGTCGACTATAAATCAATTCGTTATAGTCTATCGTTGGTCGTGGAACTGGGAATAGGAGACGTTGTTGTGGATTTTCCATAATCCTCAGATATCTCGCACATTTGACACTGCTTGCTACTCGTCGCTGACATAGATTATTTCGCCTTTCTGACAACTACGAGTATCTTTGACATAGATCTATGGTTAGGTTAGGTTCCGTCTACCAGATGCGAAGAGATTTTTTTGGTAATTCCCATAGTTCTGTACGAGGTAGAGCCTTTGTACGTGGTCGATCCATGAAGCAGCTATATTATGGTTGTGGCACAAATAGATTGATTCAATCGGGGTGCAACAACTCTCTCACAGAATACCAGCGTAAAATAGCAGTTTTATGCTGCTGTGTTTCGTATGGTGAATGTAGAGAACCACGGACTCTTTTTAACATGCTTTTATTAGCTCCGCGTGCATCTATCTATCTACGTAACGTAATTTTACAATATACTTACTTAAATAAATAAATAAAAATTCCTTTATTTCCAAAAGTCTTATTACAAAGGTTTATCGAGTTTTCCCTTTAAGTAGTCGTAGACACTTGTGTTGGGAATAACTCGCTACTTACCGTACGGTTGGCTAAATAAGACTATTAAACTATATTATATCTAGAAGCTTGGAATGATTAACATGCATAGTGGTTTAGTTTAATTTAAATTGCAGCTCAATATATGTCGTCACCAACATGTAGACGGCCTATTTACTCGAAAATTTGCTCCGACCGATTACAATACAATAATTAAACCACTTTATCCTAGTGTAATGATCGGGATAACCAGGATAAAATATAATAATCACCTTAGGATCGATGCGAGTTGTTTAGATTTTTCTAAAGTCTATATTACTATAAACGAGGCATTCCCTCATAGACCTCAGAGCCTAAACTAAAGGAGCAATAAAACTGTGATTGTACCAGCTATGCAAATATAAGCTATCTATGAGGGGGTCAATAGTTAACAGTGGACTTTTCGTCTGTAATCAATAAATAAATAAAAATAATACTAATATAATTTATAATTTCTCGAAATATCGCTGGAGGACCTAAGCACTATGCTCAATGACCTCAATAGTGTTTCCCAACGGATAGGTCTTAAGATGAACATGGACAAAACAAAGATCATGTTTAATGTCCATGTCACACCTATGCCGGTAGTTGTTGGGAACACTAAGTTCGAAGTTGTTGACGAGTATGTTTACCTGGGACAAATAGTCCGATTAGGTAAGTCCAACTTCGACCGAGAGGTCAATCGACGGATTCAACTCGGTTGGGCAGCGTTCGGGAAATTACGGCACATCTTCTCGTCAGGTATACCTCAAAACTTGAAAACGAGACTGTACACCCAGTGCGTGTTGCCAGTGATGACATACGGAACTGAGACGTGGTCCTTCACTACTGGCCGGATGAGGAAGCTGAAGGTCGCTCAGCGAGCTATGGAGAGGGCTATGCTCGGAGTTTCTCTGCGTGATAAACTCAGAAATGAGGATATCCGCAGTAGAACTAGAGTGACCGACATAGCCCAACGGATTAGTAAGCTGAAGTGGCAATGGGCCGGCCATATAGCTCGAAGAACCGACAACCGATGGGGAAGAAAGGTTCTCGAGTGGCAGCCTCGTACCGGCAGGCGAAGAGTAGGGCGTCCCCCCACTAGATGGAGTGACGACCTGGTAAGATATGCAGGAAGTCGATGGATGCAGGTGGCTCAGGACCGTGCTTTGTGGCATTCCTTGGGGGAGGCCTATGTTCAGCAGTGGACTTGTGAAGGGCTGTAATGATGATGATGAATGATTCTCGAAATATTATATTTCTCGGACATGTGGGTTTCCTTACAAATCAGTTATAAAAATTGCAATAAATAATTTAATTGGTGACGTTGCGAATCGAACTCGGTATGCTCGCGTTTTTTTTTATAGAATAAGGGTGACAAACGAGCACACAGTCCGCTTGATGGGAAGTGGATGCTGTGGCTCATAGACATCTTTTTCTATGCTCGATTAAGAATCAAAACGCAGAGCGAAGACTTAGAAGGAATGCTTCGGTTTCAGTAAAAATTGTCTCCGGTTCGCTAAACTCACTATATGAAACACAGTAGCATTACGCTGGTACGCCGTAAAGAGCGTGGTTCTAACCCGGGCGAGCTGACCCATTCGTGCTACAACCATAATATAGCTGCAGCGTGGCTCTACCACGTGTAAAACGTACTGTGAAATTAACGGCGAGGGCTTACACGCTGAGATGTACGGCTGTAGTTAATAACGTATCTAATTAAAATTATCTACGAACATACTCATGAATTTTCAGAAGAGCGTTCGACCTATGTGCAATAACTTCTTCATTAATAATGTATTAGACGATTACGAAACTGTTTATTTATTTAAAGTAATGATTTCTTAAACATATATACACAGACTGCAGACTTCCTGCGAACACGTATAGGATCGCCCCCGCCACTACATCAGGATTTGAACCTATCTTTAAATTCTAACCTAAAGAACACTGATTCTTTCCAAGGATGATTTGCGAGGCTACTGAAATTGAAAAACCTAAATTCAAGCCTAATTTCCATAGAGAAGATGAATGGATGATGTCATCGCCTTGGGATTCTATAATTATTTAAATTAAATCTAAACCCAAAAATACTACTGCAAGACTTGAAGATACTTTAAGCTAAAAATTAGTATTCAAAAGCTAAAAGTATGATATTGGGATATCAAACACCTCTATCTTCTTCGTGACCATGGGTGCAGTAAAGCACACGAAACGTCTGGAATTAAAATAAGTTAAATTAAACGCAATGAAATCAGTAAAATTTGATTAACTTAATAATAATTTGAAATATCATTAATTTAAATTAAATCGATAATCTGTTTTTTTTTTTGGGTACGTTTGCAACAAATATGCAACTGACCGTAGTTAATAGTATTGAAGGTCCAAACTTTCATAAAATCAACTCAAGCGTCATAGGAAGCAACTGTCACTGTATGATTCTATTCCTTATTGTGTCCGCGCTTCCGGCAGCCATCTTGTCAACGCGCAAAAGAACCATTTACCACGGTGGTCTGATTTATTGTCCTGGACACATTAAAGGGTATAATACCAGAATGGCCATTGATGTAACAGATCAAGTGTTTTGTGACGGAGTTGGACATAACATAATCTCTCTATTGGCGGGTTGAATGGATATCGATTCCGATGTTTTTTTTTGTCAATAATTTCTCACGGGAAAGGAAATTTCTTAGATTCAGTAATTAATTCATGAATATTTTTTTTTATAGGAAAAGGGTGACAAACGAGCACACAGTCCGCCTGATAGTAAGTTGTTGCTGCGGCCCATAGACATCTACATCTATCCTCGATTACAAATCAAAATGCAGATGCGTTGTCACCCGTGAGGACTATGACGTGAGCAAATGGGCAGCAGCATCTTCCTGATTTCTGAAATAATAAATATTGTGAAATAATAAAAATCCGCCAGCCAAGCGTGGTAACTATGGCAAATATCCCTCCTATGAGGCAATCTGTGAGTGGGGCGGGGGGGAGGTATGTTCAATTGTGGACTTTGATGGGCTGTAATGAAGATAATTATGAAGATGTATCCTTCTACATAGTTATTAAGTAGCTATGAAGAAGGGTATAGTCGGAGTTTCGTAAGGCAACCGACATAGCCCAACGAATCAGTAAGAACCGACAACTGAAGTGCTAAAATGGTTGACGAGTGGAAGCCTCGTATCGGGAAGCGAAGTGTGCGGCCCCCTCTAGATGGAGTGACGATGGTAACACTTCATTACGAAGACAAATTTAAGAAGTCCAGCTGGAATTCTAGCTGGTTATTCATATCATTAAATAAACATTAAATAAATAATTTTACACGTGGTAGAGCCATGCTGCAGCTATATTACTGGTATAGTTGTAGCACGAATGGGTCGACGCGACCGGGGAAGGACAAGGCTCTCACAGAACACCAGCGTAAAATAGCAGCTCAACGCTGCTGTGTTTCGTATGACGAGTGTTGACAAGCGAAATCGGTTCAGCTGCTCTCGAGATTTGCGCTTAGCAACACATTCAGCGATTCATTTTTATATTATAAGATTTGCATAATTACCAATTTACTCTTTTTACTGGAAACGAGGCATTTCATCTTAGTCCTCATGGGTAACACCGCATATGCATTTCGATTCGTAATCAAGGATAGATAGAATATAATAATAATAATGTCCTCCAGACTGAATTCCGGTCACGGCGGCCAGCCTCAACGGACTAGCCATCGGCGCAGGACAGGATTATAGTGCCCAAGTGTATGCGCAAGCACAGGTGCACTCTCCATTCCCTAACTCTCATAGCCCGATGGGACGGTAAACCGACACGACCGGAGAGAGATCAGGTGCAGCAGCAACGGTTTTACGTGGTTTCCGAGGCACGGGGGTGAGACACCGAGATAGAATATAATGTGTGCTCGGTTGTCACTCTCGTCAGATAAAAGTTTATCCGTCGAATAAATTATAACATGATCGAATATAAAAGTGAAACAATTGAACTATTTTGTTGATACAACTGTAATTTTTAATTTGATTATGTTGTATTTTATTTCATAAATAAATTTTTACCGAGGATTAAAACATCTATCTTTAATCTCTTTACACTTAAGCAATTAGGCATGGGATGTACGATATTTATGGGCGGGAAAAGTACCTAAATAAAATTGTATTGACTTTGTCATAAAATTGAGCGCCTTTTTGTTCTCTGCCCGATGAATAATTTAGGACAGATTAAACGGTATTTTCTTTAATCCTATACATAGATAATAGGCGCAAGCGGTTTGTATGAGTTCAGCTTCTTGGAAAAGAAGATATTATGACAACAAGCTTACTAATAAAAAATAAAAAAATACTCGACTGCGTATTAAGTATTTTTTTATATAGGAGAGGGGGCAAACGAGCATGCGGCTCACTCGATGGTAAGTGACTACAGTCGGCCATGAACAACTGCAACACCAGGGGAATTGTAGACGCTTTACCGGCCTTTTAAAAAGGAGTAGGTTCTTTTCTTGAAGGTCCCTAAGTCGTATCGGTCCGGAAAAATCGCTGGTGGTAGTCGATTCCACAAGAAAATTGTGCATGGAAGAAAACCTCTTGTAAATCGCGCAGTGGTGGACCGCCAATCATCCAGATTTTATGGATGGTGAAATTGAGTGGCTGGTATTAGTCCGAACAATTCCTCAGAGCACTCCCCGTGGTAGATGCGATATAATACGCAAAGAGATGTAACATCTCTTCATTCGAACCGCTTTGCACTGGGTGCTATCAAACGGGTGGAGCTGGCACCGGGGAGCCCCAACCCAGACATGGGATCAGTATTCCATGTGAGGTCGAATCTGCGCCTTGTAAAATTGCAGGCGGTGTGCCGTTATGAATACTGTCCCGCTCTGTTAAGATTAATGATAATGAAAGCTACGGTGGTATGAATTTTTTTTAATTTGGAGTGATTTTATGACTAAAAATCTAACTATTGTTAAATGCATTATGACCAAGGAAACTAGGCGCAAAGAGTTACTGGTCGATATTTTAATATATTGAGCGAGGAAAATCATAGTTGGAGCTATATAAAAAAATTACAATTAAGTTCTGTACTAAGTTCAACATTTTATTTCTATTTCCTCTTAGGTATTCTGCAATTTGACATTATTTAGTTTGTTCTATTTGACAACCATAATAATTTAAAATTAACCGGTACAACCGACTTCAATATAAATTATTAAGAATTACTCGAAAACTATTGTTCAAACATTGATCAAATTTATATGGGACTACACGAGAAGCATCAGCTTTCAAATAAAAAAAAGAATCATCGAAATTAGTTAACCAGAATAAAGTTATGAGGTAACACACATAAAAAAAACCAACAGTCGAAAAGAGTACCGTCTTCTTTTTGAAGGCGGTAGAAAAAATTTTTCTACGCGGGATATACCTATTACAGACATGCACTTTATTTTATTGGAAGATTTCCCAAAAAAAAAAGTGGATAATAAAAGTAATTAAGTTGAGATATACAATAACTTAACCGTGGCATTGTAAGAATATCCACTGTCTCATAACATCCCGTGGGAAGAGTAAGAGACGACAAAGGGAAACTGAACCAGTAGACGAACAACAGATATTTTTTTTATAGAATAAGTGTGACAAACGAGCACATATTCCACCTGATGGTAAGTAAATACTGTGGCCCATAGACATCTACATTTATCCTCGATTAAGAATCAAAATGCAGATGCGTTGTCAGCCCTGAGGACTAAGATGCAGAGCCTCGTTTCCAGTAAAAAGGGTCTCCCGTTATCTACGCTCACCATACGAAACACAGCAACATTAAGCTGCTATTTTACTCTGGTATTCTGTGAGAGCGTGGTCCCAGCCCGGTCAAGCCGACCCATTCGTGCTACAACAATAATATAGCTGCAGCATGGCCACGTACATGATTATGAGGCAGACCTCATAATAAGTAAATAAAAATAAAATTCTGCGGTTGCCAACCCGCTTGCCAAGCCTTGCCTTTTTGCCTTTTCACTTACCTATTCGTTTACTTTTACCACTGGTTTGTGAAAACTTCTATCCTGAAAAGAACCATTACCATTATATTACTAATCATAACTATGACGCCTGTTACGCCAAAATCGGCGATTACGGACATCCATGTGGCACGATCTTGACACAGCTCTCGCATCTTTCACATTCATATATCAACGCAAACATGATCTTCGGTTAAGAGTAGGTACTCTTAATTTGGTCCAGATTTAATGTATTTTTCCCATTTGGTCGATAAACTTACCCGTATAGAGCAGCCCTATATAATATCGACTGCACTATCTAATAGTACCTAGTAGCAAAAAAAAAAAATTTTTTTTTAAATTGTTTGTATGTATTTATTTAATAATTCTATTCACCGTTAACGAATATTTTAGAGCAGTTACAGTTTTATTATAACATACTATTTATATAACTAAATGATTTGATTAAAAAAAGGATTTTTTATAATTTCTTTTTGGTTAGACAGTAAACACGCTACAGCTATATTGTGGTTGTAACAGAAATGGGTCTGCTCGCGTAATAAAGCAACTTATTGCTGAAGAAAACGAACCTAGACGAAGAACGAGAAACAAGGCATTCCATCGTAGTCCTTGGGGATGACAACGCATCTGTGTTTTGATTCTTAATCGAGGATATAATATGTAAATGACTTGGGCATCCACCATTAGGTGGCACTGGGTGCTCTTTAGTCAACCCAAACTTACTTTAAAAAAAAAACAAGGCGCTCTTAAAAATACATTGTTATTCTCTATACATAGATTTTCTTCACTAAAACAAAACGTCATGCACCCCATGAAAAAGTACAGCAAGGCAAACGTTTTCCGGGAACGTTCCGGTTCCGTTAGGATTAACCGCAGGTAGCGGTTCTACAACCCTTCCTTTACCCTCACCCTTTCTCACAAGCCCCGCCCACAACATCCCCGTGCCGCCTGAGCATAGTTGCTTTCAGTAGTGCACCGTGCTTTTTGTGTAGCGTACAAGGATTAAGGTTACCATGTCCTTGTGGACCCCATACTCGGAGGAGGCTTTAGACTTAAGTCGAGCCACATTGAAGAAGGAACGAGCGTCTCCAGCACCGGTGAACTTGACTTACACCAACAATAATGTTCCTGGATATATATACCCTCAACAGGCAGTGTCTCCACCCGACAGACTACCTAACCCACACCCGTACTATGTTGGATATCATGAGGCTGCTTGTGTACCATCTGCCCAGATATCTCCGGACTCTGTCGGAAGCACATGGTCACCCAGGTCTTACTGCAAGTCGTTATCGTCGCCGGATTCTCCAGACGCTTACGATGCTGAATCTCTTTCCGATGACGTCGAGTACCAGGCCTTCGAAAGGGACGCACTAAGAGCCATGGCGGAGAAGAACGGAGGGACCCTTTTGGGTAACAATCCGAGAATGCGAAGGGCTGTGCAGACGAATCAGGCAGCCGACGACTCTTACAGAAAGCAGAGGGAGAGGAATAATTTCGCGGCGAAACAGAGTAGAGATAGGAGGAAACTAAGAGAAGTCCGGCTTGCTTTTCAAGTTACGTTTCTGAAGAAGAAGTTGGCAGATTTAAGAGCACGGCTTGAGGAGAGGATCTGTATTCGTTGCCAGCAGCAGTGTAGATGTTAAAATGATAATATACGCGCCATATTGTTTTAAATAAACAATAGAAAAAACAATAGAAGGAGAGATTTCAGGCTAAAGAAATTGTGTGTCATAACCACAGAATAAATAATAGTTGGTAATACGGACCTTTTGTATATATACGTGCAAGTTTTTCTTTGATATACCTACTATCGTGCCATATGATTAGAAATTATTTATGTTAAACAGAAATAATAAATATGTACGGGAAATATTTTCTATAACTGTAAATGTAGGTAACTAATTGTAAATAGTGTTGAAGAATCGAATGATTTTTTTTATGGATTTTTATCGCGTTCAGTTAACTTATATTATATTCCCGACATTTCTATTAGGTACTATGTGCACCCTTGGATACGAGGGTGGCCATAGATGCTACAAAGTACTTGAAATGATGTGTGTATATGTTTAATTTTTATAGTTTTTTTTTATGTTTTCTGCAACCGCCTTCGTTGTGACATCACTGCTCAAAGGTTGACTGGCAGTTAATGCTTTTGGCATTAAGTCCTTTTAATTTTAAAAAGTTTGTAAGGTTAAATAAAGATTAAATAAGTAAATAAATAAATAAATGTTGTGAATATAAAATAGTTTTCTAAACGCCCTAAAATTCGTTTAAAAGTTGTTTAATTCTATGTGTAGTGTTCGCGTAAATATAAGAAACCATTGTATCAATCAAGTGTGAAAAGTATATTTGTATGTACCACTTTATAAATACACAGTGTAATATAAAACTTTAAATTGTAATTTTATTTATAACGTTATAAATATGCTGACGGTTCCGTGGCGTAAAGACTATATTGAGCTACGGCGCCGCGGGGTTGAATTTCGCACGAAACAAGTGTTTTCATGGTCTACAAATAATTGTTCCTGTTATGGATATTTTGATGTGACGGTATTAATTGTGGGGGTAAGGTTTTTTTTTTTAATAAAATATATATGAGAGATAAGAAAGATAGAAATATATTTATTCAGTACCTACTAACACGATACACAAGCATTACAAGTTTCCGTAAGTTATATAACAATGTAAATGCGCCGATTTCTGAATCATCAGATAAAAGTTTTTCATAGGATAAAATACAAACCAAACTTATTATAAATTACCGTTGCATGAACAAAATAGTTCAATTGTTTCATTTTTACAAGCTAAATTCGAATCCGAGTTGCTCGCGTACTATATATTTTACAACGAGCACTTAGTCCCTTAGCTACCACATACCGCTATTATTAATATGAATAAAAACTCTTTTTTTTATAAATACAGTTTTTATATACATTAAAAAATTGTTTGTTTATTTTAATTCTGCTGCTGATTCAAAAAGGCCGACAAAACTCTACAGAATATATTTACATAATGTTTTAACCGTTACGTTTATAATTTAGATATTACGTTTTTAATTTATTTGAGATGAAGTCAGCAAATAAACAGATCGATTACCGATTTCGCAAATACGATGTTTGCCAGCTAACGACTTTGTTGACGACGAAATTTTGACAATTTAAAACATTATCGACGCCATTAGCAAGTCGTTTGGAGATAAATTCAACAAGCTTCTGTCCGCGGTTCCTCTCGCGTGGAATAAATACATACGTAGTGAAGCCATGCTGCGACTATATTAGGGCTGTAGAACGAATGTGTTAGCTCGACTTCCTCGGTCGATGATCGATCGACGACGCCCTGGCGACCGACTACCGACTAAGATGAAGTTACAGTCCCACAGCTAGTGACTGTGGAGAGGGTTTACTTTGAGTTTGCTGACCACTTTTATTAAGTGATACTGATAGATTTATCGGGGTGTTAGTGTTACGTTACGTGGTAGAGCCACGCTGCAGCTATATTATGCTTAGCAGGAATGAGTTAACCGGGAAATGACCACGCTCTCAGTTTATGCTGCTGTGTTTCTTATGGTGAGAGTTGAGTACTGGAGACTCTTTTCACTGGAAACGAGACATTCCATCTTTGTGACAGGCATCTGCATTTTGATTCTTAATCTATAATATAAAAATGAATCGCTGAATGTGTTGCTAAGCGCAAATCTCGAGAGCAGCTGAACCGATTTCGATAATTCTTTTTTTATAATATTCCTTAAAGTACGAAGGTGGTTCTTACGGAGAGAAAAATTTAAAAAATTGCCTGAAAATGTCTAATAACAACACTTTTCTATATTCCCTAACAAAAGATTCGTAATAATACTTAAAACTCAATTTGTCAACTTTAATACCATACCATAAAGTTTCAGTGTTAGTGCAGGGGTTCCGGGGAGGCAAAACAATTGAGTGACGTTAGTATCGTATAAATATTAATGTCAATATTTGTCAATAATTATATACACTGGCAGATAGCTGATGTTATAAGGAGTAATTTGGGCTGCTTTTATTTTAGGGTTCCGCGAAAAATAACTCCACGCGGGCGAAGTCGAAGGGGAACAGCTAGTTTAGGATAAATGTAGACGTCTATGAGCTACAGTACCTACCCACTTATCGTCAGGTGATCTGCGTGTTTGTTTATCACCCTTATTCTATAAAAAAATGCGTGAATATTTCCTTATGTATTAGTCCAGGATTTGATCTAATTTTGTGAGAAACTTCATCTAAATATAAATCTATACAAATAAATAAAATTGACGTGTCTGTTTGTAATATCAAAATAACAGCTTTTTACTAAATGCATGTGAAAGTATATACGGCACTTATAACAAAAAAGACATTTTTAAAAATTTTGTCTGTCTTTCTGTCTATCTGTCTGTCTGTTTGTTCCGGCTAATCTCCGAAACGACTGGACCAATTTCGACCGGACTTTCCCTGGCAGATAGCTGATGTCATAAGGAGTGACTTAGGCTACTTATATTTTAGAAAAAGAATTAGGGTTCCACGCAAGATAGTTAAAACCCTAAATTACACGCGGGCGAAGTCGCGGGGAACAGCTAGTCTGGTAATAAATGCTTACTGTTACCCTTAGCAGTAGACTTTTAATATAAAGTCCACTGCTGAACATAAGCCTCGATAGGAGAATAGATTATCTCATGGAGAGAACTGTTGCCATAGCTGCCACAGGCCGGCGGGAAGATACTGATGCCTATATCCTGGCTCGTTTCCGTCTGTAGCCTCTTACGACAGCCACAGGACAATATGGGGTAGTAGATATTCTTACACCGCCACTACACGGTCAAATGAATGAAGACTTGAGTAAAAAAAATATAAACGTAAAATAGCAGCTCAATGCTGCTGTGTTTCGTATGGTATGTTTAGCGAACCGGAGACCCTTTTACTGGAAAGGAGGCATTCCATCTTAGTCCTCACGGGTGACAACGCTCTGCATTTTGATTCTTAATGGAGGATAGATGTAGATGTCTATGGGCCACAGCATCCACTTACCAACAGGTGGACTGTGTGCTCGTTTGTTACCCTTATTCTATAAAAAAAAAACTTTTTTAACAATTTTTACTTATTATATTATAATAGGTGACCAGGTAGACTTTGTTCAGCCCTTTACGACGACCCTTTATATAAAAAATCCTTAAATTCGTAATAAAAAATATTGAGGGTCACTTATAGGGATAAAAACTATCCTATCTCTCAAGTTAGACCAAACTGCACACAGTGTGAAAAATTTCATTGCAATCAGCTTAGTAGTTTAGGAGTTCATCGCGGACAAACAATGTGACACGTAATTTTTATATATAAAGATTAGCATACATTTCGCTTGATGTAGAGTTCAAAGATGATAACTGATAGCAGTTTTTCCTAAACTATTATAAAGTGAGAAAATTACGATTATTGTAGGTATCTGTAGCTTTCTATCTTTGAAATTGGTTGTAGGCGTCCATGGACTGCATTTGTCATTTACAGATGCGTTGTAACTTCGTTTACCACTTCTACCAAAAAATACATTAGTAGTCTATTTTTTTAACAATATAAATTCGTTTACGTAATCTGAAGACAAAATCTCAACATACATAATCGTTTGGCACGCGGCGCGGCGCATACAATAGGCGTGCAACGATCTACAGATAATATTTTAAGGATAGTGACAGATATACGATAAAGGATTATTTTTATTGTTACGAAACTAGGCACAGGCCATATTTCGCCCTTCCCTTACCAACGTTTACATGGAAAGATAACAACATACCAGATGTTTGATGTTTCTTAAAATTAGTTATTTTTTACATGTGTCAGTTATGGTCATTCTTGTAATATTTCTGTATATAATATAATAAATCACAAGCTTATTGTAGTGGAACTAAATGCATTAATAGAAACAGAGCTGTCAGTAAACAAAATTTTAGGCTATTGTTGCTTCAATTATAAGTACTTTCAACGTGGTAGAGCCATGCTGCAGCTATATTAGTAGTATAGTTGTAGTACGAATGGGTCGGCTGGTCCGGGGAAAGGCCACGCTCTCACAGAATACCAGCGTAAAATAGCGGCTTAATACTGCTGTGTTTCGTATGGTGAGTGTAGAGAACCGGAGACCGTTTTTACTGGAAAAGAGGCATTCCGTCTTAGTCCTCACGGGTGACAACGCATCTGCATTTTGATTCGCAAACGAGGATAAATGTAGATGTCTATGGGCCACAGCAACCACTTACCATCAGGTGCACTGTGTGCTCGTTTGTCACCTTATCCTATAAAAAAAATAGTATAAGATCTGGAATTTATTAGTTTCCTTTATTTGACGGTTCTGTGGCGCAGTGGCTTAGCTACGGCTTCAAATCTAGCACGAAAAAAATGAACGTCAGAGTCAGGAAGGGACGCCCTAGACGAAAGTTTATCGACAAAGTTGTCAATATATTGAAGATGGGGCAGATTAAGAGTACCCTTAACCGATAAGCATGTATACGTAGGTATATCGATGTAAAGGAGGCGAGAGAGGTGTGTCACGATCGTGCCAAATGGAAGTTCGTAGTCTCTGCCTACCTCTCTGGGTGGCAGACGTGAGTTTTTAAGTATGTGTGTATAAAATATTTGTATGAACTACAAATAGTTGTTCCGGGTCTAGATGTTTGTCCTTATGAAAGTTATGTATGTTAACTCACCCCACGATACAGGAGAATTATCCTAGTGTGGGGGTAACGTAAAAAAAACTAAGAATTTAATAGACAAAATATGTGACAAAATGGGTATTAAAAGGGTTTGTATGGCGTGGCTCAGTGGCCACGCCATACAAACCCTTTTATACAGGGAATCTACTTTATCGCTACTTAATTTTCCTTAATCGTCACACTTATACCTATACGTGGTAGAGCCACGCTGCAGCTATAATAAAGTTGTTCGGTAGCTCGGCACGACCAAAGAAGGACCACGCTTTCACAGAAAACCAGCGTAAAATAGCTGCTGTGTTTTGTATGGTGAGTGTAGAGAACCGGATACCATTATTAGTGAAAACGAGGCATTCCATCTAATGTAGGGCTACAGCATCCCCTTACCATCAGGGAGACTGTGTGCTCGCTTGTCACCTATATTCTATTTTAAACAAAACTTAGCTAACGGATCCACGATCGCATTTACAGACTTATCGCACCACTGACGCTGCGAAAGGCCTGCTAAACTTAACGATCTGTTAAACTAACTATGGAAGGCTTGTGACACTAAAATAAATGTAGAGTACTTTTAAAATGCAGATCGAATATATTTACTTGTAATTTATTCTTGCGATTGCTGTCACTTAGTGAAACTCCAGCTTCATTTTTGTGATTAGAACGAACGCTTGTACTTGTTTCACAATATTTAGAAAATTTTTAGAAAAATTTACTTTGCAAATATCCGCGTTATAAAATAAAATGATGTGTCTTACCTAGTATGAAGAGCAACTCCCGCCCTCCCTCAATTGCGTGCACTATCCCCGTCACCACTAATTCCAGCACCGCTACTCCCAACACCACTACACTAGGCAAGACACACCACTGACGATAATACATAATAGATTATTTATTTATTAATTATAAAAACCTACCTTGGTCTCACGGCATTATAATATAACCTGTATATTTATTTACCTAAATCTGTATAACTTCCCTTTTAAATAAGTATATCTATCAGTCAAAATATCAAAAAGAAAAAAAAAACGCGTATTGTGTTATTTTTATTTAAACAAAGAAAGTTTATATAATACTAACTGGTACCCGGGGCGTTGATGCCAAAAAAATGTCGAAATATCGTTTTAAATCTGGAAGAGTTATATTGTATAATTAGAAATGATAATACATTTATATATTAACTATACGCGCGCCACCTACTGTAAGTTAATTATACTATTCCTATATAAACGTCGCGATAGATACCATTCCGATACATATCTTTAGGAACTTCTGCACGTGGGCCCCACGTACCGAAAGTCTCTACAGCAAAAATTAATTAATTAAATTAAACAATTAATTATATTATTGTGTAAATTAAAAAAATTGTATTATATTAAATTAATAAGCTGACTGTCATTTTATACCGGCCATGCGTCAAAACGTCAATAATATTACGTACATAGCGTCTTGTGAAAGGGGTGTCAAAATAGGGGAGCGACAAACCCTTCATGTTCAATTATGCACCGCCCATGGGAGTCTAAAGAGGGAAGTAAGAAGACATTGTATCAATAAAGACTTTTATAGATTAATATTTTAGGTTTGATGGAAATAAAAAAAATGCACTTTTTTATATAAATAAAATAAACAAACATAAACATAACATAACATAAACACTCACGCCTGTCACCCAGAGGGGTAGGCAGAGATTATGGACTTCCATTTGGCACGATCCTGACACACCTCTCTCGCTTCCTCCACATCCATATACCTACGCATACACGCTCGTCGGTTAAAGGTACTCTTGATATGGCCCATTTTTAATATATCGCCAATTTGGTCGATAAACTTTCGCCTAGGGCGACCCTTCCCGACTATGCCGTTCACCTCTGCAACATAAATTTGCTTTGTCACTCTTTCCTCATTCATTCTTTCTACATGGCCAAACCACCGAAGCATTCCTTTCTTAATCCTGGTCACAACATCATCTTGCAAACCACACTCTTCTCTTATTAAACAATTTCTCACTCTGTCATTCAGCTTCATCACTTTATAAAATAAACAAATAAACTTTTATTGATTCCTTACACGAGTTATAATCACATCTTGTTTCTTTTTTTAAATTAAGCGCTTATTACTTATTACTATAGATATATTTATGTTTTATTTAGATTTATTCATAAGTTTATACAAGTGTTTTGTTAAATTATCTTGGAAAGTATTAAAGAAAATATGTGAGAAATATTTAATTTATACTTAATATCATTTTAAAAAAAAAGTATAAGAAGGAGTTAACGTGCATACGGCTCACTTGATGGTAAGTGACTACCGCCGCCCATGAACAACTGCAAAACCAGGAGAATTAGAGATGCGTTGTCGGCCTTTTAGAAAGTAGTAAGCTCGTTTCTTGAAGCTCTCTAAGTCGTATTGGACCGGTGAATTCGCCGGTGTTTGTCGATTTCACAAGGAAGTTGTGCGAGGAAGAAAACCATTGGTAAATCGCACAGTGGTGGACCGCAAATCATCCAGATGGTGTTGGTGCTACTGCAAGTTAGATGCGCTTATTAGCTAGATGTTGGAACTCCTTTACTGTCTAAGATGCCGTCTGCTCAGGTAAGAGGGTGGCTTATACCTAATTCTGCTACCAAATAGCAGTGCATGCACTACTGTGTCATATCTGAATGGTATAGCTAGAAAGTCAGGGGTATTCCCAGTAGTCTCACTACTGAGAATTTTCTTCCCCAGTGGTCTTACCGGCTAGGTTTACTTGTTAAGAAAATTTAAAATAATCTTACTTGTAGAACTAGGTTGGTAAGACTATTATCAATAGATAAGACGATTTCTCAATAGTCCTTGCCCGATGACATAAGAAAAACTCCCAATAAGTTTGTTTTTAAAAAGCTGGTGCGTAATCATCTATAAAAGACAACGCTACTTACATGAATCATCCATGTCATTTTATGGTGTTAGACTTATATATTCATAGTTATTTATATGTACTATCTATATATGTTTGTTGATATGTATACATGTATATTTATGTATGTATGTATATATTAGTAAAATCTATACATAACATATTTAATAGTCATTTTTATTTTGTTTTTATTCTATATTCCTACACCTACTTCAAATTCTCGCCACTCGATGGGTTGACTGGTAGAGAATGCCTTAAGACATTAAGTCCGCACATTGTATTTTTTTCGATTAAGGAATGAAATTAAGAATAAATAAATAAATAAATAGTCTTACTAGTAAAACTAATGGAAAGAAAATTCATAGAAGTTTTATTAGTAATAAATTAGTATTTTGCACATGGTAGAGCCATACAGCAGCTATATTAGTAGTATAGTTGTAGCAAGAATGGGTCGGCTCGACCGGGGAAGGACCACGCTCTCACTCACAGAATACCAGCGTAGAACAGCAGCTTAACGCTGTTGTGTTTATTTAGATTAAATATATATTTAATAAAGTAATCGTTTAAAAAAAAACTTTTCGGTTTTTTGGATAAAATTTAGCATAAATCCCTCCTGGTAATGCTGTCATTGTGTTCGAAAAATTTCGTCATCATCCGTTCAGAAATTTTGAAGATTAGCCCGGACAGACAAACAGACCAAAATTTTAATTTTTTTTAGGTAGGCTAGTTATGTCTCAGTAGCTACAATAACCCCTCAGTTTAATAAAAGACAGTTATTAAAGTTGATTGATTTTTTTTACGTGGTAGAGCCATGCTGCAGCTATATTAGTAGTATAGTTGTAGCACGAATGGGTCGGCTCCAGTGGGGAAGGGCCACGCACTCACAGAAAACCAGCGTAAAATAGCAGCTTAACGCTGCTGTGTTTCGTATACTGAGTGTAGAGAACCGGAGACCCCTTTTACCGGAAACGAGGCATTCCATCTTAGTCCTCACGGGTGACAACGCATCTGCATTTTGATTATTTATTGAGGATAGATGTAGATGTGTATGGGTCACAGCAAACACTTACCATCAGGTGGACCGTGTGCTTGTTTGTCACCCTATGCCATAAAAATACTACTGGGAATACCTCTAAAATTACAGGCATTGAAGTATTCCGTGAAGTATCTTAGTTCTGAAAGTTTACAACGCACCTGTAGCATTATGTATTCTATATGTAGATAGTTGTAAGTGGCTATGGACTGCAGTATGGTAAATCATTGAGGAGAATGTTTGTTCGTTTGCATTTCAATTGTTTTCTTTTTTTTTTAATAAGAACGTTATGTCCGCACTAGCATTTTCTCCTGTATCGTGGGGGCAGTTTACATACATAGATTTCACAAGGACAAACATCCAGACCCAGAACAATTATTTGTCGACAATACTGAATATACCATAGACTTGTTCCGTGCGGGATTCGAACCCGCGGACATTGTGCTGCAAATTATTGCTAAACCACAGCGCCACGGAGCCGTCAAATAATTAAAGTATAAAGTATTTCTTCTTTATTAGACGTAAATTGTTATTATACCAGCGTAAAATAGCAGCTTAACGCTGCTGTGTTTCGTATGGTGAGTGTAGAGAACCGGAGACACTTTTTACTGGAAACGAGGAATTGAATCTTAGTCATCAGGAGTGACAACGCATCTATATTTCATTCTTAATCGATGTAAAGTCTATGGGCAACAACATCCGCTTACCATCAGATGCACTGAGTGTTCTTTTGTCATCCTTATTCTATAAAAAAAATTCCTCACCTTCATCCTCAAATTACCGATAGTAGTACCATCGACATTTTCAGTTGCCACATTCTGCCAACCCACATGAAATGTTGGATCCAATCGATAATCCTTACCTAACACGATGCAACATGAGGGCGCAGCGAAGGGTCCCACCCCAACTGATTTTGTGTAAACACGGCCCCCTATTTACTGTGTACCCACAATAGCCCATACGGAATACAATTCGAGTGCAATAGTATAGACTATAGAGTTTTACTTTATGAATTATGTTTGATTGTAATGGTACATAGCTTTAGTATTAACAACATATTTTTTCTTTAACCTAACGTTACTCTAGTAACACTAGGTTTTTTTTCTGTATTGTGGAGTCAGTTTACATACAAAAATTTAAATAATAAAACCGGGAAGAAGGGTTCCGTACCATCGTAAAACACGTATCTAGTAGGGGAGCCCCCGTTGATTTTTAATTTATTTTCTGCCGACTTCCAAAAAGGAGACGGTACTCAATTCGAGTGTATGTTTTTTTTTATGTATGTTACCTCACAACTTTGTACTGGGTGAACCGATTTCGATGATTCTTTTTTTATATGAAAGCTGATAGTTCTCGTGTGGTCCCACATGAGTTTGATCAAGGTCAGACCAATGGTTATTGAGTTCTTCTTAAATAACTTATATTGAAGTCGGCTGTACAAAATTTTTAATTTTAAATTATTATTATTTATTGTCATAGCGGACAACAGAAATACATATTCTGTGAAAATTTCAAGTGTCTTACTATTACGGATCATGCGATATTGCCCGTTGACTGACGGACGGACAGCGGTGGCTTAGTGATAGGCTCCCGTTGGTTAACCTTCGGGAACGGAACCTCAAAAAGGACAAACATCCGTGCGGAATTCGAACCCGCGGCCCTCAACGCCGTAACTCAATACTAAGCCACTACTCAGCGGAGGCGCCTGAGTATATGCAACTCATTGCACTTTATCACGGACCCGTTCATTATATCTTACTACTGCATTTATATACATATTATAGTCTATACATATACACATATAAATGAAATTGAAGTGTCTATCTGTAATATCCAAATAGCCGTCTTTTAAGATAATTAATAGAATCAGGCGTTACTTTGCGGAAGTCCATTATATGGTGGTGCACCACTACTCCCAACAACTGGTGTTGGGATTAGTGGTGACGGGGATAGCGCACGCCATCGAGGGAGGGCGGGAGGTGCTCTTCAAACTAGGTAAGACACATCATTTTATTTTATCGAGCTTTATTTTAGCGAGAGCGATACACGCGAAGTATTTTTTTTTATAGGATAGGGTGACAAACGAGCACCCAGTCCACCTGATGGTAAGTGGTTAGTGTGACCCATAGACATTTACAGCTATCCTCAATAAAGACTCAAGATGCAGATGCGTTGTCACCCATGAGGGCTAAGATGGAATGCCTCTTTGCCAGTAAAAAGGGTCTCCAGTTCTCTACACTCACCATACGGAACACAGCAGCGTTAAGCTGCTATTTTACGCTGGTTTTCTGTGAGAGCATGGTCCTTCCCCGGTGGAGCCGACCCAATCGTACCATGGCTGCAGCGTAGCTCTACCACGTATGTATACGTATCTAGAATATTCATAACCGTAGGACCGAAACACAGTAGTGGCACCTAGCACAATAAATATTAATTTCTCGTATTTGCGTTTTAGGCGTGCTATATTCAATTTAGTTGGGCATTAGAAGCAATGGCCGACATCTATCCAAAAACAATGCCGAATATTTGCTAAGAAGATTTAAAGGGAAATATTATTCCGTGTCCGATCTTCATCTCTAAAGGCGCCCACTTGTATGTAACATAAAGCAAACGGGACAGCCGATACTGTTCCAGGTTCGATCCCGCCGCGCCCATTGTTCATTCACCGTTACGTAGTGGGTGTCCGCTGGATTTTTTGCACGGGGACAAACAGACTGACAGCTTTTATCTTAATCCCTTGAGAGCATTGCGGTGTACTTGAAATATTTGCATGCCACGTGACGATGTTTCACTATTGACATTCTCTTATACAAGATCCCCGTTATGTTGAACATTTGTAATATTGATAAAATAATACGTTAATAGAATACTTTTTATCCCTATTTAAGAATATTGCGCGCAGTGAGATTTGGCATAGTTAAAGTTTATATGATAATTATAAACTAATTTCGCCATGAGTTAGAGATTTGCGACTTTAAGTATATTTTTTTTATAGGATAGGGTGACAAACGAGCACACAGTCCACCTGATGGTAAGTGGTTACTGTGACCCATAGACATCTACATCTATCCTCAATAAAGACTCAAGATGCAGATGCGTTGTCACCCGTGAGGACTAAGATGGAATGCCTCTTTCCCAGTAAAAGGAGTCTCCGGTTCTCTACACTCACCATACGAAACACAGCAGCGTTAAGCTGCTATTTTACGCTGGTTTTCTGTGAGAGCGTGGTCCTTCCCCGGTCGAGCCGACCCATTCGTGCTACAACTATACTACTAATATAGCTGCAGCATTGCTCTACCACGTATAAATATAGTATAGTTCAAAACTGAAAGATGACAATAAGCTACGTGCTAATATGTGCTAAAATTTATGAAACCACTTCGATTTACTAGCGATTAGACTCACATCGCACCAGATTCGACAGAGCCTGTTGTAGCACGAATGGACCGGCTCGACCGGGAAAGGACCACGCTCTCACTGAATAACATTGTAAAGTAGCAGCTTAACGCTGCTGTGTTTCGTGTGGTGAGTATAGAGAACCGGAGACTCATTTTACTGGAAACGAGGCATTCCATCTTAGTCCGCACGGGTGACAGCGCATCTGCATTTTGATTCGCGAACGAGGATATAGATGTCTATGGGCCGCTGCAACCACTTATAATCAGGTGGACTGTGTGCTCGTTTGTCACCCTTATCCTCTAAAAAAACCAGCAGTTTTTTTATGATTTTGAGTTGTTATCAAGAAGTTGCTGCTATTTATCACCTGTTTAAATTACCCTCTATCTTTTCTTACTACACTCACGAGATCATATGGGGTAGTTGATATTCGTATACCACCACTACATGGTAAACTTTTTGGATCGAATTTCCTTATCGGACGGTATGAAATTGGCGGATGGCGGCTAGGCGAGAAAAAGTGTCAAGTGTCAGTCACGACCCCTTCTGACGTAGTGTAGACGGCCTTGGCGGCTGTAAGCGAGATGGAATAATATCCGTCTTCCTCGCACTTTTTCCTATCTTGCCATGAAACAAATATTATGTTATTTTAAATGACGCTTCATTTTAATAGACGATAGTAATTAATTTATTTCTATTTGTTAATAAATAATATAATACGTTGATCAATAATAATATACTACGAAAGAAACTTCGTCCCAACCGACGTTCCACGACACTCATGAGTTTTTTATTATTAATTCGTATTTGAAAACGGCTGTAATGTGGCTAAAAATGGCATCCGTATTTGTAATAAAAGTATTAAACTTGATACAAGATTGTAAAATTAATATCAATTCTTAGTTTCGTAGAAAGATTAAATTTTTTATTGTTTAGAACAGTAGTAATAAAATGGGTTCTAGCCCGACATAATCGGGCTTAGGTGTGCGGTTTATGGCCTAACGGCGTTATTGCAAGGGATTACGTATTAGTTATATTGGCGGGATTAAACAGGTACTGAGGCTTGACTTGAACATTAAATAATCAAATTATTCTTTAAAGTAGTTACGGCGGCATAAGATAACCCATTACAGCATTTCACCCCGTGGGTGAAAGAGACGACAAGAGAAAGCTGTTTTGTGAGCTTCGTAACAAAGTGTTTTATGGCTTTTTTCATAGAATAAGAGTGACAAACGAGCACACATTCCATATTATGGTAAGTGGATGCTTTGGCCCATGTCCTCGATTAAGAATCAAATGCAGATGCGTTGTCACGTCTAAGGACTACGATGGAATGCCTCGTTTCTAGTGAAAAGAGTCTACGGATCTCTATACTTACCATACGAAACACAGCAGAATTGGTCAGACCTTGATCACATTTATATGGGACCACATGTGAAGTACCAGCTTTCAAATAAAAAAGAATCGTCGAAATCGGTTCACCCAGAAAAAAGTTATGAGATAACACACATTAAAAAACATGCAGTCGAATTGAGTACCTCCTTTTTGAAGTCGGCATAAAAGTAGTATCTATTTCATGCAGGAAGTCGATGGATGCAGTTGGTTCAGGACCGTGCTTTGTGGCATTCTTTGGGGGAGGCCTATGTTCAGCAGTGGACTTGTGAAGGGCTGTAATGAATGAATGAATGAAAAGTAGTGTTTGAGTGGATCTATACACATTTGAATAAAATTAAAGTCCTATCTGTAACATCGAAATAACTGTGATATTGAGCTGGCGAGGGTTATTTGCATGCCATGAAGTCACGAATCGGCATGAAATTTTTAAAATTTTAGTCGAGTCTGTCTGTCTGAGCTATCTACTTGATCTTCGGAATGGCTGCACAGATTGTAATGAAACTTCACGAACAGATAAAGCGCAATGACAGCATTGCTCTAGACTATAATTATTTTATATCTAGTATAATGTCTAGCCTATAATAAATTATATTATATAATTTATCCGAAAAACTTGGACACTTTCAAAAGAAAAACGAAAATAGATAAAATAACCTAAACTCTAAACAACGGTACCTATATCTGAAAGAGTCCAACAGACAGAGGTTAATCATTCATTGACCTTCTACCCAAAGAAACTTAAATCACAGCACGCTGGGTTCGGGAACAACGAGGTGGACGTGACTCCCGTGAAGGAGTGTCACACAAGGAAGTCTGTTGCCCTTTCTGAAAAGAAAGGTTAGACGACTAAGATTACGGGTCCCTTTGGAGTGGTCCCGGTCTTGACGTCGATATAGTGGTCTGTATATATTGTATATATTCTTAATTGGAAGGTGCAGTAGGAAATGAAACAGCTATTGTATCTTCGTAATTTCCGCATAAGAGTGCAACGTTCTTACCTTCCCAACTGAACATTTTACTCCATATCTTTATTTCTTTAAAACATATGGTTACACAATTCTATTTATAAGAAACACATACAAAGTCTTATCATTATGTTATACATTACATCGTTATCACATAAAAAACATATAAAGATATTCAACAAAATACACCTATTTTACAGAACATTTTCAAAGTTATAAATATTTTTTTTTCATTCAAAAGTTATCAATCTTAAATACCTAACACACGATCAAAATAACAATCTTTGTTAATAAAGATGAATATATTTATTAATACAATAGTTTAAATCACAAACTAAAGGCATTACCCTTAAATCAACTTTAATTAACGTGGTAGCGCTTAATTGCAGCTATATTAAATTGTATAGTTGTAACACGAATGGGTCGGCTCGACCGGGGATGGACCACGCTCTCACACAATACCAGCGTAAAATAGCAGCTTAATGCTGGTTACTGTACTACTACTGTAGAATACTACTACTGTACTACTGTAGAGTACCGGTGGCAATTTTTACTGGAGAAGAGGCATTCCATCTTAGCCCTCACAGCTGCTTATTTCACTATTTTAAACACAAATTTAGGCACTTTTAACACACCACTGTTCTTATTAATACACATAACAATCCTGAAACATTACTTATTTCTACACGTTACTGAAATTTTTAGAAATTGATAAAGTTTATTTTTTATCTTTATAGTACATTATTTAGACACTGTTTAATTCCCATACAACATGAACAACCAATCTGTATATGACCCTTATCATATCAGTAGGAGGCTAGTGCTTCCTTTGCCAAAATTACAACTATCTCTGTTCATTATGAAACATTATTTGTTTACATATACTATTCTTATTGCAATTGTTTCTTATCTGTTATCACACGAGCAAAATATATTTTCATCAAAAATCAGTATCTCATATAATACAAAACCCTTATTCGTATTCGTATTACTATGTAACACATGACTCAAAATTAATTTCTAAGCAAACTTTTATGGAATTCACACTCGACCTTCGAATCGAACTTCGAACTTTCGTTCGACATTATATTGAATCTATTTACTTTTAACATAGATTATCTCCTCATTCGGAATGCCTTATATAATTTAATAGCAATAATTTCAAAACACTAAACTTTTTGATTTTTTATGGAAAATGACAAACTATTTTTTAAGCGCGTCGCCAACAATATCTATTTATAGATTCAATCCATGCGAAGTCGGGGCACGTCGCTAGTATTAAATATAATTTCATAACTATTATCATTCATCCATAAGAGCCTATCACAAGTCCACTACTGAACAGGAACCTCCCCTGTAGATTGCCTTATAGGGGGGATAAGGTACGTTGGGGTAAGGTCGGTGATGGGGCAAGACCGTAGGATTCAAATTCCCGGCGAATTATGCTATATTTTGAAAAGCTAACAATATGCTACACGACGCCATTTCATCCTGCCCCGACCCTCAGTTCGCGCCAGTCACTCCGGCAAGTGGGACCTGTGCTGCGTGGCATTTTATAAAACAATGTAATTTTTGTATTATTTTTGTCCATCCGATCTTTCCCTATCACTTTTATTTACGATTTTTAGCGAGAATATGGCTTCTTTTGTTATTATTTTGTGTGGATACTAATTTTTATGAAATTATAGCTAAATAAAGCTGGTCCATGCAAGGGTAAGATCGCTGTAGGCTGAGATCCGATGTTTCCCCTCGTGAGTGAAGATCGGATGAATATTATCCGATCTTTGCCTGTTACAAATATGGCAGTGGTTGTTAAACTTTCATTGGTCGTGTATATTTTTTCGTTGATTACTCAAGTGACTATGGGACTCAGTCTCGTTAGCATGTCTGTATATTTAAAAGTAATAAAACAATACGATGGTTTTATTACTTTTAAGTACACATTAAAATACATTTTTTTTATAGGATAAGGGTGACAAAGGAGCACACAGTCCACCTGATGTTAAGTGATTGCTGCGGCCCATAGACATCTATATCTATCCTCTATTACAAATCAAAATGTAATTTATAATAATTATTTAAAAACTAATTTATAATAATAAATGCCGCTTTGTTAAAATATTTATATCTTCCTTAACTCCTGCATTATCCCAGGGCATTTCGCCAGTCCTTACTGTTATTTTTTTTCCCATATAAAATCAAATGCATCCGATCTTTCTCTTATATTGAGTAATTCCATCTTATGTCATAACTGATGGCAAGAAACAAAAAAAGAGAAAATCGTTTGGAACATTTATGTTTCTAGTAATTTATAGATCATATTGAAATATGTTTTTTAGCGTTAAAGATAGGACAAATCTCTTTTATAAACTTTTTTCTCTAAGCAGTAGAAGTGGTTTTAAATTTAAGTCCGGTCTTACCCCTTAATGGCCAATTTTTCATTATGCATATAAAAAAGTATGTCTAGTTTTCGCACACCTTTAAAGCAGAAACCGTTGAGTTTACACAAGCAAAAGATTCTCAGAGCTAAACTACGTTTAACGATTAACGGTTTGCTCCATGTTCCATAAATCTGACGTATACGAATGTCGAGAAATTAAAGTTTTTGGCAGACTCTTCCAACTATTCGAAAATCCGTCCGGTATTATCCCAACGTACCTTATTTGTCACAGATACCACGTTTGGCAGGTGGGTTGGCAAACCAGTCTTTTTTTACTAATGTTGAATTGTTATCATAAAGAAGCTGTTGCTCTCTTGTTTCAGTTTCCCTCTGTCGCTTCTTACAATATCCACGGGATTATAATTATCATTTCATAATGTCTCTGTTTTTTTTAAGCTTTACCACTTTTACACTAGGATTTTCTCCCGTATCGTGGGGGCAATTTACATACATGAATTTCACAAGGACAAACGTCCAGATCCGAAACAATTATTTGTAGGCCATACAGCACACCAATTTGCATGTTGTTGAATTGTTTGAAATACTTTCGATCCGATACATAATGTAGGAATCATTTTATTTTAGTCATTGCTTGAAAGCGTGATACAAATTTCTAAAGAAACTGTATCAGCAACTAGCTGTCGTCACAGATGACAAAAAGGCTTAAGTCGGGATTATCTTTTCCTTTCTAAGTATTGTTATTCAGCGAGGATACTCCTCAGCTTTATGCATTGTAAATAAGATTGGGCATATGATTTCAGTTTTCAGCATCATTTTTTTTTAAATAAAACTAGTGACAATCGAACCCCTAGTCCACCTGATGGTAAGTGACAACTGTAGTTAATTGACACCTGAAGCTTAGAAAATTAAGTTATAAATTAATTAATAAATTAATGATGAAGATAGAATGCCTTACAGCCAGTTATTACACTAGCTTTCTATCCCCTTCTGGTCGGAAAATAGCAATGCGAGCTGATATATGTTCAGTGCGGGATTCGAACCCGCTACCCTTAGCGCTGTAAATCATTGCTAAGCCACTGTGCCGAGATTTTTTAATTTTATAGAAATAGGGTCACAAACGAGCACACAGTCCACCTGATGGTAAGTGGTAGCTGAGGCCCATAGACATCTACATCTCTCCTCGCTTGCGAATCAAAATGCAGATGCGTTGTCAGCCTTGAGGACTAAGATGGAATGCCTATTTTCCAGTAAAAGGCTCTCCGGTTCTCTACACTCACCATACGAAATACAGCAGCGTTAAGCTGCTACTTTACGCTGGTATTCTGTGAGAGCGTGGTCCTTCCCCGGTCGAGCCGACCCATTCGTGCTACAACTATACTATTAATATAGCTGCAGCTTGCAGCTTGGCTCTACCACATAAGACAGTATAGTAATAGATATAGTAGTATAAGTAGAGATAATGAATATATTCTCGTAATAATCTCCTTTCTGCTTTACTAGAAATATTCCTTAATTTTTTTATAGTTACCTCACGTAAGGATTAAGTAACCTACCGTTGTTTTAATAATGCGGGTGCATTTTGCACGGAATATGGCGTCTGTTCAAACGAAAGTTTATTGCCAGGATTAACGCAACTCCAGGTACGCGGCACGCTTCTACGAGATTATACACTCTTTTGTTTTTTCTTCCCGCTTAAAATTACTTTATAGAGTAGAAACTACATATTTTTGTAGTAATTAAATAAATTATTTAAGTTGTATTATATTCTTGTCCGTGATCCGAAAGATCTAAGTCATAGTTTGATAAACTAAACGATCATTAGGAAGGCCGATTCAAGGATATGATACTATGCATAGTATAAAAACTGACTTGATTCTTTGGTGCGTTTAGTAGATATAGTCGTTCAAAGCGTGTTAATTTTCTATAAGGTAGGTAATAGTGTCCTTTAAACCGAATTTCGGTCACGGCAGCCAGCCTCAACGGAGACTAGCCATTGGCGCAGGACAGGATTATAGTGCCCAAGTCTATGCACAAGAACAGTTGCACTCTCTATTCCCTCACTCTCATAGCCCGATGGGACGGTAAACTGATATGACCGATGAGAGATCAGGCGCAACACCAACGGTTTTACGTGCTTTCCGCCGAGGCCCGGGGTGAAACACCGTCAACTTCCTGACTCCGGGCAGCTACTGAGATTATCTTGACGGAAAAACTCAAGGTTAGCAGTCGCATTTACAACCACTAGACCAACAAGACAGTAGAATGTACAGTGAAAATGATTTCATAATTTCTATACACTCACGTCGCACGAGCGCAGAAGCTTACGCACTACACAAGAAATACCGACAACTTTTTAACAGTAGAATTGAACTCTATGGACCTCAAAATGATATTTTAAAAGGAGTGACAAGCGAGCACACCGTCCACCTGATGGTAAGTGAATGCTGTAACTCGTACACATCTACATCTAATATCATTTAAGAATCAAAATGTAGACGCGTTGTCACCTCAGAGGACTGGGATTGAATGCCTCGTTTCCAGTAAAAAGGGTATCCGGTTCTCTATACTCTACTCTATACGAAAGCATGCATGAGGGAGCTATTTTACGCTGGTATTCTGAGAAAGCGTGGTCCTTCCCCGGTCGAGCCCACCCATGCGTGCTACAACCATAACATAGTCGAAGCATGGCTCTACTACGTATATATGATATGATGAAATGTAATTTAAATTTAAATATGCACTTCTTTCTTTCTTCCTCTGCCTTTGTTTTAATCTGAAGATTAAAAAAAGTCCTTAATATTTTTGTTAAGTTCTAGTTTTTATAGTTATTTAGTTACAAATAAATTATAACCTGACTGAATATAAAAGTCAAGCAAACGAACTATTTTATTCATAAAACTGCAGCATTTAATTTGTTTATGTTGTAACATATCCTTTGAATAAATTTAAACAGAGGATTGAATTACAGATAAATAGATAACAGAAAGCAGATAAGTGAATAAATATAATTTATTTCTGACGAAGAAAAAAGTAGTCGACATATGCCAATATTACAAAAAAAAATGTAATTATTTACGCAAAACCTAATTCAAAGTGAGCACGCTCGGTGATCAGCAAATTTGACAGAAATTAATAATCGTGTCCGGCTTGGTATTCATGATGTGTGCTCTAGCGTATCTTTGGGAATTGTCGCCATATTGTCCCTTCCGGCGAAGCACCGAAAAAGCCAAAGGCATCGTAAGTTTTAAACCTTTTTGTTTCTTTTAATAAAAAAAAACTTTTTTTTTATAATTAATTAAAGCAATACACGAGTTTGCGGTACACCTCTCTTATTTACATCTGCGGATATATTTTTAGATACATAGGTTTATATACGTGGTAGAGCTACGCTGCATATATATTATGGTTATAGTAGGAATGCTCGACCGGGGTAGAAACGCACTCCACTTACCGCATCGGTAAGTGTAGAGAACCGGAGAATTTTTTTAGTGGAAACGAAGATCCAGCTTTGTCCTCAGGAGTGACAACGCATCTGCAGTTTGATTCTTAATTAAGGATGCATCTATGTGTGTATGGGTCACTATGGCATTTACTTACCATCAGGTGGATTGTATACTCGTTTGTTACCCTTATTCTATTAATAAAAAAATATGTGCATGCTGTGGCGACATATCCATCCTCGGTTAAGAAACAACAGTTGTCAACCCTTGATATAGGTAGATATATATGGCTATATCTACTAAACGCACCAAAAAATGATATCAGTTTTGAACATACTGTGCTTTGCTACGTGTTTCATCGGTTGTACCTACCTACCTACCAAACGCACCAACGTCATACAGGCAGATCTGCTTCATCCCATTCACATAAGTGATCTATACGCTATTGATACTAAATAAGCCATTCTAATAGTTTAGTAAATCCATGTCACTTCTCAGAATATGATAAAGTACTTCGTTACCGTCACCTACAGCCTATTAAAGTCCGCTGTTGAACGTAGGCCTCCAGGGGGGGATATTTGCACACTTGGTAAGCGGGTTGGCAACCGCAGTTTTTTTTATTTTTAGTCCTCATTAGGAAGACACTGCTGCCCATCTCTTGATTTTTTTTCCCTCTGTCGCCTCTTACGACACCCATGTGATGATATGGGGTAGTGGATCACATCGCCAATATACGGTGATAAGGTATTCATTCTGTAGTTTTTTTAAAAAACAAAAGATATAAAATATAAAATTAGTCACCAACTCTCCCTTGCCTGTTCAAAATAACACGTAAACAAGTTAGTAAAATCAATCTCTAATGATGTTTGACAAAAGTTGCGTCTAATAGTTTTGTTGTTCATTAACGAGAGTGTCAGATACATCACAGTTTGCAACAGTCATTAACTAATTTGTTTACGAGTTTGTCAACTGAACTCCGCGAAATAAAATTAATCCCTTAATTAAGTCTACACAAAATCATCATTCATCATCATTACAGCCCTTCACAAGTCCACTGCTGAACATAGGCCTCCCCCAAAGAATGCCACAAAGCACGGTCCTGAGCCACCTGCATCCATCGACTTCCTGCATGTCTTACCAGGTCGTCACTCCATCTCGTGGGGGGACGCCCTACACTTCGCCTACCGGTACGAGGCTGCCACTCGAGAACCTTTCTTCCCCATCGGTTGTCGGTTCTTCGAGCTATATGGCCGGCCCACTGCCACTTCAGCTTACTAATCCGTTGGGCTATGTCGGTCACTCTGGTTCTACTGCGGATATCCTCATTCCTAAGTTTATCACGCAGAGAAACTCCGAGCATAGCCCTCTCCATAGCTCGCTGAGCGACCTTGAGCTTCCTCATACGGCCAGCAGTGAAGGACCATTAATATTTTGTGTAGTGAAGGTCCTTCACTACACAAAATATTAACATCTTATCTACTGATCTAGTGATGTAGCTATTGTCTACGAACTTTACAAATATTGTCTAGTCATGTGTTGTCTATGAATAGATACCTCTAGATCTATGCGTATCAATGTACGTTATGAATTGTAAAAGAATAAAAGTCATATATAGGCAATATAGGTGTTAATATAATGCCTATATTCAAAAATCCACTTTCAATATGCTATCAAGAATGCCTATGAAAAGAATCTACTTATAAAGGGAACTATCCAAAGATTAGTGCGAGAATCAATCAATGAGGGCTAATAATCTTCCACTCACCAGATGTCGCTTGTTGTGACTGAGGTAAATTTTTTCGTTACACAGTGTCAGTTAATTAAGAAATTAGTTTTAAATAATAGTTTATCATTATCTAGAGTATTATATTAATATACAATAAAATGCGTCAGTGGTTTGATTTTTAATTTTTTTGCACTTTATAACTCTTTTTTTAATTTATCTACTTTAAATTATATTTATAGTTTAGTTTATTCATTTCTAATGTAATTAATAAAAAATATAACTAAAAATACGGAAAGAAACCTTAAATATTACATTTTCCTAAGAAATTATCGTGCCCGCTATGAAATCTGTCAAATATTTTACCTCATTGTAAAGTGGCGCCGCCCTGGTGGCAGAAAAAGTTGTGGATGCCCTCATTAGAGCAATCTATCTATTTACTTTTTTTCTTTAATTTTAGTTGAAAATTGTCACTGGCCGTTGCTCTAAAAGCCACAAACAAATTAAAAAGATTATTACGTAAAATTATTTATGATTAAAAAAAATAACAAAATTAATATGCTTTTGTCATGTGTTAGAGAAACAGCAAATTTTTTTCCAAATTATCTTTTATATACAAATCTTACAATAAATATTGAAAAATAAAATTCCGGCAACTGCACATCATAACTTGAAGATAAATATCTGCAAAGCCGGGGAATTATTACTTAATACAATGGAATATAATCCGCAAAACTACGCAAGGATTATAAATCGCAATAAACCGCAATACGTCATTGTTTTCTTTCAAACGGAGACCCGTTAAGATTCCCGCAGGTAGCACACGCTCAACCCTTGCATTAGGGTGTCGAGTGGGGGTAGTAATCCTATCCCTCTACGTTCAAGCTCCGCCTCTAACGACACTAAGGGCGCTTGGGCAATCGACGGGGGTGCTTGTCAATTGTGATCGATATCTCAAGTTGGTAACACGTCTTGCGAAATCATGGCTTTGTGGACGCCTTACGCCGATGACAAGGCCTTGGATTTGTCAACGAAGTGCAAGGTAGAACAAGTGTCACCGGAGTTCTACGCGAATAATGTTCCTTACCATGTACACTCGTATCAGAACGTGTCCAACGTGCCTTATCCTTACCACAGCTATCCGCAGCAGTACATACCTGCAGCGGAGCCTTCGCCTCTATCCGGCGGCAGCACGTGCTCGTACATGACAGCACCCATCAGCCCTCGGATAGGGATGATCTCGCCCCCAGCATCGCCGACCTCCCAACACGTATCACAGCCGAGTGCGAAGCGGCCAAGTTACATGGTCGATGTGGATTCACTGTCCGACGATCCGGATTTCCAAGCATTCGAGAGGGACGCATTGAGAGTTATGGCGGAGAAGAACGGAGGGGCTCTCCTCGGTAACAATCCAAGGATGAGGAGAGCCGTGCAGACGAGTCAGGCAATCGACGACTCATACAGGAAGCAGCGGGAGAGGAACAACTTTGCCGCGAAACAGAGCAGAGATCGAAGGAAGCTGAGGGAAATCCATCTTGCTTTGAAATTGACTTACTTGAGGAATCAGGTGGCTAAGTTAAAGGGTCAATTGGCTTCAAGGTCTTGCATCCGCTGTCAGCAAACATATCCCTACTGACATTGTGAGACATTAGTGAAGATACATTGGACATTTTGTACAAAATTATAATTTATATACTAAATGTTAGTTTTAAGTTAAATAATAAGCTGTAGGTAGGTACATACGTAAATAGAATTGTACAATAAGGAATAACAGGGTGCAATATTTAATTTGTAAATATGTATTTATTTGTGTAATGTGAAAATTAATTTAGTTATAAATTAAATTAAGGCTGTCCTACAATTTTTATAATGATTAAAATACTAATAATCAAGCCATTGTTTTAATTTCCTTAACTACAAACTATAATTATATTGGTACAGAAAATAAATTTGTAGGTGATATAATTATTTATAAATTGAATGTCATAATGCATTTACTATTTTAATCAGTACCTATATCAAAATTTGACTGAAGTAGTTTTTATCGATTAAAACCAGGTATCTATATTAATTAGGCGTTTATTTATTGCAAGAAATTATGAGATATAAATAAAAAAATGTCATTTTGTGGTATCTAAGGGCACGGGAGTGCCCCCGCCAAGTCGAGCAAAAAAGCGGCACGGCCCTACCATCCTTTTCTCGAAGCAGTTCAGGCAATTTTCGAAACCCTATAACATCGTTGTGGATAAAACCACAAGCCTGAATTTTTAGTAATATAGTAGGCATTATGCATGCAAACTCGGTATATTTAAAATTTTATAAATTTGAACCAGTAGTTTAAGAATTATAGATAGTCAAATTTCTTAATTTTGTCACTCACTTACTGACCCATCATCAAAACTCTAATGCACTTCTAGCAGAGATAGAAGCTTCAAATTTGGAATACAATTATTGTTTAGTATATAAATCTAGAAAAAACTAGAACATTTTGCAATTTCGGTCCAGTTTTCGAGACACACCAACTGCATAAATAACTTTGTAATTCCATATAAATATATAGGATTACAAAGTTATATTTGCAGTCAGGGGTGTCACTTCCACTATGGAAGGTATGGAGCACTCCATACCTCAAGTTTTTCAAGGTATGGAATTCCATAGCTGAAATTAGGAAATAAATCGCATATTACTACAAACCCCATATAAATAAATCGCAAGCCCTTAAACCTCAATACCCCACATCTTATAGTTCAATAAATAAGTTGAGTATATACACTGCAAACTCTTAAACCTTAATACCCCACGAGTAATGCGAACAAATTTGAAAATCGCGCCACCATTTTCCATACCTCAGATTTTTACAAAGTGACACGCCTGTTTGCAGTGAATGATGTTGTTAGGTTAACTAATTACGTAATAAGAACCCTTAAGTAGGGACTGAATAAATTAACCGACTCGGTATTACATGGATATCACAACTTTTTACGGTAGAACAACTGAGTTGCGAGACTTGGTTTATTTTACAAGTTATGTTTTTGATGGTATTTACATTTTCTTTATAATATAAAGGTGACAAATGAGCAGATAATCTAACTGATGGTAAGTATATACTGTGACCCATAAACATTTTTTTTATAGAATTAGAGTGACAAACGAGCACACAGTCTAACTGATGGTAAGCGGATACTGTGGTCCATACCATCTGTATTTAACCTCGATTAAGGATAAAAATTCAGGTGCATTGTCATCCCTGAGGACTAAGATGTAATGTCTCATATCCAGTAAATAGGGTCTCCTGTTCTCTACACTCACCATACAAAATAAAGCAGCATTAAACTGTTATTTTAGGCTGGTATTCTGTGAGAGCGTGGTTATTCACCGGTCGAGCAGCCCCATAATATAACTGTAGCATGGCTCTATCTACCGCCACATCTACATTTTATCATTTAATTATTTAATATTATCATTTAATCATTTTTAAAATTATCATTTAATAAATTGAGAGATGTAGTCTGTGTTAAAAGGTGTCGAGGTAGACCGAGACTAACTTTCGAAGACCATGTGAGCAAATTGCTCGAAGAGGGTAGGGTCAAGAGTACTCGGATACCTAGACGTGCATGTATGAAAAAGATAATGAATCTGAAAGAAGCGAAAGAGGTATGTAAGGATCGTAACACTTGGCGATCTGTTCTCTCTGGCTACCCCGTCAGGGATTGTGCGTGAAGATAAGTAAGTAGTCGGTGTGCCATAGCATTACTTACTGAAATTTATATAGTTAGGTACATCCAGCTTATGAATATATTAAAATAATCCTGTTTTTTCCTTCTTAAATCGTCGAAAAATATGCTGCTAGTCGTTCATCAAAGAACTTTTAATTACCTACTTGATCGGGATTTGCTGAACATAAATTAATTTTTATTTTATTTTATTAATTATACATATTTTGTGTATACAAAATTTGACAAACAAAATTTAATTAATTTTTTTTTTCATATTCCTACATCGTCATCTTATTCTGAACTCTGTCCAAAATTTCAAGTCTCTAGCTTATCGGGAACTAAAATTTTAGTTGCAAGATTCCACCCGGAACGACAGACAAACAAGAAAGTGACTTAAATATAATTAAAAATTTTGTACAACCGACTTCAATATAAGTTACTAAGAATAACTTCAAAACTAGGTATTGCTAAGATTTGATCAAATTTATATGTGACCACATGAGAAGCACCAGCTTTCAAATAAAAAAAGAATCATCGAAATCGGCTCACCCACAAAAAAAAAAGAAAAAAGAACATGCAGTCGAATTGAGTACCGTCTCCTTTTTAGTCTTTTTTTTATAGGATAAGGGTGACAAACGAGCACACAGTCCACCTGATGGTAAGTGGTTGCTGCGGCCCATAGACATCTACATCTATCCTCGTTTGCGAATCAAAATGCAGATGCGTTGTCACCCGCGAGGACTAAGATGGAATGCCTCATTTCCAGTAAAAAGGGCCTCCGGTCACCTGCACTCACCAAGCGAAACGCAGAGGTAAACCTCTACTTCACGCTGGTATTCTGTGAGGTCGTGGTACCACCCCGGTTCGAGCCGGCCCATCCGTGGGACAGCAAAAGCTGCCGCGTGGCTCTACCACTCACCAAAGTCGGTAGAAAACGTGGTAAAAAGGGTTATTATGATATTATAGAATTTATGGATGATAATAAGCCCTAAGAATTTGCTACCAAGCTATTTCTAATTTGTTTTCTGTTGTTAATGTGTAACATATGATTGTAAACTTATTTTTTTTTTCAAAATTAAAAGCCGCGCTGGTTTTCTTGCTGGTTCTTACCAGGAGAGAGTTATTTTCCGAACCAGTGGTAAATTAAACATTAGAGTGACTCAATAAGTAATATTTTTAATCTATTTATATATTAAATAAAAAAAGTTTCTGTTTCTGTTATAATTTAATATAATATACACAAACCGTAGTGAGATTCCACATAGAGTATAGTAAATGGAATCCCCTTTACCTTTAGATTATGTAGTTTTTTTACATTGCGTAATAACAGGGAGCACTTTAGTGGGTGTGGTCTGCGCAGGCGCCAAAATTTACCCCACCAATCAGAGAAGACGTGGGCATAGATAAAAAAGTAAGCGCAAGGAACCGACATCTTGTGACATAAAAAAATGATGACCGCAATAAATTGTAATGTGATTTTCTATGTGGGTATCTCTATATAGTATAAAACAATCGTGTCGCTTCCCGCCGTCTGTACGCTTAGATCTTTTAAAGTACGAAACGGATGTTGATGCGATTTTCATCAATAGACAGAATGTTTTTTTATAGGATATGGGTGACAAACGAGCACACTATGTCAAACCCCCCCCCCCCCCCTCCAAGAAACAATCTATGTGGGAGGCCTATGTTCAACAGTGGACTTTCATAGGCTGTAATGGATGGATGGATGTTTACGCGAACACTACACACTTAAATGAAACTAGATTTTACCGATTTTATCGCGTTTGTTATTTAAATTTCCGACGTTTCTAGAACTTTACAGCACCCATGGTCACGGGGGACTGGGGTGGTCCGACGTCGCAATGTTATAGTCAACAACCGCTACCTTCAGTTTAAAATATTATTAATATGTTTATGTTTAGCTGTGGATTTAAATATTTTAGGGTCAACAGAAATGAGACACTTTTAATCCTTAAACTAATTCGGTATATTTACTGTAATCTGGTAACACTAAACACTAAAAACATCTACATTAGACTTTCTGCTTTACGACGTGTGAAAGGTCGTATTTGCCGCGCACGCATTTCAGTTTCACTCCGGGACAGTCCTTTACTCTGAAATAAAGAAATATTATATAAATACAGATTCTATTAATTATATTGGAATATGGTGATGGGGAAAAATTGGGTGAGTACCTACTGTACGAAAGTCTGTATTAAATGCTAAGACAAACAATATGTTCTACAAAAAAAATTAAAAAATAAATATAAAATAGCGAGACCTGTTTTGACTACATACGGCATTAAAGATACAGTAATGCCCAATTTCACCGACATCCCCTAAACAATCACATAGTTAGACGACCGCTAAGCTAAAAGGTCCCCTAAACCAACCCATAACTAAAATTTGTTTTCACGAACGCAACGGACTTATAGCTAGGGGACCCTTCCTTATGTGACCGATTTTTTACGACGATAGTGCTTGATACCCAGTTGTAGTTACCGGTTTTATCGGAAATGATATATATTAATACAAAAAATACGTATTCATGTATTATTTTAATGAAGAAATTAGTTCTTTCATATTTTGACTGATATATGTTTTCATTTTGTTAATATTTTAATAAAAATATCATATTTTTAGTTTATGTTTGACAAGTCACCGTATTTGACACTCAGCTTTATCTGTGCATTGACTGTTTGACATTTGTCTCTGCAAGTCACAGCTGCAAGTTTTCGTGGTGTTTCCTTTGGTATCTCGTTTCTAACTTTTTATTTTATAATTATGGCCGAAAATAAGAGAAAGCGGTGTCAAAATTTCACGTTTGATGAAAAGGATAAACTTGTAAAGTTAATGAATACTTTTAAAAATGTTATATTAAATAAAAAGACGGACGGTACAACAAATCAAGCGAAGAATGAAGCGTGGGTGAATTTGTGCACAAGATTTAATTCCACAGGAACCACGGCTAGGTAAGTTATTGATAAACAGTTATTGATAAAAATAAACCTTTTGTTTAGTACTTGTTATAGTTGTTTTAAAGTTAAGTTGCCTTTACATCCAAACTTTATAGCTGTAAATAGTTATTGTCATAATTATTATCTTGATTTTGTATAATATGCAATGTGTGTATTAAAGAGTTTCTATTTACTTACTTGAATGAGAAGTTACCTACCTAATACCTGTATTCTCAGTACATTAACCTCTTTATCTACTATGATGAACGTACTGAATTGCCTTTTAATAACCTACCACTAACATTTCAGAAGTAAAGAATCTCTTATGAGAGTCTGGGAGAAAATGAAGACTGATGCGAAGTTATACAAAGCACTTAGCAAAAGCAGTCACAATGGCACAGGAGGTGGCCCATCGTGTGTTAAAACAGATATAATTTTGGAACAAGTCAGTGACTTGATGGGCCGAGCATGTACAGGCATAACTGATGTCCAGGATTCAGATGCTGACCAAATTACTGAAGCCAGTTCATTACCAATACTTGGTGATGAGACAATGGAAATTTTAATATTTCAAAATGAAAATGTTAGTATTTATAGAATTCTCTATTATGTAGGTATATTAAAATTAGAAACTGACTGACAAATAGTCCAAATGCCGTAGTAGAAATCAGGGCAATAAGTTTGTTACATATTATAATATTATATAAAAGTAAGTTATGTATATTATTGTGTTTGTTTAAGGAGATGCTTTTGTTCCTACCAGTGGTTCAATAGAGGGCTAGACAGAGAAACACTACGAGGCGACAACGACAAAATGAACTAAACTGGCAGAATTTTCAATACAAAATTATTTCACTCATTTGTATAGGTGTCGACCCACTGTATGATTATATTATATTTACACTGTGATTTTTATATTAGAATTTGTTTTGTTACAATTTTAGTGCAATACAAGAAATGTGGAAAATATTGAAAATAACGATGTTGGGAATAATAATGACATTGCTCCAACACTGTCATCACCAACATCGTCTCAATTTATAAAGTCCACACCTATATGGAAAAGACGACGACCAATAATTAAAGAAAATAAGGATAAAGCTGAAGTTGTTTCAACGTTATGTGGAGGTTTTAAAGATTTGAATTCTAAAAAGGCTACTGTGGAAGATTTAAAAATTAAAATGTTAGAAGAAGAAATAAAATTTAAAAGAGAATTGTACCAGCTGCAGTTAGAAACAGCTAGAAAGGAATTGGAAATTAAAACTGAAGTATGCAACCAATTAAAAGGTATGTGTTTTATTTATTGGTGAAATTACTATATATATTTTACATAATAAATTAGATATTTATAAATTATCAAAATATTGTGTAATTTGATTTCTGCGAAATCCATATGACAAAGAAGGTCTGTCAGAAAATGCCATATTATTTATTTGTCCCCTTGCAATTAGCTCTTCCAGGTTAGGCACATCATCATTATTCACAGGCTGTTGCTCATTTCTTAATATGCATATATTATGCAAGATACAGCAAGCTATAATGACATTAATGGCATTGTTTAAAGCTAAACGAATTCCAACCGCAAGTACTGGAAACCTTCGTTTTAGCACACCATATTGCCGTTCCACCACATTTCGTGTTCTAATGTGGGCCTCATTATATTTTCGTTCTCCACTTGTTGTAGGGTTGAGATAAGGTGTCAAGAGATGAGGCTAAAACAAAAATATTTTTAAGTATTATTGTATATAATAATGTAATTTATATGATGTAAAATATTTCTTTTCTATTCCAGGTCACACCTTAAACTTTCAAAATGTATCAGGAATACCTAAAAATGGTTCTGCAAATAACTAGTTTAAGTGTACTTTTTAATTAATTAAATATCCCTTACCCATGCATAATCTTTTTATTAAATAAAAAGTATTTATTTAATCAATATTTTGAGCTCTGTGATGAATGATGTTATTCTTTTTGTTTGTAATTTTTGTAATTCTTTTTGTAACCTACTTAAGTTTTAATCAATATTATATTATTATTCTCCTTATTTTTTCTTTTACCTTTAAGGGATAGCCACTATCCCCAAGTAAATGGCTGTCTCCATACTCCCCTCTTTCAAACTTTCTATAAATATAGCTATTTTGGTAAATTGCTGAGTCATGTGTAGAGCCTGGCCAGCGTGCAACAACATCCTGGACCAACAACTTTGCTGATGCAATTGTTTGGACATTTATGGACATGTAGCCTTTCCTGTTTCTAAATAGTTCAGCATCATCTCCACCTATAGATATAAATAATACTTCATCAGCATTGCTTGATAGACTACTAAGAGAAATGAACTTTTAGTGAAAGGTAGTTAAATAAAAATGAGGAATTTACCTGGTGACTGAATTTTTACATGTGTGCAATCAATACAGCCTAGTACATTAGGGAATCTAGCTATATCATAGAAGTCTATCTTAACTCTGTCTTGGTCTCTGTTTGTATCAGGAAATATAATGAATTCTCGACGTAGGGAAACAATTGCTTGAGACACTCTCTTTACTATCCGGCTGGATGTAGCCAAACTAGTACCACCCATATCAGCCACAGCAAGCAAGTGATTGCCTGTGGCATAATATCTTAAAGCTATTAATAATTGATTTATGGGTGGTATGGAATTGTTCCTGTAAAAAATATAAACAACTACAAATTAAAATAGGTAGAAACATAAGTAAGATATACCTCGGGTATCAATTTACCATGGTAGGTAGGTTAGCACCAAACAGGTACCTACGGCCTACCTATACAGGCTCATTTTCTATTCAAAAGTTACTGTTAGGAGAGCAATAAAGTAACCTTTTATGCTTTTACCTTTATTTCGTAGCTAGGTATAATAGGTAATAAGTGAAAATGTAGGAACCCAGGAACCCACACTTTAACTTAAATATTTAATAAACTACAGTTTTAATAACATTATAGACTATTGTACATACATTGAAATTGATAACATATGTAAATAGTTAGGTACTCACCTATTATCAGGAAATTCCAAAATATGTTCAATTTTTTCCAACAAATATATCACTGTTGATTTAGATAACCTATATCTTCGGAAAAAATCTATTTCATCGAAATCGTTGAAATAATTTGGTCGTTTTCGATATATTTTAGGTCTTCGACTACGATTTATATCAAATATAGTATCAGTTGTGTCTAAATTATCAAGAAAATCAAATAGATCACGGTCCATCTTGTCCTCTAAAAGTCGCTTTTACTTATGTGAAGGTTTATGGGACCAATAATCCATCTCATAAATTTAGGGGATCGTTTAGTCAGTAACGGACCCTTTAAAAGTGGTGAAACGGAAACTATCCCCTAACTGGCCGCTAAATATGCTAAGGGGTCCCATAAATCTTACGGGTCGTTGGTGAAAGTGGGCATAAGTCTATTAGTTTTTTTTTATAGAATAAGGGTTATAAATGAGCACAGAGTCCACTTGATGGTAAGTGGTTGCTGTGGCCCATAGACATCTACATCTATCATCGTTTTCGAATTAAAATGGAGATACGTTGTCAGCCGTGAGGACTAAGATAGAATACCTCGTAACCATTTAAAGGATTCCCGGTTCTCTACACTCACCATACGAAACACAGCAGCGTTAAGCTGCTATTGTATGCTGGTATTCTGTAAGAGCGTGGTCCGTCCCCGGTCGAGCCGACCCACTCGTGCTAAAACTATACAATTAATATAGCTGCAGCATGGCTCTACCACGTAAAACAGAATTTTTGTATTTGGCAACCAATGAAATAAATAAATGCTTATAAGCTTATAACTGTTATCGTTTATTGGTCGTGTATTTATAGGTACTTATCACTACTACCCCTTATTGTACCATGGGTGTCGCAAGAGTCGACAGAGGGAAACTGAATCAGGAGATGGACAGCGCCATCTTTCTGATAAAAAACTCAAACTAATAAAAAACTGCGGTTATCAATGCGCATGCCAAGCGTGGCAGTTATGATACAAACCCTATGAGATAATGTAAGGCGGGAGGCCTACATTCAACAATGGACTTTCATGGGTTGTGATAGATGAAAATACTTACACAATAAAGTATGGTGGCAATTTAAGAGAGAGCAACACCGTTTCTTGCCATGAGTGATGTATCTAAGACGCGTCAATGAGAAATTGGGAAAAGCTACAAAGATCTTTATGGCTTTCGACGGATGGCAGTATAACCAATGCAGATTTAGGTTTAAGGCCTAGGACGTCAATATTAGAAAGGACAATTATACTCTAAAATCGATAGTTATTTCGTCTACTATAAGTTTAGTTTACCGTGTAGTGGCGGTGTAAGAATATCTATCAACTCTCACGGTTGTGAGAGTTGATAGATAGATAGGTGTATGTATACACCACTAAACGGTAAAATAAACTTAATTATAAGTTTAGTTAAGTGTTTGGTATGGCGAGTGTAGAGACCCTTTTTACTGCAAACAAGGCATCCCATCTTAGTCCTCAGGGGTGACAACGCGTCTGCATTTTGATTTTTAATCGGGGATAGATTTAGATGTCTATCCACAGTATCCACTTACCTTCAAGTGGACTGTAGGCTGTAGCATTAGCACTTAAATTACAAATAAATTTACTATCGACACTTTCAGTTGCCACTCTATGCCATATTCTATAAAGAAGCTACAAGACGTTTTATCTTGCCGAAAATGAAATTCACCACACACCTAGTCCCGAAAACCAACAATTTGTGTTTTCCCCTGATGGGATTCGAACCTAGCTATCGCAACTTACTTAGCTTTGTACTTTCTGAGCGGTCGTATAGCTAGCTACGTACCTGCCGACTCGCACGAGAACAATATTGTGCTCCTGTAAGTTGTGCCCGATGCCGGGCACGTACGCGACCATCTCGCGGCCATTTGACAGTCGGACCAACACGCACTTGCGGTTCGCCGAGTTGGGCTTCTTGGGTTTCCTGATCAGCGTCTTTAGGACCACGCCCTGTGGACAAATTAATATACAACACTCTCAATCGATTCAATTAACAAAAATAAACAAAATATAGAGGGAAAACAAAGTTATATCATTTTCTAACTACCCGCTCCGATATGAAAAAAAATGCTAAGTTTGTTGCTTTGTGAGTGGAAGACATGGCGAAAACGAATTTTATGAGAAAGGAGAATTCTACTCGTAGATTAATTTTATTAATTTTTCGCACCGATAACCCCTATATTCCAAATTTAATCGAAATCATTACAGCCGTTTTCGAGAACGCGACAAATAAAATATATAAATAATTAATGATTTCTTACATTTACGCGAACACTATACATTGAATAAAACCGTGTTTTTTTTACGGATTTTATCGCGTTTAATAGCAATATTATGGTTATAGCTCGAATGGTTCGGCCGGGGAAGGACCACGCTCTCACATAATACCAGCGAAAAATAGCAGCTTAACACTGCTGTGTTTCGTATGGTGAATGTAGAGAACCGGAGACCCTTGTTACTGGAAATAAGGCATTCCGTCTTAGTCCTCAAGGGTGACACGTATCTGCATTTTGATTCTTTATTGAGGATAGATCTAGATGTCTACGGGCCACAGCATCCACTTACCATCAGGTGGACTGCGTGTTCATTTGTCACCCATATTGTGTATTTGAAAAGAGTGTCGTGGAACACTGGGTTGGAACGAAGTTCCTTTCGTAGTATATTATTATTGATAAACGTATTATATTATTGATTAACAAATGAAAACTATTAAAATGAAGGATTATTTAAAATAATATTACTTTCATGGCAAGATAAGAAAAAGTGCGAGGGAGATGGATATTATTCCATCTCGCTCGCACTATAGAAAGGGAGTCATGACGGAAAAATCTTACACTTTTTCTTGCTCAACCTCCATCCGCCAAATTCTTACCGTGCAATAAGGAACTTCGTTCCAAAAAAATATCATTAAAATACTTTACTTCAATGTAATATAGACATATAATTGTTTGTATAACAGTACAGGAGAGGACAATCAAAGCGACAATTTAAGTCGTAGTTGGGTTTTAGCCTTTTTCGTTCAGAAGATTAAATTTAAGAGGATTATAGAAACAATTTTATATTTTGAAACCATTCGCCTACTGCGCAAAATAACAAAGATTAACAAAGTAACAATTAGGGCTCCTTTATTTCATACGAGTTACAGTTAAAAAGCAGCCTCTAATTTCTGAGAGGGTTTAGCGAGAAGTTAGGACCGTGGTATTTAAGCGCTAGCTATAAATTTTCCTTTTCCTTCACCGCCGAGCATTTGGTTAATTCCTACTTGTATTAATTTTTTTGCAAAGCTTGACTACTATCCCAACTGGTGAAAAGTGGCGATGAATAGAATAGAATAGAATATTTTTTATTCAATATTACACAATACTTATTGAAAGTAATTTTTTATTTACCACTGGTTCGGAAAATACCTCTGTCCTGGGAAGAACCAGCAAGAAACCCAGCAGGACTTTTTTTTAAACATAACTATTTCTTAGTTTTTTTTGCTTGTACAAATTTTAAATGAGTTTTAATAGAACCAGCATGGTGGCGAACACCTCATTCCCAGGGGTTTTTTCCCTTATATACTTCTTTGATATTTTGATAACCTTTTTGTATAATTTTTCTTTAATAAAACATTTAAACATGTTTATTGGCAAATTTTGTACATTTTCTGGGATTTTGTTGTCAATCAATCAATCAATCAATCAATGTCTTTATTCATTAACAATAAATTGTGTACGAATATTACAGGAATGTCCAATTTATATTGCTAAAACTTAACTTAGTTAAACAAAATAAATTAATTAGATAATCAAACAATAAAATAAAATAAAAAAATTAAATTAACTAATAAATGTCATCACAATCATTATTCTACCTACTTAACGATTAATATTCATCACAAATGTTGAATAATATATTGTTTACATAATATAATAAAAAACTAAACTTCCAAAAAATAAAAAGAAGAAATGAGAAATAATCAAACTATTAAATTTATTATCATTTAAATAAATATTATGACTACTCTATAGTTAAAATTCATCAACACTGTAAATACATTTCTCTATAAGTAGTGCCTTCAACTCTGTTTTAAAAACACTTAACTTTTTTATTTCTTTTAGTTTTTTTGGCATCTTGTTAAAAAGTAAAACTGCCTGATAACGAGGACAGTGTTTTACAATTTCCATTTTAGGTATAATAGGCAAAGTCAAGTCCATCCTTCTGGTGCTTTCTCTCTCTTTCATTTCTTCATCACTTTCATAAAAATGCCTGTTTTTTATAACATCAGTCAGAAGTATCAAAACATACACGCTGGGTGCTGTAAGAACTTTTAGCTTTTTGAAGTATTCTTTACATGATTCCCAAGGCGGAATGCATACCATTGCTCTTATAGCTCTTTTCTGGGCAGTAAATGCTTTTTTCATATTATATTTATAGCTATTGCCCCAGAATTTGATGCTATATCTTAGCTTGGATTCAACAAGCGCATAGTATACGTTTAAAAGTTGATCTATTGTCAATTCTTCCCGCAAGGTGCGTAAGGCATAGCTTGCTGAACTTATTGTGTCTGTTATGGCTGCCAGCTCAACTTTCCAATTTAGGAGATCGTCCAGATGAATTCCCAAAAACTTCACAGAACTTACAGTTTTTATTATTTCCCCATTTACATTCACTTCTGTTATGTCATTATTTCTTGTGGTGGCTTTGAACATGACGATATTAGTTTTAGTTGCATTTTGCAATAAGCCATTTGCTGTGAACCATTCTCGGAATGTTGTCATAGCTACAAAATTGTGAAAGCGTATACATTGCCCCATAAATGAATTAGTGATGAAGCCCTAGAGGGTAAATCGCACTGTCTTAGCGTAACAAAGGCCTATTCACTCTTGCCTTGAAGACGCCCATATTGTATTTGGACGGAAAGACAAACGCCGGATTATTTCATTCTTTTGCTGTACACATTAGAAGATATGAAGACAACCGTTTGGTTCGGATGCGTGGAATGATATCGACAATAAAGGGTGTGACCCGCCGACCGCCTGGTTGTCCGATGGCGAAATGTAGAGAAAGGAATTAAAGCATGTAATTCTTGCGTACACTCTCCGAAATGCATCCTATAGAATACAGAGAGGCTGGTTACCTGCGCCTGTGCTCGTGGCTGACAAGAACGGTTTCATCCACTGAGTCCAACGCTACTAGGTGGCATTCATACGTGGTAGGGCCATGCTGCAGCTATATTAGTAGTACAGTTGTAGCACGAATGGGTCGGCTCGACCAGGGAAGGACCACGCTCTCACAGAATACTAGCGTAAAATAGCAGTTTAACGCTGCTGTTTCGTATGGTGAGTGTAGAGAACCGGAGACCCTTTTCACTGGAAATGAGGCATTCCATCTTGGTCCTCACAGGTGACAACGCATCTGCATTTTGATTTGTAATAGAGGATAAATGTAGATGTCTATGGGCCGCAGCAACCACTTACCATCAGGTGGACTGTGTGCTCGTTTGTCACCCATATCCTATAAAAAAAAAATTGCAGCACCGGCCCAAATGTGACAGCAGTGCTCCATGCACGATCGTACTTGGGTATAAGGTAAGATGCTGACCCGGCGTGAAGTATCGCCACACCTTTGCAAGGGCACCTAATTTCCTTGCGGCTGCTTTGACCCTGGACTCATTGAACCACCCATTGTGAGGTTCGGAGAAATCTCAACCGCTAACGAATGCAGGCGGGCGGTGTACTTCAAAGGTATATTCCGGAAATCCAGGGTGAGCGGCGTTTTTAGCGGTGAAGAGACACACTTGTGTTATGGAGGCGTTGAATCTCACATGTTTGGCATTGAACCATTCGGAGACTGCCTGCAGTGATTTGCACGCTCAACGATAGCTTCTCTTTCGGACTGGATTTGCTCCCGACTGACTCGAGCATTCGGCTGGTACATCAACAACTGCGCTGTCGTCTGCATACCCTCAGATTACTATTAAAAATTTCGGAGGTGGCGGGGATGGAACCAGGGTTGCTCGCATACTGTGAAGTTTACTAGGGCGCTTAGCAGCTGAAGTATCATTCTCTTACTTTCATGCCCCCAAGCAGCTGTTTTAATAAACAGTAAGAGAAACAGTATACCTACAGGCGGTGAGGCACTTACGTCTTAATCCTCCTTGATTGAAGTAGGTTGTAGGTGTACTTGGGCGTAGTCACTTACTCACACAGGTGGACTGATATTTTGTTTGATACACTAGTGTCGAACAATAAATCATGACTTTTTTATATGTCGTAGAGCCACGCTGTAGCTATATCATAGTTGTAGCACGCATTGGTCGGCTCGAACGGGGAAGGAACGCGCTATCAAGAATATCAGCGTAATATTCAAATTCAAACTTTATGTATTTGTGAATACAGTATGGAGATATGTAATGGAGACAGATCTTTAAAAAAATGATGTTCGCTGCATTCGACGCTTAGGAATACAAATATTATAGCTACATTTGAATCTATTACATTACCACAATTAAATTATTTCATTATATTATTTATATTATAATTATATTAGAATGATCAACAATGATGTAATTATTAATTAGAATAGTATGTTTACAATATATATCCAGTCAATCAAATGTTAAAAAATGATATATGCAATTTCATTAATGATACCTCGCTTAAATATTCAATAATGGAATAGTAGCATTTCTCAGTTAGAAATATTTTAAACCTGTCTTTGATGAAATTGTATGAATTTTATTTTTACGTCGATTTTTTGTTATCTATTAAGTAATCATTAAATATTTTAGGATTAGTTTTTACAAATGTCACAACTACATAAATATACAGCGCGGGAAATGTTCATAATTTTAATTTTTAAATTGCGGTGGTTTACAGCTTTCTGTACTCGGTATACTTGCAATAGTTGAAATGTCATTAAAACCAGTGCTATTTGTGTGTTTTAATAATTTTATAGTTAATAGAATGTCCTTAGGTGTAATAAAATTAAAAAAAAAGAATTGTATTTATAATATAGCAGCTTTTTGCTGGTATGTTTCGTATGGATAGTGTTGAGATCCGGAGACCCTTTTTTCCTGGAAACGAGGCATTCAATTTTAGTCCTCATAACGCATCAGCATTTTCATTCTTAATCGAGGATAGATGTAGATGTATATGGGTCACAACATCCACTTAACATCACGTGGACTGTGTCCTTGTTTGTCACATTCTATAAAAGACGTCTACATCTAAAGAATGTATACTCTAGGTCTAGAATAAATAATATTACGACATCAGTCGAAGGTCACTATACTCCGCTAAATAAAAGTCCCGTCGACTACTTCTATAATAGTACATAAATGTTAGGTATACATTGATAAATTATGCTGGGTTGTGTACTATCCATGTGTCCGACACGAATTTTAGTCCGGAGTAATCCTTCATCAGATGGCGTAGGTAATATAGTATTTATACTAGAGCACCTTCTTCCGGTAATTTCCCATGTTATAAATTTTTCCCTTGATTCAGGTCAGTACCCTAATCTTTGGAAAAGGGCTTTTATAAAGCCCCTTCCAAAAGTTCCTTCTCCCATTCTTCCCAATCATTTTCGCCCTATATCCATTCTACCCTTTCTATCCAAAATTTTAGAATCCTGTGTTTACAAGCAAATTTCTACATTCATTTCGAAACATAACCTACTGAGTATATATCAGTCTGGGTTTCGCCCTGGTCATAGTACCAGTACTGCTTTAATTAACGTCACAGACGATATTAGAAACGGTATGGAAGAAAAAAAAGTAACAGTACTGGTACTAGTTGATTTCTCAAATGCTTTCAACACAGTTGATCATGAAATCCTTCTATCCATACTGTCTCATCTAAATTTTGGCCCTACAGCATTGGAATGGTTTGCATCTTATCTTCGCGGTCGACAGCAGTCAGTCTGTGTGGGGCAAATAACCTCAGCTTGGGCTGATGTGGAAGCTGGCGTACCGCAAGGCGGTATTCTTTCTCCTATAATTTTTTCTATTTTTATAAACTTTATTACCTCCATCTTCGATTGCTCGTACCATCTGTATGCCGATGACCTTCAGCTATACGTGCAAGCTGAAATTGGGGATATCCATAATGGGATTAAAAAATTAAATAACAACTTACAAGCTATCAAGGATTGGTCTACTCGTTATGGAGTATTGGTCAATCCTTCAAAATGCCAAGCTATACTGGTGGGTAGCTCAAGGATGCTAGCCAAGATTAATCTTGCAGACATACCCTCTATCTACTACAATGGGATTACAATACCGTTCAGTAAGTCTGTAAAAAATCTTGGCCTACACATTGACAACACGCTGAATTGGAGAACTCAGGTTACGGAAGTCAGTCGTAAAGTCACTGCTACGTTACGTACTCTGTATCGTTTAAAACATTTTCTCCCCACAAAGTCTAAGATCATGCTTGTCCAATCACTCATATTACCCATAATTGATTATGCAGATGTGTGTTACCCGGATCTGTCCCAGGATCTTCTGAACAAGCTGGAACGCCTTCTCAATAACTGTATAAGATTTATTTTCGAGCTTCGTAAGTATGACCATATTTCGCAATATAGATCTAAGCTTAATTGGCTTACAATCCGGCAGAGGCGTATTTCCAGAATATTACTTGTTCTTTTTTCCATATTAAATGACCCATTTCCGCCTTCTTATCTTAAGAGCAAATTTCACTATCTCTCCTCATCTCATGATAGGGTTCTACGTTCGTCTTCTAACAACAAAATATGTATTCCAGTTCACTTCACCGAGTTCTATGGTAACTCCTTTACAGTTCAGGCTGCACGCCTTTGGAACTCCTTGCCTGACGACATCAGAAAAGCTCCCAATAAGTTTGCTTTTAAAAAGTTGGTGCGTAATCATCTATCTGTTAAAGACAACGCTACTTAGATGAATCATCCATGTCATTTATATTTTAGACGTATATATTTATAGTTATTTATATGTATTATTTGTATATGTATGTTGGTATGAATATATGTATGCTTATGTATGTACGTATATATTTGTATACATGTATAAATAGGATATATTTTTATAGTTTATTTATTGTATATAATAGTAAAATGTATATAAAATGTAATTAATTATACATTTCTATTTTCTTTTTATTCTATATTGCTACACCTACTTCAAATTCTCACCACTCCATGGGTTGACTGGTAGAGAATGCCACAAGGCATTAAGTCCGCCCTTTGTATTCTTTTAGGTTAAGGAATGCAATAAAGAATAAATAAAAATAAATAAATATAATTTATTCTAGACCTTAGAGTACACATTCCTTAGGTGTATACAAATAAATATTCGGACATGTTGCGGAGAGCTATCTGAACAAGACATCGTGGCATACCTTAGCAAAAGGGTTTCCATTGAGTGGATTCCTCGACTTCCTGTTCTTGATGTGGGGTCCGGTCCTGTGCATCTGTGCCAGTGAGGCCATCGCTCTAGTCACCAGACCTAGTGGAGTTGTTGAAGCATTCTGTACAACTGGTGCATATAACTGTGGTATGGCTGAAACAAAAACGGTTAATGAACAACGGTTAAGAAAATGCTTTGTGGGATAATAACCTATAGTAATAATTATTAATTCTGGTATTAATTATAGTCCATCACAAGTCTAGGGCTGAAAATAGACCTCCTAGGCATCATAGAGCTAACTATGACAACGGGACGTCAAACACTCGGTCTACAGTGACCATTGGTACTGTACACCCGAAATGTCGGGAATTAAAAATTAGTAAGTTAAAGTAAAAGTGATAAAATCCGTAAAATTTGTTGTATTAAATAGGCCATAGATTGGCTCAAAAAGAAGATATTTGCCACAGCAGCCACGCTAGGCAGGCAGATTGGCAGGTAGTGTTGATGAGAATTCCTCTTTCTCATAATGCAGAAATTCCTCCGCCATTCCACATACACTTCCACGTCCTCAAAGAGTGACCCCTCGCTTCCTCATAATTTAAGAGGAATTCGCGAGGAAATGTTAATTTTTGTACTGTTTTAATAGTGTAGTTTTGGAACGAAGTTACTTGTCGCACGGTACGGACTTAGCAGATGGGCGCTAGGCGAAAAAAAGTGTATGAGTTTTCTGTCACGACCTTGGGAGCTATGAGGAAGCGAGATATAATAATATCCATTTACCTCAGACTTTTTCTTATCTTGCCATGAAAGAAATATAATTTAATGACGCTAATACGTTTCTCAATAGTAACATACTACGAAAGGAACTTACTGCTCCGTGGCGCAGCGGCTTAGCAATGAGTTGCTGCTCTGGGGGGCACGGGTTCGAATCCCGCACGGAACAAGTATTTGTATGGCCTACAAATAATTGTTCCGGGTCTGGATGTTTGTACTTGTGCAATTTATGTTTGTAAACTGCCTCCACGATACAGGAGAAAAACCTAGTGTGGGAGTAACGTTTTTTCTAAAGTTAAAAAAAAAGTAAAAAAGCATACTCACACATGTTTGTTTATTCTGCTGTTTCACAGTGGTATTCTGTGAAGCGTGGTCGTACCCCGGTTGAGCCGACCCATGCTTGCTACAGCCACAATATAGGTGCAGCATGGTATCTATCACGTACAAATATTTAATGTAACTAGTTTTTTTTTCGGATTTTATCGCTATTTATTTTTATATGATAAGGGTGACAAACGAGCACACAGTCCACCTGATAGTAAGTGGTTCCTGTGGCCCACAGACATCGACATCCATCTTCGTTTGCAAATCAAAATGCAGATACGTTGTCAAGTTGTCTGAGACTAAGATGGAATGCCTCGTTTCCAGTAAAAAGGTTCTCTACACTCACCATACGAAACACAGCAGCGTTAAGCTGCTATTTTACGCTGGTATTCTGTGAGAGCGTGGTCCTTTCCCGGTCGAGTCGATCCATTCGTGCAACAACTACACCAGGAATATAGCTGAAGCATGGCTCTACCACATGAAAAAACTTTTTATTTCCGGCATTTAGTTCGATCACATTTTATTTTATTACTTGAATCTCAGCTAATAAATTTTTATTAACATCTTTATTACTTTTTCCATTCATGGATTCTTCATGTTGTCTTGCCCATTGCACTTATCCCTTCATTATTACATACTTTTTAAAAGTGACACCGTAAACATCAAGCTCGTAAATAAAAATAGTAAATAAATAGTCTTATCGTGATATTAACCAGATATTTGTTATGATTCAGTATATTTAGTGCTAATATATGCTATAAAATAAAAAGGAATTTCAAAATAATAAGTTACACTATGGATGAAAATGTAACAGTCAGAAATCGTAAACGAACAAAATCAATGAATGATTCTAGTACTTCGTCATTATTTGATTGCACTGTGACAAGCCTTCCGGATGACACGCAGTCCCAAGATTTTAAGGATATAATAGAACTGAATGAGACTATAAAAAGGCTGTCCTGTGAATTACAATCTGCGCACCAAGAAATAGATCATTTAACATGCGAAAATGTACAACTCAAATCAGACTTGTCAAAAGCAAACAAAACGATCGATTTATACAAAAAAGTAACTATTAGGAGTCCACGGCTTACATCACGATTAGACCGTAAAAATAAAAATAAAGATTCTTTGAGTAGCCCAATGATCCAACATACAAACATACATTTAACAAATGACATTTTCTCAGACAAGGAAGAAACCACCAAACAGTTTGAAGAAAGAACAAAAAATTGCAGTGATATTGTCAGTAAAAAAGAATCAATGAAAACTCACACAATTATTGAAAAACGGAAACTCTGTATTTTAACCAATTGTGGTGTGAAAGGTAGATTACGGGATATTGAATCCACATTTGCTGACCAATTTAACTACTGTCGTTACATCACTCAAAACTGTGGAGTATTGGAAATGTTAGCAGATATTAAAACAAAGCTGCGAAACTATACTATCAATGACTACTGTTTAATCCTGATTGGAGAACATGACTTTAAAAAAACTGTAAATTGTTCTGAGCTGGTCAAATCTATTCAGGAATGTTTACAAAGTATATCTCATACAAATATAATATTATGTGTTCCTACATATATATGCAGAGCCCCGATATTTAATTATAAAGTAGAGATGTTTAATAATTTATTATTCATGAATGTGCAATACTATAAATATGCATATATTTTTGATTCGAATTATAATCTCTCGTATGACATGTTTTCTTACAAATCTGGTAAAATCAGCAATTATGGATTAAAGAATATATATAAAAATATTATGCAACAAATACTTGTCGACATATCAATATTTCCATATGACATGGTCACTACGTGTAGCATTGATGAAATAAGTAACGATATATGTAAATGCACTACAAAATCGCCAATTGCATTAAATTCTATGGATGACGCTCGGTTTCCCACACCAGAGTTACATGCATGTGATGACCATGTAATTGTGGAACAATCTAAAACATTTTTTCGTTAATTATAAACATATAAATATATTACATCAAAACATTAATGGCGTTATAAGTAAGTCAGATCTTTTAGCTTTAAATCTCAATTCTCTTTCGGAACAGGGCATTCTAGTTGATGTAGTATGTTTAACAGAGCACAATATGTTGAAAGGTGACACCAAATTATTATTCATAGAAAACTACATACTTGCAGCCTCTTTTTGCCGTAAAAACCGCCATGGCGGTGCCTGTATTTTGATTCACAATCATCGTGAATTCAAAATCTTAAATTCTATAGAAAAATATGGCATTTCTGGTATAATTGAGTGCTGTGCCATAGAACTTACATTACATGGTCTAATAATAGTGTGTATTTACAGACCACCTCGAAACAATACACAAAATTATGATCAGTTTTTTTCTATATTTAATGACATACTTGCTACATTGTGTTTCACAAGGAAAAAAATAGTTATTTGTGGAGATTTTAATATAAACACTTTAAAAAAGAGCAAAGAGGTTAACATGCTTAATCAAACAATTATTGGCTATAATCTTAAATTGACCATTAATAAGCCAACGCGAACTGTAAGTGGATCTTGTTTAGATAATTTTATACACAATATTAAAGGAAGTAAATATAACATTTTTGAATTTGCTCTGTCTGATCATTCAACCCAAATGTTAACTTGTAAAGTTAAAGAAACTTGTTCTCTCTCACATTGGTTAGTAAAAATTAGAGACTATAGTAAAGAAAACATGAAAAAATTCAATCAATGCTTAAAATCACTCACTTTTAACGAAGTTTACAATACGACTGATCCAAATTATGCATTTGATTATTTTCACGAATTATTCATCTTATTTTATAATCTATGTTTTCCATTTATATTAATAAAAAGAGCACCTCGGAAGAAACCTTCCTGGATATCGAAAGGTATAAGAATATGTTCAAAACAAAAAAGAAATTTACTTTGGCAATATAGAAAACATCCGACTACACACAACAGAAATTTGTTCAAATGTTACACAAAACGTTTAAACAAAATAATAAAGTTAACACAAAGGGCACAGAATGATTATAAAATCAAAACAGCTTCAAACAAATCTAAAGTTACTTGGTCAATCATCAATTATAATAACAGGAATGTGATTAAAGAGGAAATCAGACATATCAATAATAATGGAGTGATCACTGATGACCCCAAAGATATCGCAGAGTTATTTAACAATTACTTCATAAATGGAAATGACAGTAATATAAGAGCAATGAATATTAACTCCAAAGTACCCAATTCTTATAACTCATTATTTATGAACCCAACTACTCCTTTCGATATTAATAATATAATTAAGTCATTAAATAATACAAATAGCACAGGTTATGATGACGTTAGCACAAAGGTATTAAAAAATGTATCAACCATCATCTCATCCGTTTTATCCTACATCATAAATTTAAGTATAGCCTCTGGAATATTCCCAAATAAATTAAAAAAAACGGTAGTTAAACCTATATTTAAGAAAAAAGACAAGAGTGATGTTGCAAATTATAGACCCATAGCACTCATACCGATATTCTCTAAAATTTTTGAAAAGGTAATAAGTCACAACCTTAATGATTTCTTTGAAAAATATAAAATATTCACAGAGAAACAAGTCGGATTTCGAAAGAATAAAAGTATAAATTTAGCTGTCTTTCAATTTCTGCGTACTGTAATGACAAGCCTTAATAATAAGCACTTAGTATCTGCTCTATATATGGATTTAACTAAAGCTTTTGACTATGTTAATCACAGTATCCTCTTAAGTAAACTAGAAGCATACGGAGTCCGAGGAAATGTCCTCAATCTCATAAAAACATACTTAATAAATAGACAACAATGTACACAAATTACCCGTATATGCTCAAAAACGTATAGACAAATAGTTTACTCATCCTCATATCGCGAAGTAACTCAAGGAGTACCCCAGGGAAGTATTCTTGGTCCATTGTTATTCCTTGTTTATATAAACGATTTACCAAATTATATAAATCAAGATATGGTACTATTTGCAGACGACAGCACAGTGATGTTTACAAGCACAAGCAAAAATCAAATGATATCTGATATAAATCAAACATTAGACATAATAATTCAATGGTTATCAAATAATAATTTATTAATTAATCTAAATAAAACAAATCTAATGACATTTAGAAACGTGAAAAATAATTTAATAAATATTAATATTTGCTACAACGGACAAGAAATTAATGTAGTCGAAAATGCAAAATTTTTAGGCCTCAATCTCGATTCAAACTTAAAATGGAAATCTCAAGTGGAAGATATTTGTACTAAACTCAATCGGTTCTCTTATGCTCTATATAGACTTGGAACAATTGTGAATCAATCTGCCGTCATCACTGCGTACCACGGTTATGTAGAATCGGTGTTAAGGTATGGTGTCATCTTTTGGGGTAACTCTGTAGATAATGAAATGATATTTAGAGCCCAAAAAAGATGTGTAAGAGCCATTGTGAAGTTAAAACAGACAGATAGTTGTAAACCATTTTTTATTAGTCTGAAACTGTTAACACTTCCGTGCCTTTATATATATGAGATAGCCGTTTTTGTTACTACGCATATTTCTTTATTTGAGTGCCTACACAGTAAACGTAATAATCAAAAAATATGTTTTCCATCAAACAACACAGCCCAATTTAACAACAGTGTATTTTGTATGGCCCCTAGAATTTATAACCATTTACCATTACACATTTTGAGATGCTCCAATATAGATAAGTTTAAAATACTATTGAAGCAATTTCTTCTTAATAAGGCATACTACAGTGTGAAAGAATATCTCGAAGACAAATATGAAATTCAATAATTGACTGTTACATGACTGAGAATAACTAAATTGACTTGACTTATACAATATTATCTAAATAAATATGTATTATCTAAATTGACTTATCGCTATTATTTTTGATTTTGTATCATGTTAATTCCAATTTTAACTAGAGTATGTTTAAGTAATTTAATATAAAAGTAATAAAATGTGATGGACATTGCATGCCAAATGGCGGAATATAGCTGTACTAAATGTTTGTTCTATAAGTGATAAACTATGTAAACACCAACTGTATCAACCTATATTCGCAATTAACGATTTGAATTTGAATTTGAAAAAAAAATTTTTGTATACATGGTAGCGCCATGCTGCAGCTATATTAATAGTATAGTTGTAGCACGAATGGGTCGGCCTGACCGGGGAAGGACCACGCTCTCACAGAATACCAGCGTCAAATAGCAGCTTAACACTGCTGTGTTTCGTATGGTGATTGTAGAGAACCGGAGACTCCATTTTACTGGAAAAGAGGCATTCCATCTTAGTCCTCACGGGTGACAGCGCATCTGCATTTTGATTCGCAAACGAGGATAGATGTAGATGTCTATGGGCCACAGCAACCTCTTACCATCAGGTGGACTGTGTGCTCGTTTGTCACCCGATCCTATAAAATAAAAATACACTATCTACTCAAAGACAAACTGTTAGAGTGTATATACACTACAGTTATAAACAACAATATGCCTTTTAAATAAGCAGGTGCTATAAGATGCGCTGCCATTTCACGGATTATCCGTGTCATAATGGCCCGGTTACATGGATTCCGAGATCTGTTATCTAACAGAAATTAAAATTTGCAATTTTCTACTTTAAGTAATAGCACTAAGAATTAGATTTGATTGAAGGGGGTAAATTTAACGCAATAAAAGGCTGCATAGTTAGTACTTTTTACTAAATGGTAGAGCTCTTTTTCCTTGGAGTCTAACTGGTAGATCACCACACTCTTACTTTCTTCCGCCAATTTTTTTCTTTTTTTTTTTTAAATAAAAAACGTTCCCTACACACTAGGATTTTCTCCTATATCGCGGGGGCATTTTACATATATAGATTTCACAAGGACAAACATCCAGACCCAGAACAACTGCTGCGCTCCAGTTTGAAGGATATAGAGAGCCAGTATAGTTACAGGCTGTGAGGCATTCCGTCTTAAGCCCGTATTATTAAACGTTACTCAGCTCAAGTACACGCACTTGAGAACAATCTTGAGGTTACGATCTTATTAACAAACATATTTCATGATGCGGTTTAGGTTTACGATATCTGCTGAGTTCCACATTGATTAATAAACGAAACTCTACTCTCAAGTGTTTGTACTTGAGTGCAAGTCACAGAACGGTATTCCTAAGTACAGCGTTTTGAGATACTGTTCTATGTGTTTATTAATTAGCAACGATCTTAAGATGCTGATATCGTAATGAGGGCGTATCAAATGATTACGCATTTGAGTTCGTCGTCGTTGAGTAACGTTTATTAATACGGGCCTTAGTCCTTAGAGGTGACCTGTAGTCTTCTATTATGCAGGTTGTACATTTCTGCAATAGACACTTACCATCAGGTGAACTGTGAGATCGTTTGTCACTTAAATTTTATGACAATAAAAAAGAACTTTCGGTTCTGCTTATGATATATATGATTTCGACCAATATCAAACTTAATCCACTACGCAGGAAATATTATCCTCACGCAAAGACGTTGCACACAGTTTCATTGCATTATTAGCGACTTGTTTATTAATGCGGCGTTATTTAAACTTAATAATAATCGTCATAGAAATAAATGAATTTCTAGATTTCTCAAAAAAATCCAAAAATATAACCTAGATCACTCCTCGTATTGCTCTCTCTGTCTGTTTCATCACAATCGGTTCAACCATTCCGAAGGTATACCCAAACAGACTGACTAAATTTAAAAAATTGGTTGTTTATGTCTAATAGCATGCCAAATAACTCTTGAACTTAAAAGAAGCCAGTAATTTCAATATCACAAACAAACACTTCAATTTTACTTATATGTATAGATGTATATTACTTTTTTTTGTATTGCGTGATTCGATGTAGGTAATTTTCTTAATATTCTTCGTTTTGAACCATTTTTGAACCCACAACCTGAGGACCAGAAGACAGGTATGCGAACCACTAAGCAGCTTCGTCGCGGAAATTCTATTCGATTTGTTTATACAAACCGGGACCACAGTGTTCCCATATAAGATCCATCAAACATACAGACATGTCAATCACACCTTTCAAGTCCCGCTACATACAGAACACCGCCCCCGGAGATGCGTGGTTAATCGCTACACCCGTCACTATCACAATCCACACAATTGCCACAATGAGAGTTATGCTACGCCCATCTCTATAGACAATATATATATAAATAAAATTGAAGTGTTTGACTGTAATATCGAAATAAAGATTTTTATACGTGGTAGAGCCATGCTGCAGCTATATTACTCGTATAGTTGTAGCACGAATGGGTCGGCTCGACCGGGGAAGGACCACGCTCTCACAGAATACCAGCGTAAAGGTGAGTGTAGAGAACCGGTGACCCTTTTTACTGGAAAAAAGGCATTTCATCTTAGTCCTCATGGCTGACAACGCATCTGCATTTTTATTCGCAAACGAAGATAGATGTAGTTGTCTATGGGCCGCAGCAACCACTTACCATCAAGTGAACTGTGTGCTCGTTTGTCACCCTATCATATATAAAAAAGGTATTTTATTGAGCTACTGGGAAGGGGGGGGGGGTATTTGCTGCCACTAAGATATAACCAAGAATGTGCCCAGAACTCAAGAGAAAGAGCATGTTGTAATTTACATTTGTCCGTAATTGGTAGTAGTAATAGTATATTATCGGACCCGTTATCAGATGATGCCAAAAAACTGTATTTGTTAGTTAAAAAGAGATTAAGTAAGGATAATTAAGTTTATTTGTTAGTAATTATTATATTTAAGATTTTTTTGTAACTACCAGGGCGGCATAATCGCATCAGCGACAAAGCCCTTTATTTATGAATAAAAAAAAAGATATAACCATTTTTTTTTAAATTTTGTCAGTCTTTTTTTATAGACGAATGGGCAAAAAAGCATGTGCCTCACTTGATGGCTATAGTGTCGCGACCGCGGCCCATGAACAACTGCTACACCAGGGACATTGCAGGTGCGTTGCCGTCCTTTAAGCTTTTTTTTTCATGTCTTAAAAGTCTGTCTGTCTGTCCGTCTGTCCGGGCTAATCTTCAGGACAGTTGAACTGTTTGTGATGAAACTTCACAAACATATAGAGAGTAATGCCAGTAGGGGTCTAAGCTATATTTTATGTAAAAAAAAAAACTTAGAGATGGATTTACACGTCTTAGAACCACGCTGCAACTATATTACAGTTGTAGCACGAATGGATGCGCTCGACCGGGGTACGACCACGCTCTCTCAGAATAACAGCGTAAAATGAGTGTAAAGAACTGGAGACCCGTATCAACCGGAAGCGAGGCCTTACATTTTAGTCCACAGATGTGGCAACGCATCTGCATTTTTATTCTTAATCGAGGATAAATTTAGATGTCTGTGGGCCACAGCATCACTTACAATTAAGCGGACTGTGTGCCCGTTTGTAACTCTTACCCTATAGGTAAACAGAGAACTCAAGATCCTGTTATAGAAGCTCGGACAACCTTCAGAAGTTTAAATTATATGTCCCTATAATCCTTGAACTCTAGATGCGTTTTTTTACAAGACACGAGGCATTCCATCCCTAGCTCTGGAGTGGTCTATGAAGAAAAGCGTAACCAAGTTTCAGTAAACAGAGGGCTCAAGTTTGCATCCTATTTTAGGAGCCAGGACACCTTTCGGGAGTTAAAATTATTTGTGTACCAACTAAAATAACAAACTCACTAAGACCAGAATCCACGAGCTCTGGAGACGTCACGTTCGTGTCCGGCAGAATGTTATTGTTTGCGATAACACTGTCCAGCCGTGCGTCCCACGGGACGCCAAACTTTGCATCTGCTAACGCAAGCAAATATCGCGGTATGGCTTAAGGTGTAAGCGGATGCGTTTTAATTTAACGTTGTAACAAAGCGAACGCCTAGCTATAAAGCCTAGCTCACAGAAACTTCACTTCTCGATTTATGTCTTGGCAAAATTATTTATTCTCTATTAGTTTTATGTGAGTATAATATATTAAATTTTATAACTAATATAATTTTCGTGTTTTCGTTCCCGTTTTGTTTACGGTTACGTTGATTGATCTCCCGGCCGATTAATTAATACCTACGCACTTTTTGAACTGAGAGCAGCCTAATGTTGTTAGAAGTGATTGAAATTGGCTTTACTATCACCGTCTTCAAACTGAGGAATGTAACCAATTTAGGAAGCGACTGATTTAATATTTAATGATTTTTTATATTTTCACGAACAGTACCTACACGTTGAATAAAACTAATTTTACGAATTTTAACGCGTTTAATACTACTTATTTTAAATTCAGGTGCTTTGCAGCACCCATGCAATGTCAGGAATCAAAAATAAATACTATAAAACGATAAAATCCGTAAAAGTAGTTTTATTCGATGATTTAAATATATATTCAGAAAAATATCAGTTTCTTGTCCGTTTCACCGTAAAGTAAAATGATACGTTTTGTAACATCAAAAAAACTTAAATAAGTTTTTGAAAATACTAATAAAAAAATATATTTAAACTAAATTTATACATGCAATTAGTGCATAAAATACGTCTCTAATGAGCTATAATTAAAAAAAAACCTTTGTCTTTCTGTGATATATCCTGAAAATACCGTAAGAAGAATAAATCGATTTTTTATTGAATAATAATGTGTGTTATTATAAAGAATAATAATAACACACATTAATTGTATTATTGTAATTCTTTATCTCTATATATAAAAATCAATTGCTGTCCGTTAGTCTGGCTAAAACTCAAAACTGGCTCGACCGATTCTGATGAAATATTTTGAATGTGTCCCTAGATAGTTTAGATCTAAAATTTGACCCGGTAGGTGGAGGTGTTATCGAGATCCAGAAGTCACCCGTGCGAAGCCGGGGCGAATCGCTAGTTTATTTAATAAACAAGCGACTGGTTCCTGTTACGGTATCTTAATCCCATCATTACTTATTACGGAATTCAACCAAGTGACAACTCATAAACCGCTCCCGCTCCCTCCTTTCCCTTACACGAGAAGTACCTGCTCTTTTTGCAGATTATAATTCGCTAATAGTGGGCATTGTCCGCAGATGACGGGCGCAGATTTAAAATTATCTCCTCGCCAGTGACTCCTATTCGTGGAGTTTCAAAAAACCGAGTATGGGCGACAATGGGCAAGAGTTGGCCCCGGGAGCATTGTCCGTTCCGGGAAGCGTTGTAAATCATATTTTTGCAAGAATACGGGCATCGCATGTAGGGTTGCCATCTCTCGTTTTATGTTTTAGAGGATTTGATACGATTAAATAAAGGTCATAGAATGAAATTAAAGGATATCGCAATATCATTTTAAAAAATGCTGTTGCGGTATCGGTAGCTACGCTATTAAATAAAAAATAGGACAATGTAGTTTGTCTCTAACATCGCGCGTCACCACAAAGTGATTTTTAAACTCTTTCACCTCACTAGCAGAGGGAATGTCGAATACGCGCGATAATGCCTTGTCCTCTATCAGATTACAAATTAATGGACAATACCAATTTTTGGGTCTGAAATAGAGGATGTCCTTTGAAATATAGGACGTCTGGCAACCCTAATCGCACGTCTCTATCAGACGCGCGGTTAATGCGCAGTCCTCCATTGTTACGTTTGCTCCGCAATAGTCAATCGCTACTTACACAATGTAGTTTGCTCGTCGCAAATAACTGTTTTGTTACCAACTAATCTCAAGACGGAATATTAATTCTTAGAAGGATGGCGTTTAGATTTGGAATGATCCTGTGAATGCCGTTTTAGGTCTATTGTTTCTTTATTAATGAAATATGTAGGGTGTCTTTATTTTTCTTTAAAATACATTACCCCATAATAGAATTTCCTCTGCCTGCCAAGCCTAACGATTAAGACAAATTCTCCATACAAATGAGGTTCACGTCCAGTGGACTTTTCCATCAATCCATCCTGTAATTAACGGCCTGTAAAAATCTACTGATGAACATAGACTTCACCATACTACTAGGGGAGTTTCATGAGATGATAAAAGAAAAATAAGCAATAAGATTCGATAAAATAGTTTTGGTCAATTTTGTAGTACAACATAAAAACCCTTTTAAAGTTTAATAGTTATAAATAGAAAAAAATAAAGCCGTCACACATAAGGCCTATTGATGTAAAACTTTCTATGGGAAAGTTGTGATTGTGCAGGTCGCACGCGGAACACTACTGCTGTTTACCGACCACCGCGTAGTCCAGTGTAGAGTACCTGAGTTCGAATCTGTGCCGCAAATAGAATTTGCATAAAAAAAAACATTTTATTTAGGTTTAGGTTGTATCGTGACTGCACCTGTGCCTTTTCGTATAACACTACATCCGAGTGTACGTCCACTTTTTTAAAGAATAAAGGTGACAAATGAGCATCCTGTCCCTCTGATGGTAATTGGATGCTGTGGATATTTAACTAAGAATCATAATACAGATGCATTGATGTCCGTGAGGACTAAGATGGAATGCGTCTCCGGTTCTCTACACTCACCATTCGAAACATAGCGTGAAGTAGCAGCAATATGTTGCTACTTCACGTTAGTATTCTGCCCTTCTGCGGTCGAACCATATATTTCGTGCTACAGTCATAATACACTATAGCGTCGTACTACGTTTAAAATCTTATAATAATAATGTCCCTCGGACCGAATTTCGGTCATACCGACCAGCCTCAACGTATACTAGCTATCCTCGCAGGACAGGATTATAGTGCCCGACTGTATACGCAAGCACAGGTGTACTCTCTATTCCCTCACTCTCATAGTCCGATGGGACGGTAAAGTAACGCGAACGGAGAAAGATCAAGCGCAGGACCGACGGATTTACCTGCTTTTCTAGAGCGTTCTACAAGTCACAAAAGAAGCCTCGTCAAACATCACAAAGTTTAATCTAGGCTATGAATCTAATCATAACGCCATCGAGTCGTCAAAATAGAAATGTAGTAGGTATTAGTTATCATGTTTAAGATTTTATACTCATGTAGTAGACAATAAAAATAGAAACATTTTTATTCAATATAGATTATAAATAATACTTATTGAAAGTAACTCACATGTTTAATTTATCACTGGTTCGGAAAATACCTCTGTCATGGCAAGAACCAGCAAGAATGACATTTTTTTTTGAAAGAAGAACAGTTTACAATCATATATGTTACACAATTGACAACACAAAACAACTTAGAAATAGCTTGGTAGCGATCACCTTAATATTATAATAACCCTTTTTAGGGTTCCGTAGCCAAATGGCAAAAAACGGGACCCTTATGGATTCGTCATATCTTCTGTCTGTCTGTCCGTCCGTATGTCACAGCCACTTTTTTCCGAAACTATAAGAACTATGCTGTTGAAACTTGGTAAGTAGATGTATTCTGTGAACCGCATTAAGATTTTCACACAAAAATAGAAAAAAAAAAACAATAAATTTTGGGGGTTCCCCATACTTAGAACTGAAACTCAATTTTTTTTTTATCAAACCCATATGTATGGGGTATCTATGGATAGGTCTTCAAAAATGATATTGATGTTTCTTACATCATTTTTTTCTAAACTGAATCGTTTGCGCGAGAGACACTTTCAAAGTGCTAAAACCCTCCCCCGCCCCTGTAACTTCTAAAATAAGAGAATGATAAAACTAAAAAAATATATGAAAATTGGTTTGGACGAGATCTAGTAAGTAGTTTTTTTAATACGTTATAAATCGTAAATTATTTCGTTGCTGCTACGGAATCCTTCATGGGCGAGTCTGACTCGCACTTGGCCGCTTTTTTATTTACAATCTTTGTTTAATAAAGTTTTTGAACTTGTAGAGGAAATATATTGTATATTTTCTGGGATGACCGAGTTCTTTCTTATCGGCTCTATTCACTGACACTGCGAAAGGATGTTGCATCACTTTGCATTTTCTATCGCATTTACCAAGAGGAATGCTCTGAAAAATTGTTTGGTTTAATTCTAGCCGCCAAATTTCACAAACGCATATCGCGACAAAACTCACGATACCTTCCACACCATCTGGATGCTTGGCGGTGCACCACTGTACGTTTTACTAGTTTTCTTCCTCGTACGACCACTTTGTGTAATCGTTTGTATCCGGCGATTTTTCCAGATTGATGCTACTAAGGGACCTTCAAGAAAAGAGCCTACTCCCATCTAAAAGGCCGGCACCGCACTTGCAGTTCCCCTGGTGATGCAGTTGTTCATGGGCGGCGGTAGTCACTTACGATCAGGTGAGCCGCATGCTCGTTTTCTCCTTCTCTATAAAAAAAAAACAATTTTGGTGTAAAAGCGTATACATCGCCCCAAGAATTAATTACTGACCCGGTGAAGTTGAGTAAATGGTATTATTAGCGTGTCTTTTTTTATAGGATCAGGGTGACAAGCGAGCAACCTGATGGTCGAGTCCACCTGATGGTAAGTGGTTGCTGTGGTCCACAGACATCTACATCTATCCTCGTTTGCGAATCAAATGCAGATGCGTTGTCAATCGTGAGGACTAAGATGGAATGCCTCTTTTCCAATAAAAAGGGTCTCCGGTTCTCTACACTCACCATACGAGACACAACAGCAGTTCCTAGAATTTACAGGGAAATATCACTTATTTAACTACTTATATGTTTGTGTACATACAACAAATACATTTTCGTAAATGTATTGAAAGGTCAAAGTTAATATATTAATTTCCTTGAATTATTGTTGATTTTAAGTTTTATTAGCAAAAGAGCCGATATAATTACAAACTATGACGATTCCACTTAATCCTAAGAGGTGCCAACTGACAACGCATTTGTGGCCTACTATATCGTATGTTAGAAGTTGATTGGCATCCAGTAAGCACTTTCTTGGCTGTAGGCGTCCATGGACTGTAGTAACCACTTACCATCAGATAGGCTGTATGTTCGTTTGTCACTTCAATTTAAAAAAAAGATCAATATTATAAAAATGCATTGAAAGTGTCTATGACTTAAGAGTTTTAAGCCAAGCGCTGAGATATGGAATTTCAAAATTGCGTATAATTTCGCCATTTCGAAGGCCATTGAAATAAAACTGGACATCAAGGCTTTGAAATCTCGGGGTGTCTAAATCATTAATACAAGACGGTTTTTTACGTGATAGAGCCATGCTGCAGCTATATTAATAGTACAGTTTATCGACCAAATTGGCGATATATTGAAGATGGGCCAAATCAAGAGTACCTTTAACCGACGAGCGTGTATGCGTAGTTATATGGATGTGGAGGAAGCGAGAGAGGTGTGTCAGGATCGTGCCAAATGGAAGTCCATAATCTCTGCCTACACCTCTGGGTGACAGGTGTGAGTGTTTATGTTTATGTTTTGTAGCACGAATGGGTCGGCTCGACCGGGGAAGGACCATGCTCTCACAGAATACCAGCGTAAAATAGTAGCTTAAAGCTGCTGTGTTTCGTATGGTGAATGTAGAGAACCGGATACCCTTTTTACTGGAAATGAGGCATTCCATCTCAGTCCTCACGGGTGACAACGCATTTACATTTTAATTTGTAATAGAGGATAAATGTAGATGTCTATGGGCCGCAGCAACCACTTACCATCAGGTGGACTGTGTGTTCGTTTGTCACCCTTATCCTATAAAAAAAAAACAAGAATAAATAGGATGCAAAGTGCGAGAGCGTGCACAAAATGCATCAATATGCACAATGTACGACAATATGCACAATGACCGACAATTCTCACAATACCGAGGTGTGAATAGCGATTGCGCCGTGGACTCGACAATTTTGAGCTTGTGGTCAGATAGACGCTGACTCACGCTAGCCCCGCAACCCTTATTTACCACTGGCCGGTACAGTTCGCAAAAAAAAAAAAAAAAAGTATTATTATAAGCAGAGAAATTTATGATAAATTAGGATTAATTCCCTGAATCGATATACAAATAGACTTCTTTTTGTAAACATATAAAAAATATACAAAAGCTGTATGTTTGTTAATAATATTAGTGGTCGTCGTCGTCGTTATCGGTGGCCGAAATTCGACAATACTTACTTCATGAAATTGTTAGGATTGGATATTACTTATAGTAGTGTGTATAGTCTAAATCTATGTGTTATCAATGTTTTCAACTGCACTTTAGTATATAAAACATAGATACCTAATGTATAAAATATAAAATAAACGCTTTTGCCTTGAAATACACTTCACAGACTATTGAAAATATCGGCCAAGTGCGAGTCAGACTCGCGCATGAAGGGTTCCGTACCATCGTAATACATGTTACTCGTAGGGGAGCCCCTTTAAATTAAAAAAATAAACATAAATACATATTGAAACAACAGAAATACACTGTGAAAATTTCAACTGTCGACCTATTACGGATTATGAGATACAGCCTGCTAACAGACAGACGGACGGACAGCGGAGGGTTAGTAATAGGGTCCCGTTGGTTACCATTTGGGTACGGAACCCTTAAAAGGGACATTTTAAATCACACAAAATTCACAGCTCATTCAGTTAATCTGTCAGTAATTATTTCCTTTTGATATTCTGAACCTGAATTTTACGTGGTAGAGCCATGCTGCAGCTATATTAGTAGTATAGTTGTAGAACGAATGGGTCGACTCGACCAGGGAAGGACCACGCTCTCACAGAAAACCAGCATAAAATAGCAGCTTAGCTTTTGTATGGTGAGTGTAGAGAACTGGAGACCCTTTTTACTGGCAAAGCGGCATTCCATCTTAGTCCTCACGGGTGACAACGCATCTGCATCTTGAGTCTTTATTGAGGATAGCTGTAGATGTCTATGGGTCACAGTAACCACTTACCATCATATGCACTGTGTGCTCGTTTGTCACCCTATCCTATTAAAAAAAAAACCATTGGTAAAAGCATAAACGACCTTCAAAAGAACTTGTCTTATACGTTGAATAAAATTTATTCTATTCTATTGCTAAAATACCTGTGACCTTGAAATGTTGTTGTTGCTTTCAATAAACCTATTTAAATTACCTATCCAATTCAAATATACTATTAAATCCTATGAAAGTCCAATGCTGAACATATGCCACCCTCATAGTGATATTCCATAGGATCATAGGAATGGAATTTTGCCATAGTTGCCACGCTTGGCAGGCAAATTTGAAACCGCAATATTTTATAACTTTGGAGCTGTTATCAGGAATATGCTGCTGTCCATCTCTTGTTTCAGTTCCCTTTGCCGCCACTTACGGGACATACGGGACGATATGGGGTAGTAGATATTCTTACACCAACACAACACGGTTAATTTTAATTAAACAATAATGTATACGGGTTTAATCTATCTCAACAAATAAATAAAATTGAAGTGTCTGTTTGTAATGTCAAAATTACGGCTTTTTACTAAATGCATATGAAAGTATATACGATACTTATAACAAAAATACAATTATTAAAATTTTTGTCTGTCTGTATGTCTGTCGGTCTGTCTGTCTGTCTGTTTGTTCCGGCTAATCTCTGAAACGGCTAGACTGATTTTGACGGAACTTTCACTGGCACATGTCATAAGGAGTAACTTAGGATACTTTTATTTTTAAAAAATAATTAGGGTTCCGCGCAAAAAAAAAACTAAAACGCCAAATAACACGCGGGCGAAGTCGCGAGGAACAGCTAGTTTAAGAATATTTAAAAAGAAATATCTTTTTATTTTCGAATATTTTTGCTGACGTTACCAATCCCAAAGGACATAATCCGGGTCCACGCGGAAGGGTTCCACGCAAAATACAGGCGCGATATAACAATCCCTCGCTAATACCTTGACCACATAGATTCACCACGCCAAAATGGTCGTACAATCAATACCGATAATGCACACAATCGCGTATCTTGGGTGCAGGCAGCTGCTAAATCTGATGCAGATGTTGATGTCGCATCGCAAAGTGACGTGCCCGCTACGTTGACAGTTATTCAAAGCTGTTGGTTTCCTATGTAAAATTGTATGGAAACGAACGAGTGCAAAAGACAAACAATGGACCGAAGCACCCGCTAAATGTTGCGGTAAATTTTTAATATCGAAATTGTATTTTCTAATTGAATTTATAATCTAGGCGACCCGCCATGTTTTTGCCTCTATTAATGTGGCGTTATTACGATTTAAGATAATTAGAAACCAATTTTTTATTTTCTCTTAAAAACGTTACCTCCACTCTAGAATTTTCATCCAGACCCGGAGCAATTATTTGTAGGCCATACAAATACTTCTTCCGTGCGGGATTCGAATCCGCACTCAATAAATTTTTCGTTTCTTTAAATAAATAAAAAAACAAGCTTTTTGGGTAAAATATCGCCTAGATCACTCTTGCTCTCTATCTATTCGTGAAATTTCATTACAATCGGTTCAGTCATTCCGTAGATTAGCCTGGACAGACAGAGAAATCTAAAAAAGTTTAAATTTATCTCTTAATGGCATGTAAATAACCCTCTCAGTTCAATATAAGGCAGTTATTTCAATATTACAGACAGACACTACAATAGTACTTATATTACCTATGTATATATGTATATCCCGTTAGTCGCCCTTCACTACATGTCAGGCAAGTAACACATCGGTACATACTTTTTGTGTTATACGTCTCACATAAACATTTTCAATTTGAATTCACATTCAATATGTAAGTCGTATAGTGGCGGTGCGGTGTAAGAATATCCACTACCCCTTATCGTCCCGTGATTATAAGGAAATTCAAACAGAGGGGCAACAACATCGTCTTGACAACAACTCAAAGTTATAAAAAAGCTGCTGTTGCGAACACGATTGCCAGGCGTGGCAACTATAGCAAAATGCATTATGAGACAATCTATGGAAGCGGCCTATATTCAGCAGTGGACTTTTATAGGCTGTTACGAGGGTTCTTAGAAAATCAAAAAGTGAACAAACTAGCAAGTTATTAGTTTTATTATATCTTTTCAAAATAGTGTCCATTCACATCAATACATCTCTGCATCCGACGGAACCACTGAGAAAAGTTCTTTGCCTACTCGTCCTTAGGGGTCTCTTCGAAGGCATTTTGAAACGCAGCCACTGCTTCCTCGGCGTCCATAAAAGTTTTCCTTGAAGTTTTTCTTTTATTTTCGGAAATAAATAAAAATCGCGAGGTCGGGGCTATAGCGCGGGTGACCCAGTAACTCCACGTCCGACGTCGCCAAGTAGTCAATTGTTTGCTTGGCGGTGTGCGACGAGGCGTTGTCGCGTGGTGAAGGAGGATCCTACTGCAAGGTCGTTTCTCCCGAACTTTTTGCAAGAAAGGTGAATCGAAGTCTATCATAACTTTCTTGTTGATTTAAATGACATCGAAAGTCATAAAAATTCATTGTACGAAAAATTTCTCGCGTTGAATTCATTCTGACATGACAGACAATTTTCAATTTGCCGCCAAATCGTAAACAAATGCTGAATAGAATAGAATAGAATAGAATATTTTTTATTTAATATACATTACATGTGTAATTCTTATTGAAAGTCATTTTTTACTTTACTTTACCACTGGTTCGAAAAAAAACCCTCTGTCCTGGGAAGAACCAGCAAGAAACCCAGCGGGACTTTTATTAAAAAATAAATTTTACTATATAAATGATTACGAACTATTTACAAAATTTATTTTAGAAACTGCTTGGAAGCGACCACCTCATTCCCAGGGGTTATTATCAACCATGTATTCATTTATGCTATAATAACCCTTTTTATACAGTTTCAGCTTAATAAAACATTTAAACTTGGTAATAGAGAGAACCTGTACACTTTCCGGGACCTTGTTGTAATAGCGTATACATTGCCCCAAGAATGAATTACTGACTCTGTGGAGTCGAGAAACTGAACATAAAAAAGAACATTACTTTTACACATGGCTGATGGCACAATAGGCGTGTCATCAAAGTCTGTGGCCATCAAAATATTTGTTCGCCGCCACAGCTAAAAGTTGTCGAACATCGGTGCCGTAACGAATCGGTTAATATACACCAGAAACAGGAATGGGCCGAGAATCGAGCCCTGAGGGACACCCATTAGTACAGGTGACCCGGAAGAACTTTTACCATTGATTATAACCTTCTGCTTTCTATTACTTAAATATGAAATAATAAGTTTAAGCGCTGTGTTCTTGACACCATAGTACTGTAGCTTCCTGATTAATGTCTCATGGTGAACACCGTCGAAGGCCTTGGAAAGGTCACAAAATATATCCAAAGCATCCTCTAAATTATCCCATGCACAAAAATATCTTTAATAAGCTCACCTCCAGCGTCAGTTGTCGAGCGACCCCTTGTAAAACCGAATTGATTTTTATGTAGCAATTTATTAATATTAAAAAAACTTAACATCTGATCTAAAATAATTTTTTCAAAAATTTTACTAAATGTTGGTAGTACAGAAATTGGTCTAAAATTGGCGGGGTCTAATGTATTACCAGATTTAAATATAGGTATGACTGTACTATGTTTCAATAAATCAGGAAACACACCAGATTCGACGCTTATATTAAATATAGTGGCTAGTGATAGAACGGAAATCCCCCATAAGTCTGCCGTTTTCTTAACATCAATAGTTTTAAAATATTTAACGATATCTCTCGGCAGTACTCTATCGAATTTAAAAGTATTTGAACAAGCCTTTACATTTTGTTTGAGCCGAGACGGCTCGGCGATTCGGCGACAGAAAGAGAAGAATTTAATGATTTTGTTGTCAAAAAAGGAACATCAGAAAAATGTTTCTCAAAAGCCATAGCGACTTCTTGATCAGATCGCGTTAAATTATTGTTAATATTCAAGACGACGTATTAATAAAATACATATACAATAATATTGACAGAGTTCCATTTTCAAAATTTGAATTCATTTTTTAATTATATCGTTTACAAGTGGCCAGTTCTAAAAACTTTCAGTGTCGCCCTCGTATGGACTGATGGATGGAATCTGACGTGAGCACCTTTGACGCTGCTGTTCGTCTCCGGACTTCATCATATTATATATTCGCCAGTGAATCTAAAATATTAGATACAACGGGGGATGTTGTCTTAATAGGATCCATCACTTACATTTAATTATTCTTTAAGTACTAACAGTGGTAGAGCCCCGCGGCAGCTTTTGCTGCCACACGGATGGGCCGGCGAACCGGGGTGGTACCACGACCTTACAGAAAACCAGCTTGAAGTAGAGGTTTACCTCTGCGTTTCGCTTCGAGAGTGCAGGTGGCCGGAGAGCCTTTTTGCTGGAAATGAGGCATTCCATCTTAGTCCTCACGGGTGACAACGCATCTACATTTTGATTTGTAATAGAGGATAGATGTAGATATCTATGGGCCGCAGCAACCACTTACCATCAGGTGGACTGTGCGCTCGTTTGTGACCCTTATCCTATAAAAAAAAAAACTAACCCCAGTAAAAATTTTAAAAACCATAAATTGCACACAGACCAACATCCAGACCCGAACAATTACTAGTAAAGCACATAATTTTTTTAAAAGAATAAGGGTGACAAGCAAACATACTACACCTGATGGTAAGTGGATACTGTGACTGATAGACATCTACATTTATCCGTAACAAGCTGTCCCCCGTGACTTCGCCCGCTTGGAATTTATTAAGATTTCATGGGTTCTAAGTTCTTTTTGCACGGAAACCTAATTCTTCTAATTCTTCAGTATCCTAAGTTACTCCTTATGACATCAGACATCTGTCAGTGACAGTCCCGTCAAAATCAGGCCAGCCGTTTCGTTAATTAGCCGGAACAAACATACAGACAGACAGATGGACAAAAATTTAAAAAAAAATTATTTTGTTCTTAGTACCGTATATACTTTCATATGCATTTAGTAAATAGCTGTTATTTTAACATTACAAACAGACACTTCAATTTTGTTTATTTGTATAGAATTCATAATTAAGAAACAAAATAAAGATGCGTTGTTCCACTGAGGGCTAACATGGAATGCCTAGTTTTCAGTAAAAAGGTCTTTGGTTCTCTACTCTCACCATACATAACAGCAGCATCAAGCTGGTATTTCACGCTGGTATCGTGTGAGAATGTGGTCCTTCCCAAGTCGAGCTGATCCATTTGCTACAGAGATAATACACATACATTACAGTACATCAATGCTGATCATGTGCTTGGTACGACCACATCGAATATGGCAGTGTAAAATATTTAGACCAAGGAGGGAGAACCGTGTCAAATGTGCGAGACATTTAATACTATGACCACAAATTGTTTTATTATAAAATCGAAGTGACAAACAAACTTAAAGTCCATCTGATGATAAGTGGCTACTGCAATGGATACCTGCAGCCACCTTCAAATAAAAAGGCTACAGATGTTGCCACCTCTGAGGGTTACGATGGAATGCTTAGATCGTTATACTGGCTCTTTAAGCCCTTGGTACAGAAACACAGCAGAGTAAGAAGTTCTGCTTGGCAGTAGAAATTGGTAAAAGGGTGGTAGCTACCCAGACGGAATCCTAGCACGTAACAACCAATCTATTGCCAATAATGGAATATGAAGAAAATGTTCCTTAATACGGATGAGCCCCTTGTCTAGTAGTGAAGTGGCTGATGAAGATTGAAAGTTATGAACTACTCAGGACCCAAGTTTTATGACTTTTATTTATTTATAGATAATATATACACAAGATAATTAATAGAATCAGGCGTTACTTTGCGGAAATCCATTATATTTCTCAGCGGTCAGCCACCGCAGAGTCTACATCACCTGAAGATGCCTCGTGTAGAAGCGAAACACGTGTCGTATTGTCTTCAGTGGTGTGTTTTTCCTAGTGTAGTGGTGCTGGGATCAGTGGTGACGGGGATAGTGCACGCAATTGAGGGAGGGCGGGAAGTGCTCTTCAAAGTAGGTAAGGGGCATAATTTTATTTTATCGAGCGGATGTACGCAAGGTAATTTTTACCAACTTTAATACATGCACAACAACATGACACTGAAAGCCTTATAGGTTTAACTGTGGCATGTGGCCATATAACTCTCAATGCTACTTGTATAACATTACCATTACTTCGTATTACTATCCATTGCTGAACATAAGCCTCCCTATAGATAGCCTCGTAGGGGGTATATTTGCCATAATAGCCAAAGAACATCGGTCACGGTCCATATATGCTGTGACCTGGCTATAAAATATCGTGAACATGACATTAATCCCTTCCATCACCAATAATCCAATCCTAAATTGAAAATATATTATTTAAAAACCAAGGATCCGACTCGGTGGCTGACGATGAAACCCGAGATCTGCTGGAAGGGTTATTTTTGGGCGGGGACGGAGAGGACGCGATCAATGATGGCGTGCCCTTCGTCCAAAACTAGCCTAGTGCAGGCCATCTCCACCACAGCGAAACAACGTCGGCTCAATTACGCAAGTGATTGTAGGTTCAAAGGACGGCCATAGCCTTAATCCAGGAGCCGTGGGTTGGGGCTGGTAAAATTAAAGGCTTAAACAACCTAAAGGGTAAGCTATTCTACAGCTCTGAACACGACAAGCCTAGAGCGTGTATTTACACTACTAAAGATATCTGTGCACAACCATTAACAGATTTCTGTTCTAGAGACATGTATGCCGTGGCAATACTATATACACAGGAGAGGAGATTAGTCGTCGCCTCGGTCTACATGCCGGAGGAAGACACTCCTCTCCCTCATGACCTCGTGAGGCTGGTGAACTTCTGCGAGAGGACCGGACTAGAGGTTGTGATCGGAACGGACTCCAACGCGCATCATCCCCTCTGGGTAATGGAAAGACCGAATGAACGAGGTAAGGTTTTAGTTGAATATCTATTTAGCACTAACCTAACTATTTTAATCACAGGTTCTGAACCAACTTTCATAAACAAACGCTGTCGCACAATAATCGACCTCACACTTGCAACACAAGGACCAGCTAAACTAATTACGGGATGGCATGTGTCAAGAGAGGCCTCATGCTCAGACCATAGATGGATCTGCTTCGCACTACAGGTCGATATCCCCGCTACACTACCATGGAGAAATCCCCGCAAGACGGATAAAACAAAATACCTTAATAGGTTGACGTCTTTGCTCGTGGGTTTTGAGGGGACAAATACTATAGCAGATAAATCGCAGCAGCTGTTACTATTTTTTTTATAGGATCGGGTAACAAACGAGCACACAGTCCACCTGATGGTAAGTGGTTACTGTGACCCATAGACATCTACATCTAACATTATTACGGATCGCCGTAATGCCGTGCGAAAAATGGAATAAAACGCGCTGGTCTTGCTTTTAACTGGAGGCAAGCGGCGGTGAGGAGGAACTTGTACTTTTTCTTTTCTTGCTGGTGCCTTTTCGGTGGCTGGAGAGCGACTGTCGACCCTAGCGGCCGGCCCGTCTTTTATATGATTTGGCCGCTGCTGGCCAGCGGACCCTTGCCTCACCCCCGCGCCTATCTTTATTTATTTAATAACCTTACAAACTAATAAACATAATTCACTATATAATATTCTTATAACTACTTGTTAGACTAGGGTGTACATATCAATATTTTTACTTATTTACAGGTTTACATTATAATTTTCAGCTGCTTTAGGCGGAGAATCCTTCCCCCCGCCTCAGCACTATAAATATAAAACGTCGTGGCGCGGTGCGCGTGGCTTCATTTGCTCCGCGGCCGCGTCACGATAACATGCTCTTTGGTTACACTACTACTATTATTTTATGTGCTTAACGGCCTAATATATTTATTATATAATAAAGTAAACATTTAGTATATTTAACAATTACAGTTTTCATTAGAAGACTATGCTAACTCTCCCTGTTCATACGGTGCCTTTATTTGGGAGAGTTATTGCACAGTTACAACTCAACCTTAAACTTAGTTATAATACAATCATTATTTTTTATCGTTCGATACAAGTAATACAATTATTTACACAAATTATAATTTAAATTCAACATAAGGTTGCGCTAGTTCCGCCGTATAACCCTTGCTAGTTGTCGAACCAGAGGCGTGGCCTGATAATTACACCGTCGTCATGGCTCCGCCCACCGCTCCTAGGTTGTTCAACTAGCGCCGGTTACAATAAGCATTTTCTTTCGTTTGTTTAATATTGTTGCGTCGTGCACATTCTCCCGCCGTCGCCACGCTGCGATCCCTCTGGTAGCACGACGATCTTCTTCGTTGGTCTTCTTAGTATGTGCCCACTGCCGGTGGTTACGTCCACTACTCGTACCTCTCCGTCGACGCCAGGATATACCTTACTTATTTTCCCTCTGGGCCAGGTGTTGCGTGGTAGATTGGAGTCACAAATGATGACTAGGTCTCCAATCTTCGGCGATACTCCTATGCTGCTGGGCTCCCGCCGGTGTTGGAGTAGGGGCAGGTATTCTTTAACCCATCTTCTCCAAAACACGTCGGCTAGGGCTTGAGCTCGTTTCCATTGCTGGCGGGCCGTCACGTCATTCTTGCTGAAGTGTCCCGGCGCAGGTACGTGCGAGTTGGGACCGATGAGGATGTGATTCGGCGTGATGGCTTCAGGGTCTCCTGGGTCGACTGAGACGTGTGTGAGAGGTCTGGAGTTTACAGTATTTTCGACCTCGGCGAGCAGGGTCCCCAATGTTTCGTCGCTGGGATAGCGCTCGTTGAGGGTGACGCGTAGGGCTTCTTTTACGGAGCGAACCATTCGCTCCCATACGCCGCCCATGAACGGTGCTGATGGCGGTATGTACTTCCACACAATCTGTTGACACGTGGTTTCGTGCTCGAGGGCTGCAAGTGCTGCTTCGGCCATCTCCTTGTCTGCTGCCTTGAAGCACGTAGCGTTGTCACTCCATATTTCTTTTGGGCATCCTCTTCTGCTCATAAAACGCCTAAGTGCCGACACGGCTGAGTCTGCGCTCAACGAGTGGGCTACTTCTATGTGTATTGCTCGCGACGTCATGCAGGTAAATAACGCGCCATAGCGCTTTTCGCGATGTCGTCCCACTGTGACTTCTATTGGCCCGAAGTAGTCTAGTCCGGTGTATGTGAACGGACGTGCGTGATGAGCGAGGCGTGCGGACGGCAGGTTTCCTGTAGACGGTGATGCAGGCTTGGCTTTTCTTAGACGGCACGGCAGGCATCCTTTGACGACAGTTTTCACTACTGGACGTATTTTTCTTACGTAAAATCTCTGTCTTAATTCATTCACAACTGTTTCTACGCCTCCGTGATGCAGCCTCTCGTGTACGTGTGCTATGTACAGGCGAGTGTGTGCGTGCTTCCCGTCTAATATGGGAGGGTCGTACATGTCGTCCTCCACTTCTGATGCCGCTTTTATTCGACCTCTGAGGCGTAGGGTCCCCTCTTCATCAATGTATGTGCTCAGGTGGCCTAGTTTGTCGTCGCCTCCCGGAACACTTCCGCTGGTGATTCTCTTGAGCTCCTTCGTGAAGCTTTCCCGCTGACTGGCTTGCACCCACAGTTGTTCGGCTCTCATATGATAAGCGGCCGGTATTCCTACAAGCGATGAGGCAGTAGGAGTCGCCTTTTTCTCCTTGGCGGGGGTGTTGCGTTTGTTTGTTCTCTGCCAGCCAGGGTCGCTACCTTGTCTTGCTTTGTTGCGTTTACGCCCAGCCTTCACTACGTGCTTGTTTGGTCTGCACATGTCGATGAATAGGAGGACTCTCGCTGTCGCCCTTATGAGGCGAATCCATTTAGAAAATCTTCCTATCTGTGGAAGATGTGTTGTTGTCGAGTCTTCACTTTTAACAGCGATGTTACATATTTCTCGCTCTTCCCCGGTGTCATATTGTGTCGTTTTCTCTTCCTGCGGCCATTCTGCCGGTGGACGCTGCAGAAACGGGGGCCCTCGGAACCATCGGTGCGACTCGTCGAACCCTTCTGGTGTGGCTCGGGTTGCGTCGTCTGCCACGTTTTCTTTAGACGGTAGCCAACGCCATTCGTTCTTTTTGGTCGTATCTTCTATCTCCGCCAGGCGATGAGCGACGAAAGCTTTGTACGCGCGAGGCTCCGATCTTATCCACACCAGTGCAGTACGGGAGTCGCACCAGTATGTCTTGCCTGCTATGTCGCCATCGTGTTCATCGATCACGGTCTGCGCAAGACGAGCTCCCAGCAGCGCCGCTTGTAACTCGAGCCGTGGTATGGAAACTGGTTTCAGTGGTGTTACGCGGCTCTTGGCGGCGGCCAATGATATGTTAACGCTGCCGTCTGCTCGCTCCGTTCTCCAATACACTGCTGCTGCGTAGGCCTCCTCGCTTGCGTCGACGAATGTGTGTAGTTGGCGCGTCGACACCGGGTTGTAATCGTAGCATCGCGGTATTCTTAGTTGTTCTATGGCGTTAAGTGAAGTAATCCAGCCTTCCCATTTTTCTTTTAATTCTGTTGGCAGAGGGTCGTCCCAGTCCGCCTTGTAACGCCATGTGTCTTGAAATATTCTCTTCGCTGGGGTGGTCACCGGTGATATTAACCCCAGCGGATCAAATAATGCCATTATGACGCTCAACGCTTCTCGTTTAGTTGGCAAGCGTTGTTTTTCTTTTACGTCGGCAGGCATCTTCATATTGTTAGTATTGAATCCAATATGATCGTTTTGTACATGCCAGAGCAGCCCTAGCGTCTTCTCAGTTTCTTTTCCGCCCAGGCACACGGTCGCGTCGTGTTGTCTATGCTCTGTCGTTATTTCTTCTATTGTTTTTTCTTCGTTCGATGTCCACCCGCTGAGTACGAATCCCGCTTGTTTGTGGACGTGATCGACTGCTTTTACTGTTTGCTGAGCTTCCGTGACAGAGTGGAAGCTCTGCAAGTAGTCGTCCATATAATGGTTTCTTTTTATGGCGACCGCAGCTTCTGGGTACGCTTCTGCATGTTCTTCAGCATTTTTATTTTTGATGTATAATGCTGTGCATGGTGATGATGTCGCTCCAAAGATGATTGACGTCATCCTATATTCCTCCGGTTGGTCCTCCCGCCGCTTGCCTCTCCACAAGAAACGTAAAACGTCTCTATCTTCTTTGCGCACTTTAATCTGCATGAACATTTCTTTTATATCGGCGCTCACTGCATACGGATACTGTCGGAACCTCATGATCACTCCGGGCAGTGATTGTAATAAGTCGGGCCCCGAGTGAAGCATATCGTTGAGACATATTCCGGCTGTCTTCGCTGCGGCGTCGTGTACCAATCTCGGCGGCTTGTTCGGTTTCGCAGGGTTGATGACTGGGAAGTGTGGCAGATACCATGTCCTTCCTTGCGGCGGTGGCATTGGCGCGCGCTCTGCGTAACCCGAGTTGAAGAGGTTCTCGATGCGTTCTTCGTACTGTAGCTTGAGATTGCTGTCTCGGTCGAGCCTCTTCTCTAAGGTGTGCAGGCGCCTTTCCGCTTCCTTATAATTATTTGGTATTTGGAAGTCCTTTTGTTTCCACAACAACCCTGTCTCGAATCTGCCGTCCGCTGACCTCTGGCTGGTTTCGTCCAATATTTGCATGGCTCGCTGCTCGGGATCTTCTTTCGGTCTTCTCGGCTCGATGCACAGCGACTCCAATTTGAAATAATTTTTTATTTCTTCTTCTATCGGTGGTGCATCTTCCCTCTGATGTAGTCTGCCGCAGAAGGTGACCGTCGACGTCAATGAGCTATGACAGCCATGCAGAACCCAGCCCAGGTTGGTGTATGAGGCGACTGGTTGGTCTCGACGGCCGACGCGCAGTTTTCTAGACACTATGAGGTGCCAGTTATCTTGCCCGATTAGTACTTTCGGTGAGGCGCGTTCGTAGGTGATATCCTCTTTGATATCCAACAGATGTGGGCAATTCCCCAAGTGATCTTCATTCACGGATTCTGGCGCGAAGTCCAACCGCTCTACAGTACGCGCTGCTTCTATGTTGTGTTCTTCTTGCGCGTACGTTCCTCTTATTTTAAAGCTGACGATCTTGCTCTTCTCGTGTTTCACCTCCGAGCCGACCCCTTGTATCCACATTGTGTGGGCTGGGCCGTCGGCGCCGATGACGTCGGCGATTGAGGCATCGACTAAGGTGACCGTGCTTCCTTCATCCAATAATGCGTATGTTTTGACGCAGCTTAGCGGCCCCCTTATTGTTACGGGCGCAATCTTTAGGTAAGCGCGGCGGTGCTTGTACGGTCGAGTCGCTGTGTTGACCTCCTTTGCCGATGTTGCGGTTTCCATAGCGGGTTCTTTTTCCATTACTGCTGTTCTGTCGTGATGCAACAATTTATGGTGTTTCATCATGCATCCGCCTTTTCCGCACGGTGGAGCTTTGCACAGTAATCGACGATGTTTGCCTCGCAGACAGCGGTAGCAGATATTGTACTTCTTTGCTACTTCCCATCTGTCATTTATGGACAGAGCGGCGTATGACTTGCAATCGGGCAGTTTGTGTTCTTGTTTGCATTGAGGGCAGCGTTCTTCATATGGTTTGTTGCTTGTGGCGAAGGCACGTTCTATTTTTCTTGGTCTTCGCTCTCTCGTTTCGCTGTCCTCTGCGATGAACTCCGGCAAGGCATACGCGCTGCATTTATCCGCTTCTTCGTTTAAGAACATTGATATCTTCTTAAGCTCTGGGATATCTTCTTTCTTTCTGGCTGCATAGTCGTACCATTTGCTTTTCAATATGGGCGTGAGTTTGTCTGTGATAACTCGCGTCATTTCTGGACTATGCAGATAGTGTGCTTTCTTGAGTGCTTCCACGGTGCCCACTACGTTCGCTATGCGATTTGCGAATATGCATAGCTCCCTGGGATTGTCCGTAACTTTGTTCAGCAGCTTCAGCTTCTCTATTTCCAAGTGAATTAACGCTTCTGGTCGTCCGAATCTCCTTTCCAAAGCTTCTATTATAATTCTGGGATCTGGTTGGCTTATAAGTAGGCAACCTGCGGCTTCTTTTGCTGTCCCTTTTAAGCTTCGGCGTATTCTCGCTATGTTTTCGTTCGCCGTGAAGTACTTTGAAGATTCTTCGTACATTGTCTTGAAGCTGAGCCACTCCTTGCTGCTACCATTGAATGAGGGCAGCTCTTGTATATATTTCGGCGGCTCCCTTGTGCTTCGTACTGCTTGTGATAGAGCAGCGGCTAAGGTAGCGACGTCGATTTGCTGCTGCGCCTGTCCATAGTCTTCTTTCTGCGGCGTGGTATGTTGCGGAGCGTATTGCGGCGCACACTGTTGAAGTACGGGTGGTGCGATCTGCAGTGCTGGTTGCGGCGTGAAGTACGACGTGGGTTGCGGCGCAGGCTGCGGCGCGGGTTGTGGCGCGGGCTGAGGCGCGGGTTGCGATGTAGGTTTTTCTTGCAACCATGTACTAATGCGCACTGATGCCAAATCGTCTTCTATTTCTTCATCTTCATCGGTTGATCCGGCTTCTGCTTGTAGTCGCTGCACGTGTATTTCTTGCAATTCTGTTCTTGCTTGCAACTGAGCCTGCTCGAGCTTGAGTTCGGCTAACCGCTCTTTCGCCTCTAACTCCGCGAGGAGTCTCTTGCGTGAGGCTACGGAGCGGCGTGACCTAGTCTCGCCGGGCTTCAATGTGCACTGCGATCTTTGATCACCCTCTTGCTGGGTTTCTTCCGTTGCGGTTGCTCTATCGGTTGCCGAGGTAGCGGTCGTATCGCTGACCGTTGTGGTTTCGCTAGTGGTGTTTGTTGAACCACTAGCGGCTGAGTCGCCCCCGGAGGCCTCTTCTGTGGCCCCCTGGGTTGTTTGTTCATCCTTGCGACGCTTCGATGATTCTCCGTTGTTACTACGCGTAATCACCATTCTTCTTCACAATAATATTTTTTCGTTCTTGCGGTTTGCTTCTTTCTTCCGGCAATACCAAGACCGATATTGTCTTTTTCTTCTAGTAATCCGGCTTCTCGAAGGACCATTAATATTACGGATCGCCGTAATGCCGTGCGAAAAATGGAATAAAACGCGCTGGTCTTGCTTTTAACTGGAGGCAAGCGGCGGTGAGGAGGAACTTGTACTTTTTCTTTTCTTGCTGGTGCCTTTTCGGTGGCTGGAGAGCGACTGTCGACCCTAGCGGCCGGCCCGTCTTTTATATGATTTGGCCGCTGCTGGCCAGCGGACCCTTGCCTCACCCCCGCGCCTATCTTTATTTATTTAATAACCTTACAAACTAATAAACATAATTCACTATATAATATTCTTATAACTACTTGTTAGACTAGGGTGTACATATCAATATTTTTACTTATTTACAGGTTTACATTATAATTTTCAGCTGCTTTAGGCGGAGAATCCTTCCCCCCGCCTCAGCACTATAAATATAAAACGTCGTGGCGCGGTGCGCGTGGCTTCATTTGCTCCGCGGCCGCGTCACGATAACATGCTCTTTGGTTACACTACTACTATTATTTTATGTGCTTAACGGCCTAATATATTTATTATATAATAAAGTAAACATTTAGTATATTTAACAATTACAGTTTTCATTAGAAGACTATGCTAACTCTCCCTGTTCATACGGTGCCTTTATTTGGGAGAGTTATTGCACAGTTACAACTCAACCTTAAACTTAGTTATAATACAATCATTATTTTTTATCGTTCGATACAAGTAATACAATTATTTACACAAATTATAATTTAAATTCAACATAAGGTTGCGCTAGTTCCGCCGTATAACCCTTGCTAGTTGTCGAACCAGAGGCGTGGCCTGATAATTACACCGTCGTCATGGCTCCGCCCACCGCTCCTAGGTTGTTCAACTAGCGCCGGTTACAATAAGCATTTTCTTTCGTTTGTTTAATATTGTTGCGTCGTGCACAAACATCAATAAAGACTCAAGATGCAGATGCGTTGTCACCCGTGAGGATAGAGATGGAATGCCTCTTTGCCAGTAAAAAGGGTCTCCGGTTCTCTACACTCACCATACGAAACAGAGCAGCAATAAGCGGCTATTTTACACTGGTATTCTGTGAAAGCGTGGTCCTTCCCCGGTCAAGCCGACCCATTCGTGCTACAACCATAATATAGCTGCAGCATGGCTCTACTACGTAAAAAACTACTAAAGCCATGATAGATATCTACCATGAATCATGTCCAGAAATCACTCCACCAAGGCATGCTGAGGTAAAGTAACCGTGGTAGGGTAAAAAACTAGACAGAAAACGTAAGAAGGTAAGGAAAGCCGTAAATAGGGCCATGAATACCTCAATGGATGAAGACTGGCTACTATACAAGAAAGCTAAGTCCGAATACAAAAAATGTATCAGGTATCGACGCTCGAAGGGGTGGCGTAAATTCTGTGGCAACATAGAAACCTGCGAACAAGCGAATAGGATAAGGAATATTTTAGCCAAACAGAACACGTCGGGATCCATCTCTCTAAAGAAACCCGATGGTAGCTACTCAACATCGCCGGATGAAGCCCAACGCATCCTAATTGAAACGCACTTCCCAGGCTGCTGCGCAACTCAGGAGGCAAACCGGCATGACGACATACTGACACTAACAGCAAAAGACTGGTAAAACCAGGTAAAAGCGACTACACAGATCCTAAATCCTATAGGCCCATTAGCCTCACATCCTATCTCCTAAAGACAATGGAGAGGATGTGTGAAAGGGAATTAAGGGGGTAGGCGCTAATGAACTTACCACTACACGATAAGCAACACGCCTACAGTCCAGGCAAATCAACAGAATCGGCACTTCACCAGGTAATAACAAAGATTGAAGAGGTTATCCAAAACAAAGAAATATGTCTAGGTTCCTTCATTGATGTAGAAGGTGCTTTTGATAGAACGAATTTCTCGAGCATAAAATGTGCACTCAGTAGCCATAAAGTTGAACCGGCACTGATTGACTGGATAGTAAACATGCTCAGTACACGAATAATAAAGATTGCTAGTGAATTTCAACCAATCCAAATTAAGAAAGGCTGCCCGCAGGGTGGGATCTCTCACCTCTCCTGTGGAATATGGTCATTAATGAACTCATCAGCAAATTAAATGCCAATCACTTCTACACAGTAGGTTATGCTGATGACCTGACAATACTGGTCTCTGGAAAGACAGCAAGCATAGTGTGCGACCTGACCCAAGCGGCTCTCCGTATAGTGGAGAGATGGTGCAGGGAATACGACTTAACCGTTAATCCAAATAAAACGGTTCAAGTAATGTTCACACAAAAACGAATGCTGAATAACTATCATCTCCCAAGTCTTTTCAGCACAAAACTCCAGTTATCCTCTGAGGTAAAATATTTAGGTCTTACCTTGAGCAGCAAACTTAACTGGAATAAACACATAGATAACAAAATCAACAAAGCTAGTATAACTTTCTGGCAATGCAGAAACATGATTGTCAAAAGATGGGGACTGACGCCAAAAATTATACTGTGGCTGTACAAAACTGTAATTCGGCCCATGATCACATACGGCGCTCTGGTACGGTGGACCAAGACAAATGAAGCCACCACTATAAAGAAGCTTCAGCGCTACCAGAAACTGGCATGTATGGCTGCCACAGGCTGCATAAAGACTACGCCAACAGCAGCCTTAGAAGCGATGCTAGAGCTAACCCCGCTTCATCTACATATACAACAAGAAGCGACTTTAGATGCCATCAGACTCAAGACCCTAAATCTTTGGAGTAAGAATAGAGTCCCTCATACAGGCACAATTGATAGAATTCACTCAAAAATTCCTAAACAATTTGTATTCAATAAGAAGTATAAGATACAATTAAATGAAACCAGCCAGCCGGCAGGATTAAGCCCAAAAGAGCTTAGAATTTTCACCGATGGTTCTAAAACAAATGAAGGTGTAGGTTCTGGAAGTTTCTCTGAAGAGCTCAATATCCACATATGCACACCGCTGGGTACCTATAACACAGTCTTTCAGGCGGAATGTATGGGTATCATTCAAGCGGCCATAGCAATATATGCTAGGAAGGTTAATGACTTCCCCATCAGAATACTGACCGACAGTAGGGCGGTACTGTAAGTTCTGAGTTGCAATGTGGTGAACTCGGGACTAATATATGAATGCCATCAACGATTAAATGAGGTATGTAAAAACAACAATGTGACTCTACAATGGATAAAGGGACACAGTGGATCCAGAGGCAACGATGCAGCAGACGAACTGGCCAGAAGAGGATCGGCTCTGGCCACTATAGTGCCGGAACCAATCATACCAATCCCCTTTGGTAATGTTCATTCACTGGTATGTAGACACTTCACTAATCAACACGCTCAGCTTTGGAAAAATCTAGTAGACTGTAGACAAGCTAGGGAGGCCCTGCCTGAAATAAACAGTCGTTTAACCAAAGTTCTAATGAGACTGAACAAGCCGCAGATCAGGATACTCGTAGTAACAAGTGCTATCACAGGACACGGCAACTTTAACAAGCATTTATTTACTATAGGTGTTACAGATAGTCCCCTGTGCAGGGCATGTATGGGGGAAGAAGAAACGGCGGCCCATGTGATATTGAAATGTCCGGAGGTCGCTACGTACAGGGCTAAACATCTCGGCACGCCGGGATCACTCTCTGTTGGAATCACTCCCAACAGTCCTTTGATGTTGCAAGCAACATCAAAGAACTGTTGAGCTTCTTCGGGGAGATCTCATGGCTCGAATAAGCATATTATTCTTGCCCACGCGCAAAATACGCGCATAGACGTGGAGTTGCGGAAAACAGCCCGTCGTAAACTAAAAAGCCAAGGATCATAGAATGTAGCTATGACTGCAGCATTGACTACAACCTCAGCTAAAACAATTGATATGAAAACTATGCAGTAATATATACTTAACTCAATAAGTCAAGTCAATAGCTAAAACCATAAAAATTAATCAATAACCTTTCTAATCTTTTCACTGCGAAGTATCTAAGACATAGGTGCTTTGACATTTGCTCACGCTTTGACAGCTCTCGTGTCATAATACAACAGACTGCAGAGAGACACTGATAATACATTCCGTTGTAAGTATAGGTGCATTCTATATTTACTGTCAACCTATGATTTGCAACTTATTTCGGAATACTTTCCATTTCCCCATCTAAAAATGATATTATTGATAATACACTACAAAACTAAATAAAAAATCTGCAATAAAATCTAGTATTTAAAAAAAGTAAAAGCATAATGGTAGTGTTACTTTAGTGTTATGATGAAACGTGAACCACAGATAAAAAGAGAACAGGTTTAGATGCATTCAAAACCTATAGAAATTAGTAAGGAAATGATGTTTTTCATTACAAAGCTAAATTATTTTACCGGCTCCAATAAAATAAGTTGAACCCCGTATTTTAATATACACCTACGTCACTATTTTTTGATGTTTCAATCATTGGTCGTCGTTCCATATTTTGGTCAGGACGTATTTGACCGATGTTCTTTGGCAAGTGGGTTGGCAACTGTAGTTTTTTAAGTTTAATAATTATTAGAAAGACACTGCTGCCCATCACCTCATTTGTTTCCCTCTGTCACCTCTTACTACACCCACAGGATGATATGGGGTAGTGGATATTCTAACACCGCCACTATACACTACTTCGGCTTGGTCACTTGGCTACTTGTATACTAAGTCCAGTTTTACATTTTTTATTTATATTAATGTGGTAATAACATCTAAAATTTCCTTCGGTAATTTGACAAATGGTGATACATAATCTCTTTTCCACATACCACATGTATTTCATACTTAGCCAATACATAAATGTGTAATATTTAAAGCTACAAACTACATATAGTGCAAGAATTTATGTTTTCGCTCTGATGTTTTGAAATACAGAAATAATCAGTGTTTTGCAAAAATATTGGTTCGGATTGGGATGATGGGTTTGCGATTAAGTCTCTGTTTATATCTCTGAAAACTTTTCCACTCAGCCCCCATAATTTATCAAAATGTTACCATTACAACCTATTAAGAGTCTACCGTTCCAAACATCCCCATACATTGTCTTATTTGCCATGGTTGCCACTTTTAGCAGGCAGGTTGGTAACCACAGTTTTCTGCTTTTTAGTAGTTATTACAAAAACACTGCTGCCCATCTCCTAGTTTAGTACCTTCTCTGGCATCTTATAACACCCATGGGACAATATGTGTGGGGGTAGTGGATATTTTTACAAAACCATTAGACAGTGACATCAAATTGTATTATAGTATTATTTTTCTGTTTATCTATGATTCTATGATAGCTTATTTGATAGTGAAATGACATACTATTAGACACATTGTTTAGAAAAATAAAGTCTTTAATTAAAGCTAAGAAATATTTCACAAAGAAGATAGTAGCATTAAACTAATTTCAAAAACACACATCTGTGTTCATAATATTGTCAATGCTTATTTTTTATAGAATAAGGGTGAGAAACAAGCACACAATCCACTGATGGTAAGTGGATGATGTGGTTAATAGACACCTTCAAATATCTACTTAAGAATTAATGTAAATGCCTTGTCAAACTAAGTCTCTATTTAAATAAATATTAAAAATGCAGAATTATTTTTATTTTCAAAGTTAAAGCTCGTCTACAAGTATAAATAACTTCCAGAAAACCAATTTCTGACATGTTAAAGATATGAGACAAAAATAACCATTTAAAATATTATAACACAAAATTAACAAATTTTAGCAATGTGCATATAAATGTAAACAGAATAATTTACGTACTGTAAATTATTTTTAATTCAAATATTGTTTAATAATTTAAATTTTAAACAAATACCAAATGGAAAAGTTGATCAATAGCATTATTATAATAAAGTTAAAAAACCAAAACATACGATAGAAATGTAACATAAAAGATTATATTCTAAAAGAATACCTGATATTTGAGTGCATTGCTCCTTAATTCCTCTGGTTAAAAGAGATATACCTCTTCTTATAAGATTCATCTAAAATGAAATATTAAATTAGGTTAGGCTAAATTAATGACTTTAAAATATTTTCAAATGATATCACAAGGATGGTATTTATTTATTATATGCACTGTAACTTACCTTAGACTTATTATATTAGGAAATTAAATAAGTAAATTATTAAACTAAAAATAAAACATAACCTCAAATGTAAGTTTGATTTGACGTATGACAACTACTAAGCAGTGACAGATGACAGTTGACAGCATAAATCTGTAGTATTCTATGGTTTGTACAAAGTACATGTATTTCCATGACTCTATGGTATTTTGTAACCCAGTGCTGGCAAATCTTCTTAGCAAATCTTCCTAAACGAAATAGCGCTGCCAGATTAATAATAAATATTTTTTTAGAAACTTTTAAAGTAGCAGAAATGAAATATAATATGAATAAGGATGATATTAATAAAGAAAGTTGTTAATTATCAATAGATGGCGTGAGATGTTTAGAATATCAAGCGCTATTCGTCGCTAGATGGCAGATATCGACATTTTAGATTGACATTATATAGGTACCTTTTTTTTTTTTTTTTTGCGGATGGAAAATCATCTAATGACGCCTTTCGCTGTGGGTGGAGCGGAAGGGAGTGTCAGACTTTTACTGACTAAAAACCATCCGTGTTCCTTCAGTGCCCTTACGTTCCGGAGCCGCGGTATCTCTTTCGAACAGCCCGCAGCCCCGGCAGGCGTCGGCCCTTGCGGGCCCCTTCACGCTGCTGACAGCTCTTTGAGGCGCGCGTGGAACAAAACGCGCCGTCGACACGGCCTGTCGTCGTTAGACGGACGGACGGCGAGCTACCCATTGCTCGCCGTCCACAGGCCCGCGCCTACGGTGGTCGGGGGCCACGACGTAGCCCCCGACGCCCGGGGCGTCTCCCGCGGCGGCCGGGAAGGAAAGCTGTTGCTCTTTCCTTCTCCCGCTCCGCCACCTCCTTCGCTAGCATCACTGCTTCGCAGAAGGTGGTGACGGCATCCCATTCCGTCTCGCTCCGGACCATGGCTTCGACCAGAGCCGGACGCGAGAGGTCGCCGCCGATTATATAGGTACCTAAGAATATCAATTACGATTTATGGAACTTCTTATCGCTGTTTACTAAGAACTAAAATTTTATCTTTTATATTTATCTAATTTAGGCAGGAGCTATTCGAGTAATAATTCTATCAACAAATACGTTTTTTTCTATATCACAAAAAAAAAAGATACAAACGCCAAAAAATTTAAATTAGCCGACCCATTGGTGCTACAACTATACTACTAATATATAGCTGCAGCATGGCTCTACCACGTAAAGACCATCCTTGGCCAGCCTTGCCTTTTTAGAGATTTCACAATAACTAAGTAATTGTTATACAATTGTCAAATTCGTGGCACATAAATAATGTTATATTTAATCTGTAGCCATGAGTTTTACGCGGTAGATCCATGCTGCAGCTATACTAATAGTATAGTTATAGCACGAATGGGTCGGCTCGACCGGGGAAGGACCACGCTCTCACAGAATACCAGCGTAAAATAGTAGCTTAGAGCTGCTGTGTTTCGTATGGTGAGTGTAGAGAACCGGAGACCCTTTTTACTGGAAATGAGGCATTCCATCTTAGTCCTCACGGGTGACAACGCATTTTCATTTTGATTTGTAATAGAGGATAGATGTAGATGTCTATAGACCACGGCAACCACTTACCACCAGGTAGACTGTGTGCACGATTGTCACCCTTATTCTATAAAAAAAAAAAATTAATGATCTGGAAATTTGAAATTTTGAATACAGCTGAAATTCGAATGATAATGCAAGAAAAAAACGGCGCTCAGGTCCGCGGGCTCGAATCCTGCACGGAACAAGCATTTGTTTGGCCTATAAATAATTGTTCTGGGTCTGGATCTGTTTACCATAGATTGACTCATAGGGGGATATTGTCATAGTTTACAATATTGGCAGGTGGATTGACAACCACAGATTTTTTATTATCTTTAGCAGTTATCAGTAAACGTGCTGCTGCCAATATTTCAGTTCAGTTTCCTTCTGTCGCTTCTCACGATACCCACCACGGTCTGATATGCCACTACACAGAATATAAACTTATTTCTTCTTTTTTTGTAACTCATTTTTTCTTTTTTTTTTTAACCCGCTCTTATTAGCTTCACGTCTATCTATCTATGTAACGGGATAATTTAATGTAATTTTCAACAACTTGTAGAAGGTTTATCGACTTGAAACTGTGCAGTCGTATCAAGGACCGATAAGAGTACAATAATTTAATAAATTTATTCCAGTATTCTGATCAGGATCACCAGGATAAAATAAATATATTGGTAAATCCAATTGGGCATACCTTAAGCGCATTAAAAAAATTCTGTATAACATGGTTATACGGAATTTTTTAAAGTAGTTTAAATACATTTCGACAGCACTATCGGCTTCAACACCCTCGATAACCATGAAAATGACACCCAAGATGAAAAAATTGATATCTATTGCAGCCGCCACCTTGGATTTACATTTCGACAGCACTATCGGCTTCAACACCCGCGAAAACTATGAGAATGACACCCATGATGAAAAAATTGATATCTATTGCAGTCGCCATCTTGGATTTACATTTCGACAACCCTATCGGCTTCAAATCTCTCAAAAACCATGAAAATGACACCCATGATGAAAAAATTAATACCTATTGCAGCCGCCATCTTGGATTTAAATTTCGACAGCACTATCGGCTTCAACACCCACGAGAACCATGAAAATGACACCCATGATGAAAAAATGGGTACCTACTTCAGCCGCCATCTTGGATTTACATTTCAACAGCACTATCGGCGTCAACACCCTCGAAAACCATGAAAATTACACCCATGATGAAAAAATTGGTACCTACTTCAGCCGCCATCTTGGATTTACATTTCGACAGCACTATCGGCTTCAGCATCCTCGAAACCCATGAAAATGACACCCATGATGACAAAATTGATATCTATTGCAGCCGCCATCTTGGATTTACATTTTGACAGCACTATCGGCTTCAACACCCTCGAAAACCATTAAAATTACACCCATGATGAAAAAATTGGTACCTAATTCAGCCGCCATCTTGGATTTACATTTCGACAGCACTATCAGCTTCAACACCCTCGGAAACCATGAAAGTGACACCCATGATGAAAAAATTGATACCTATTGCGGCCGCCATCTTGGATTTACATTTCGACAACCCTATGGGTTTCAACACCCTCGAAAACCATGAAAATGTCACCCATGACAAAAAAATTGATACTACTTACTTTTAGTACGTACTACTGTTATTTATTCTGTGCTTTTAAAATATTGTAATAATAAAAATCTCGTATTATTATTATAATCAAGTATTTAAGAAATTTGGTTATTCGAATATTGTGTATTTATACAGCGATCTTTTTGAGCCGCTGCAAACAACCGAAACAATGTCCACTCACGACGGCGATTGACGCCAATACCCTGTATAGTATATTATCTATGGACGCCAAAC